>CM076578.1:1206706274-1207194860 GCA_034641835.2 Pinus albicaulis | reverse complement strand
CGTAACTAGGAGCTTGCGTCATAGCATTGTTTGTTTGTTGCTAGACCCCTGCTGGGCTAGTAGGTATCGCCTCTGTCCGCGGATTTACCTCCTCAACAATAGGAAGCTCCAACTTCCTTACTCTTTCAAAAGAAAACACTTGCTGATTTACCTTGGATATCGGCTCTGTTCTGTACCTTCTTCTCTGCTGTTCATCAACTCTTATATCAGACCTGCATCATCTCTGCTCAGCCCCTTCTTCTTCTTTGCTCAGCTCCTCCTTATTCACATTCTTCGTGCAACTTGCTTATTCTCTTCAACTCTCTTTAATTCTGCTGCATACTCTCTTCTTCTCTCACTCCTTTTTCGTCAACCATCTCCCCTTGGATATTACCCTGTTTTATACAAAAATAGCTTCATGGCTGTTTGTATTCCACTGGGAATTCGAAATGGACAACCATGTCTCTTTGCCTTCTGCCTTCTCATCTCTTTTCAGCTCACTCAGAAAAATGTAACTGTAGGTGCTTATTTTAATATTGCAGTGGGATATTTGCTCTCTTCTGGAGACTTGCCAATGCATCACAACAGTATAAATTTAAATAAAACATTTACATTCAAATTTAAATGAGAACTCCAACTCACTCGTTTTGTCTCTTGGATTGCTGCGCATTTGTCTTTTCTCTGACTGTGTCTTTTTATTTTCTGTGACTGTGTTTTATCTCTTTTCAGCTCTGTTTGCTCTTCTGTCCTCTGCTGTGGTGTAACTGCTGCATACGTGTAACTGTGCTTTTTATATCAGTGCATTTTATATAAATATATGGAACTGCTGACTATAATTCAACCCTTTACACACAACAAGTGTCTTGTTGATGTGGCAGGTTCCGCAGGCCAGAACATACATATATCACAACTGTATAGCGTTAATAATTTCCCTCCCGTAAAGCTAAGGTCCGTGGGTCTAGAGACCACGCGACTTATCGCAACCGTGTTATATATATAACTCAATAACCATTATATATCATATTTGTTATGCCCCCGGATCATATTCAAACGTTATTCAACATATATAATATATGCAATTTATTTACAAATAACCCGACGTCCATAAGGATTGACCGCCAATACGATTAAACCTTTAATAAACCAAATTCATTATATATGACTCCGCCCCGGGCCCACATATCACGCTTTCCGATGCATTGATTTTCCTCCGATTGCGATTGATCGCTCCTGCTCCGATTGCGATTGATTGCAAACGCAACTTCAAAAAATCCGATGCGATTGAGTCACTGTTCACTGTTCTTTGCTGATGCGATTGACTAATATCGATGCGATTGGGACTCAAATTTTATTAATCAAGGTTTATAAGCCCATCGGGTCCGGATTCTTAATCGCAATCGCAAGTCTTTTAATATGTGTTGCGATGGTTTGTTTCTTTCCGATGCGATTGACTAATGCTAATGCGATTGACTAATATCGATGCGATTGGGACTCAAATTTTATTAATCAAAGTTTATAAGCCTATCGGGTCCGGATTCTTAATCGCAATCGCAAGTCTTTTAATATGTGTTGCGATGGTTTGTTTCTTTCCGATGCGATTGACCACTGTTCACGGAACTTAAAACATATATCAATCGTGATTTATAACCCATCGGATCTGGAACTCAATCGCAATCACAACTTTCTGTTGTGATGTTCCGCTCCCCTTGCGATTTCCGATTGCGATTGATCGCAATCGCAACTTTGAGTTGCAGGACTTATCAATTGTGGTTTATAGACCCGTCAGGTCCGGATTCTCATCGCAATCGAAATTTTCTGTGGGTTACATATTACGCTTCACAGTTTTTCTCCGATTGCGATTGAAGAGGGGTCCCACCATTTAAATATTCGTTTTGTGCGCTCTATAATAAAGTGCTCCACTTATATAACTGATATATATGTATACTTGGCCAATGGGTCCTGCGATTCCCGGAATACGTTTTGTATATGTTTATATATATTCTTTGCCGCTGGAGTGAAGCGATTCCCGGAATAATGTTTGTGTTATATTATATGTATAACACCGGTTGGAGTGTGCGATTCCCGAAATTTTATAGCGGCTCTCTGCTTCTGTCTCTGCCTCTGCTGCTTTTGTCGCTCTGCCTCTGTCTCTACCTTTCGATAACGGTTCTTCACTGTGCTTCTATGACTGTTACATCTTGACATTCTTCTTGCTGCCTCTATTGCTTTCACTGTGCTTCTTTTGCCTTCCTCTGCTTCAGCGCTGCCTCCTTTGCTGCCTCTGTTACTTCTTTGTCTCTTCCTTTTTGCTATATCTGTTGTCTTAGTTTCTTTGTGCTCCTTTCTCTATTGCGTATATAGAATCCACTCCACCTGTCATACTTGTAGCAAATCCTATGAGGCTCCGATCTTCTATGCCTTCAATTCAACAGTTCTTTTCCTCAACTTCGAACTCCGCTACGTTACCAGAGTTCTGTTCCTCATCTTGATTTAATTCTGCAGAATGAATTGATGTATTCTCCCCAACAGTGCTTCACAGTCTTCCCACTTGAATAATTGTGCAATAACACAAATCAACTTCTACTAGACTGTCTCATTACTACACAGTCTTCCCACTTGAATAATTGTTCCTCATCACTCTGTCTCATTCCTCAGCTACTTGTCTTATGCTCTCTTTGTTTCATCTGCTCCTTGACTGATGCTACTCCTTAATTCTCCTTTTGCTGCCTTAGGTGGTCCTCCTTTTCCATCTCCTTTGCCATCAATGACTTCATTTCCAACATCTCGCTACGATCGCCACATGATTTAGGGCCTTCTCTCCTCACTACATTCACCATAGCTCCACCTGCAAATGAGTGAATTTGGAGAGAAGATGCCTTATTAAAAGAAAACCCCTGATTTTTCTTTCACCTGCTATGGACAAACCGTAGCTCAGTTTGATGAACCGTCTGTACCGTTGGAAAGCTCTCACCGAGACCTCAAATGGGTATCTATTAGTTTTTAGTCAATTGATACTTCACCACAACACATTTTATCCAAGAAGAATCACTTCACCCCTCCTCCAAATCGAATTTCCTCACTTACAACACTTGTACTTAGGGCACCACTTTGCCTCCTTACTTGTCCTTGTTCGTGTTGATTTTTGTCATGAGATACCCTATTGTACTCATGTTTTTATGGTCCCCCATTGGACCTTTACTGTGTGGTAGCACCATCGAGTCACCCTTGTTTAGAGCATTCGAGTTGAGTCATCATCGCATTCATGGATTCTATCCCGAGTCCCTTTGTATCCCGCTATAGTCCTCCATCCTTCATTGCTTGCTCCCTCTCTCATGTCGCACATTATGGCCTTCAGTCCCACTATCCCCTATCCCTCATGATATTGTGTCAGTCGCTGCCAGGTCATCCATGCCCTATATGCTCTAACAAGGGAAGTCGTCCATCCGCTACTCAGTATCCCCCATTTCATCATCATCATTGGTGTCAGTCTATCAGTCACTCTACTATTTTCTCTCATGCCTTAGTTGAGGATCCCCTATTGCCTCACCTCTGGTGGACCTCCTTCTGTCAACATCAGCTCATTCATTCAAGAAGACAGGTCTAGAGGGCGGTGTACCTTGGTTCCAGCTTCCACTCTTATTCGATGCCCCAGATCAGGCAAAGGGACTCCTTATTGCCCTTTGACTTGGTTGTTTCTCGCCTCCAGCTCATTTCAGTATGATCAAGATCTGTATACTTGATGGTCTAGTGATGCAACAGCTGTTCTCCGTGATTCCCGGGTGTGTGTGAGATGTCCCAACCCTCATGAGGGGGTGGCCCTACAAGTAGCCCCCCACATACCCGGATGACTTCTTCACTTCAGCCTTTAATGCAGCTCCACAAATTTGATGATGTCGGCCTTAGCCACTTGCAGCGCCTCTTTGATTTGCATGTATCAGTCATATTTTGCGAGCCCTTCCCCGTTTACAGGGGCATGAGGGTTGTATTTATATCTCATGTACTCAGATATTATTGTATAAGTCCTGGCTATTATCCCAGGCACAACATTTATGTGGGATTCTTCCTTCTATCTTTTATTTGGCTCATGTTTATGCCAGCATGTACTTCACAATTCGGTCCCTTGTTTACTGGACGCACTATTATTTTGTACTTTGTCTCGGCAGGCATAGGTATGCCTCCCCCACCACCTCTAGCACAGGTACCCACTCATAAAAAGAGACTTGTTGCACCTATAAGTCTCGTCTCCTCAGGGTCTAGTTCTTCAGCACATTAGACTACCTTACATTTATCTCTCTGACTTCCCTTTTGATGTCTGGTGATTGAGTTCTTACAACGTACTTCAGTCATACGATTTGCTCCTAACACTCGCACGCTGGGGGGCAATCTGTTGCACCATTTTTTGGTCATCTAACCTATTATCATTAGATGGACCCAAGTACACCATGTAAGACCAATTTTACCCTAAGTAAAATTTCTTTCACTATGTAAAATAACTTAATAAAACACTTTTATTAGGTTGTTTATGGTCTAAACAGGAAACCCCAAAGGGAAATATTAAACAAATCTATATTTGTTTGATTTTCTTCATGGAATAATTAATTAAACAATAATTTAATTATTATTCCTGGTCATATTTAACCCAAAACAAGGAAATTAATTAGATAAATCCTTATTTATCTTCTTATTTTCTAGGAATAATTATTTAAATCTTATTTAAATAATATTCCTTGTTAAATATGACTAAATCATTTATAAATAATTAAATAAATCATTATTTATTTCATTATCATTCAACCACTTCCTTAAAATAATAAATAAATCATTTATTTATTTATTATTTACAAATAAAGGGATTTGACCCAAGTCAAATACCTTTTCCTTCCAACAAATATAATAAAATATTCCATAAAAGGTGGATCTAGATTTGGTTAATATTATTTTAATCATGCACCAAGATCTAGAATGACCCAATATTTTGTTATAAATAGGAGAGTTTTTCCTAGAATTCGTCACCTTTTGTTGCCTATTAGATCGCTCCGGATCTATACTCTTGGTCTGACTTTGAGCCATTATCATTGTCACATTCTCCATTGTTTGCTTTGTGAGCTCCCTTTGAGTTCTATGTTTGTCTGGCTTTTCTACACCAACAAGAGAGAGAAATACTAGAGTTGAAGCGCTGAGGACTTTCAAGAACCCATCCCATTGAGGAGAATTGGAAACACCTTTCTTGTTTTCCTCCTAGGTGCCCTTAATACAAAATTCTTTCAAAAATATTGTTCTTGTCTTGTCTATTGGATGTATGGAGCAAGACCTTGTTTTTACTGCTTAATGTCTTTTTATGCATAGATCTGGATTTTTGCAGCATTTGTCTTGATCTACTAACTGCAGATATGAAGATATTGGGAACCATATTTGATGTTAGGGCTATAAGTTATGCGTAGCTAAAGTGGTCTGTTTTCGTACACTTCAACAAAAGATTCATACTAACAATTAGTATGGAAGGTTGGTCAGTGGGATGATAGCAAGAGGAGCTTATGTGAGCGAGATGCTACCTCTGCAGGGATTAGGTGGTATATTCGAGGGTTTACTCTTGGAGTACGCATGATGGACTACTTGGTAGGGATACTACATGTGGAGTTGGGTATTGTGCCATATTATCATGATTCCCTACTCACTGATGATGACCATAGGGCTTATGCTATTTGTTTCTGGCAGGATGGTGAGTGGAGCAAATGGAGCTTCATATTGGACAGGATGGCTTGGGATCCTGACATTGAGGGATCCCTTACTATTAGAGCAATGCAAAGGACAAGGAAGATTCAATGGTGTGTCTGGGACCCAGGCACATTTTATAGTGACAGTGGGGAGAATCAACTAGAGATGAGGCTTGTCCAGGCATTGCTTGAGGACTGTAATTTTTCTAATTAGCTTACAACTAATTAGAAATATTAATTTTTGCCAATTTTATTTTTGTTAAATTAAGTACGTAAATAAAAGGGTAAAGGGACCCATAAACCCAACAGTTCAAATAAAACCACTTTCTAGAGCTAATGTGGACATCACAGTTCTTGTGGGGCCAAGAGGGCGGCACAACAAGTGTGAAAGCCAAAGGGCCAAGTAGCAGTGCAGTTAATGAAATGGACCCAAGGATGTGAAACAAGTGTGAAAGTCAAGGGGCCAAGTAGCAGCGCAGTTAATGAGTGGACCCAAGGATGTATGGTTTCACAAGGATAAGAAGGGGGTGAGGGTAGCTAGGGAAATCATTCTTGCATATTTTGATATTATGGTCTTTACGACTTGAGCACGCTTGAGCTGTTTAGCCGAGTTTGCAGTGTTAACACACAAGTGTCTCCGAGCGGAGATCCCGACCTCATCCTCGGGGGACTTCGAGTGCCCGCTCAGGAGAGGATTTTTATTGTTTGACGGGAGCAGATTTAGTATCTTCGCATCAGGCCACATGCAGTCCCTCCTATAGAAGCACAGTCACCCAGTGATTTACGTAGTCCCGCAGTAGAGGGGTTCTAAAGAGGGAAAAATTCCAAGGAATTTCCGCTTGGAATCCAGTGAGGGGATCAACCCTTCAATATTTGAGCTTTGGGGAGCAGTTGCAGCTAGTTTATCTATCAGTTCATCCCATAGCTTTACATACCCAGCAATTGTGCTTTTTCAAGCCCAAGAGGGCCAATTTTCCGAAGTCAAAACTAGGACGAACCCTTTCTGGGTGTTTCTGGGTTTTTTGAGTAGAGTCTGTGGTTAAAATCCCAGAATTTTAAGATTAGAAGATCACCTAATTTACGCAGTCCCTACTCAGCTACAATTATAAGAGCTAGGGGGAAAAGGGTCAGATTTTGAAGTTTGGAATTAGAGGAAATCCTTTCTGGGTTTTTCTGGGTTTTGGGCAAGGGTCACCTTCCCAAATTCCTAGAATTTTCTGAGCATGGGAGCTAGGCCAAACAGCAGTATGAAGTCAACCAACAACAACATTTCCAACAGGGCAACGCAGAGGGAGAGTCTAGCAGAACAACAATAGAGCAGTGTTTTGGGTGGGAGATTCTAAGGGCCATTCCAGCCAGCTAGAGTGTTATCTTTTTTAGCATTGTTGTACTTATTTTTCATCTCCAGTGTTTTAATAAAATGGCTCAATAGTTCTGGCTCTTTTCAAGGTGTTTTTAATGTGTTTTCCATACTGATGTACATTTAGTCTTTGTACGCTTTGTATTGCTGTCATTTTCCTATTTTGAATATTATAGGATGAACAACTAAGTTTGAGTTGCATGAGTACACAGAAAACATGAAGGCCACAATTTCTATCTTTAGCCTAAAAGGTAAAGCAGATATTTGGTAGGAAGATGTGAAGTGGGTTAGAGACATCAAGATGGAGGACTTGAGTTGGTATGAGTCCAAGAGTATTTTCAGGAAGAAGTACTTATTAGAAAGGTACTACAACGGTAAGGCCAAATAATTCTATGAGTTAACTATGGTATTGATGACAGATGAGGACTATACGAGCAAGCTCCTGGAGCTATTTAAGTATGTACAATATCTTAAAGATGAGAAGGCTAAAGTTTAATGATTTCTCAGTGGTTTTCCATTAGCATTTAGAGATCGAATTGAGTATGATGATCCTATGTCACTTGAGGAAGTTATTGGGAAATTGAAGCATTACTACGAGCAATAAAAGCGTAAGAATGAATCTCAGCAGGGATGGAAAGGGAAAGATAAAGGTAAGGGTAAATGGTAGCCGAAAAGAATAAGGCATCAAAGTGCAAAAGAGAAAGAAAATGTGGCACCAAAAAATAAGTTCAATGCAACTAGACAGGGACATGGATCACAATAGCAACATAGAGGTGATGGTATTGAATGATTAGAGTGTTTAACATGCGGTAAGGAACAACTTAAGATATATTGTCCACATAATTAGGGTGGTCAGAATATATAGTGCACAAGACAGGAGGCGCAGACCGTTAGGGATGTTGGGAATAGCGTTCTCATATATACATTACGCATCGGGATAATAGGTAGGCAGACCATCAAACATCTATCATTGAGATGGATGGTAAGCTTTGTGATCAAGTTGTTTCTATTTTTAATGGACCCTTGATCTAATTATAGTTATGTGATCCGGATTTATGCAGAAACGAATTAATAAACATATAACCATAAATACAGTAGATGCAAATGGAAATAACACTTCATTTCATTAATATCAAAGAACTGAAATTTTGCTTATAGACAATGGAAATAAAACTAGCTAGGCACCGGTAGCCATCTCCCGAGAAGAGAGGGCGTGCCATGTGCCTCTCGAACTAAGTTACAATGAGGCGCGAGGGCCTATTTGTTATTGAGAAACAATGGAGAACCCTAAACATCCCAAAAACCTAACCCTAGGAGATGAAGCGCCAAAACTATGGGCCCCGTTTGGGTAAATTGGTGTTTCAACTTCCCAAGGACGTAACTTTGGCATACTATCTCCGTTTGACGCACATGATACATCATTAGAAAGCTCTATCCGAGGACTACAACTTTCGCCACAAATATCATTCCGGAACGGAACGAAATGATATTCGCTGGAGGCGCGATGCCCAAAAAACGTCGTTTAGGGCCTCAAAACGGCTCCGGAAGTTCAGGACCCGAAAAACTGCTAAAAATAGTAAATTATGCCGAAACTGAAAAACTGAAAGAGACAATGGTGGGGGCCCAAGTGGAAAAGGCGGGTGGCCACCAATATCCACCTGGATCATTCCTCCCCCCTTAGGAAGCAATGGTCCCCATTGCGTTAAGTTCCTCCATGAGATGAGGAAATTTCTGCTGAACTTGGTCCCCGGTGAACCACTTTCCTTGGTGCAGGAGTTGGCCAGCTTTGACAACCCGATATAGTTGGATCTTCTGCTGGCGAGTGTTCTTGATTTGCATGTCCATGATGCAATCTGTGGTGGCCTGTTCCATGCAGTCTGGATTTAACTCAGTTGGTGTGAGTTGTTCTGCAATGTCCGAGGTGTCCAGGAGAGGTGGGAAGTAAGGACGAAGGCGATCCACATTGAAGACTGGGTGTAGACCAAGGAATGGTGGAATACTGAGCTCGAATGCATTGTTCCCTACAGCCTTGGTGATGGTGTACGGCCCGTATCGGAGCGGGCGAAGCTTGCGGTGGGGTCCAGTGAGGCGTTCCTTCTGCAAATGTAGCCATACTTTGTCACCCACCTGGAAGTTGTGTGGCACCCGGTGTTGATCATGGCGTTGCTTGTACTTGGCATTGGCTCTGTCCAATATATCATGAACCTGTTGGCGAATGTGTTGAATGTGCTCGATGAAGCTACTGGCTTTGTCAACTTCAGACTGGACATGAGCTGAATTGGCCTGAGCAGCTGCAAATGGCATGGCTACGTCAATGGGACATAGTGGCTGGAATCCCAAGCCCACCTGAAAGGGGCTATGGCCAATTAAACTGTGGAGAGCCCGGTTATAACTATGTTGTACATAAGGGAGGCTCTCGCCCCATGTGCGTGGATGCTTTGAATTGTACATGCGCAGAATGTGTACAATCATTCTGTTGACGACCTCTGTCTGGCCATCTGTTTGGGGATGGAAAGCTGTGGACTTGGTGAGTTTTGTGTCCAACATTGACCAGAGGCTGGACCAAAATGTGCTGAGGAACCTGCTATCTCGATCTGATATGATAGACTGTGGGATCCCAAAGTGCACCCACACTCGTTCAAAGAAGAGTTTGGCAGTGGCTTCTGCTGTGATATTCTTCTTACAGGCCGCCATAATGGCCATCTTCGAGAATCTGTCAACGACCACGAAAACACAGTCATTTCCATTCTTAGTAGAAGGGCTGAGGAACCTACTATCCCGATCTGATATGATAGACTGTGGGATCCCAAAGTGCACCCACACTCGTTCAAAGAAGAGTTTAGCAGTGGCTTCTGCTGTGATATTCTTCTTTCAGGCCGCCATGATGGCCATCTTCGAGAATCTGTCAACGACCACGAAAACACAGTCATTTCCATTCTTAGTAGAAGGCAGGCCCGACATGTAATCCATGGAGATGGATTCCCACGGTCGACTAGGGGTAGGTAGTGGAGTATATAGGCCTTGCTTCTTGATGGTCGGTTTGGCAATGGCACAAGCAATGCAGGATCTGATGTGCTTCTCGACATCCTTTCGAAGGTTCGGCCAATAGAAATACTTCTGCAGGATTGCTACTGTTTTCTCGACCCTGAAATGCCCAGCGACTCGACTGTAGTGTGCTTCCCATATCATCTTGGCACGCTCGCTTGAAGGAACACAAAGGTGTCCCATGTGCCATAAAAGTGCATCCTGGAGGTGAAAATTTGGAACTTGCATACCCCCCAGGAGTGCCTTGTAAGTTTGGCCGAATTCTGGGTCACTCTCATAGAGAAGCGGCCAATCAGAAGTCTCGTGCCCACAAGCGTTGAGTACAGTGGTGAGCGCCACGATCGGTGGTCGGCTGAGGTAGTCTGCAACATGATTGGTGCTGCCCTTCTTATACTTGATGTTCAAATGAAACTGTTGCAGATATGTAGACCACTTCTGATGGCGATCATTCTGCAACTTCCCTTGTGTCTGTATGAACTGCAGGGGCCTGTGGTCTGTATGGATGATTGTTTCCTTCCCAAAAATGTAATGATTCCATTGTCGACAAGCTTGCACAATGGAGTACATTTCTTTGTCATATGTGGGGTACTTGCGAACTGTGTCAGACAAGGTCTCACTGTGAAATGCCATTGGATGTCCCTGTTGAGTAAGAACTGCCCCAATAGCATAGTCAGAGGCATCTGTCTCGATCTCAAATGGCTGTTGCAAGTCTGGTAAAGTGAGCACTGGGGCAAAACAGAGGCGGTTTTTCAGTTCTATGAACGCCTTATGTTGAGGTTCCGACCAAAAAACAATTTCTCTCGCTCCTCCCTTGGTGACTTGACTCAAGGGCCAAGTGATATGAGAGAATCCCAACACGAACCTCCGATAGAAATTAGCAAGACCCAGAAAGCTGCGAAGCTCTATTATAGTGGTTGGGGCTGGCCAATCCCGAATGACTTGGATCTTGGCCGGATCCACATGCACCCCCCTTTCATCAATAATGTATCCCAGATATTGAACCTGGGTCATGCCAAAAGTGCACTTCTCCAAATTGGCACACAACTTGTGTTGCCGCCGTGTTTGGAGGACTTGTCGGATGTGGTGAAGGTGCTCTTCCCAAGTCTGGCTGAAGATCAGAATATCATCCAAGTACACCACTACAAATGAGTTGGTGAATGGCCGCAAGATGTCATCCATCATCCTCATGAAGGTGGCGGGAGCATTTTTCAACCCAAAAGGCATGACCAGCCATTCGAAAAGGCCTTCCTTGGCTTTGAAGGCAGTCTTCCACACATCGGAGGGTTCAATTGGTACCTGGTGATACCCAGACTTCAGGTCAATATTGATGAAATATTTTGCACCTTTGAGTTGGTCCAGAAGGTCATCAATCCGTGGGATTGGGTACCTATTCCGGACAGTGATCTTGTTCAGCACCCGATAGTCAATACAGAGTCTCCACGTCCCATCCTTCTTCTGTACCAACACGATCGGGCTCACACAGGGCGATGAACTTGGTCTGATGTGACCTTTCTGCAATAGCTCCTGAATCTGCCTCTTGATTTCATCATTCTCCAGAATAGAGCGCCGATAGATCGGTCCATTAGGTAGCGGCGCACCTGGGGTCAGATCAATCGGGTGCTTGACCTGACAGTGCAGAGGAACCCCTGTGGGTGAGGTGAATATGTCCCCGTACTCTTCCACAACCTTATCCATTTGTTGTTGTTGTGCAGAGGAGCCCTGTCTGGAGGTCGTGGCCACAGTCTTCTTCTTGCCCTGGGGGCGGATCATCAGGAAAACGAATTTCCTGGTTTGGAAAATGAGCTTACTGCATTGTTTTGCAGTAACCAAAGAGATAGCGGCAGGAGGTGGTACCTCTGGTATCCTGTACAACTTATTTCCCAAAGTAACAATGACAGCACGAGGTCGAGACTCATACACAGCATGACGCTTCCACAAGTATGGTTGTCCTAATAATACATCAGAAACATCAATAGGAGCAACATCACATAAAACCTCATCCGTGAAGGGCTTGATGCTATAGGGAAGGCGACACTGCTGGCTGACGCGGAGATCTCGTCCTTGGTGAAGCCACCCGATGGTGTATGGATGTGGGTGAGCCGTGGTCGGCAAGCCCAACCGCTTCACGGCGTCTGCTGAAATGAGGTTCTTTTGGCTCCCATTGTCGACAATGAACTGTACCGGGGAGCCCTTTACCCACATCCGGGAGTGGAAGAGACGTTCCTCCTCCTCTGGATCTTCCGGTTCCTCCTTTTGGATCTTTGCAGTGGCAACAGTGGCGTTGGGCTCCGCATCAATAATCTATTTCCCTTTTTCATTCGCCTTTTCAGGTTCTGATTCGGAGTCAGAGCATGCATCTGACTCAGAAGCCCTCATCTCGGCCACTAGCGATTGCTTGGCCCGACACTCACTTGTGTTGTGAGTGGAGCTCTTATGGAACTCACACCACTTTCCCGTGTCCTTCTTTGGCTTTGCGGTGCTGTTCTTTTCTTGTGGCTTCGATGAGTTGTCTTTAGCCGCCATGCCTTGGCTCAGTCCTTTGTTCTGCGGTTTGGAAGCACCTTTCCTTTGCTTTTGATTCGCAGATCCAAAGTCTCGCTTCTTCTGATTGAATTTCTGCTCAATCTTGGCAGCATACCGGTATGCCGTACCAAGCGAGGAGATGTCAAGGAACTCCATTTCCTCCTGAATGTATTTGTGCAGACAGCTGCGATACTTTAGCACCAGATGTTTCTCTCAATCTTTGATACCCAACTTTGTGCGCAGGGTATGGAACAGATTCGTCAGCTCATGCACATCTTGATCCCTTTGTTGTCGCAGCGTGGTCCATTGTATGTACTTGTCCTCATAGCTCCCTACGGGATAGTACTGTTCCTTGACGGCGTCTCGGAAAGAATTCCAAGTTGGTACGGCCGAGAACAGAGAGGGTTCTGTCTGGTCCTTGTTCTCACAGTAGGTTTCCCACCAGTCCTTAACATGGGGGGTAGCTTTGAGGAGGGCAAAAATAATCTTCTCCCGGTCTGAAAAGTCATGAACCGAGAAATATCCTTCTAACAGATTCAACCATTTATCTACAGCATCTGTGTCTATTTGACCCTCAAATATGGGAATGTCAAAATTTACTTGTACCTTAAAGAGAGTCGCGCCTCCAGAGTGGCTGCTGGATGCAGATGCGCCGCCGGTGGGTAGCCGTTGAAGGATCTGAGCAAAGTTATCCATCATCACGTTCCTTTGTCTTTCGAGGGCCTCCTCGAGCAATATTTTGATAGGATCTCCTGCTCCCTCATCTTTCTTTTCGTCCCCCATGGGCGTCCGTCGAGGTTTGCGAGGCCGATCTTGCAAAGGTTCCACCAGATCGAGCCCTAGCTCCTTATACCCCGACCTCGTTGGGGACATGCAAAGAAGGATCAAGAAAAAGCAGACCGCTCCGATACCACTGAAGAAACAATGGGAAATCCTAAACAGCCAAAACCCTAACCCTAGGAGATGAAGCGCCAAAACTATGGGCCCCGTTTGGGTAAATTGGTGTTTAAACTTCCCAGGGGCGTAACTTTGGCATAAGATCTCCGTTTGACGCGTACCATACCTCGTTAGAAAGATCTATCCGAGGAATACAAATTTGGAATGGGCAACATCAGTCTATGGACCCATGTTGCCCTCCGTTTTCCCAAAAAAACGTCGTTTAGGGCCTCAAAACGGCTCTGGAAGTTTAGGACCCGAAAAATTGCTAAAAATAGTAAACTGTGCCGAAACTGAAAAACTGAAATAGACAATGGTGGAGCCCCAAGTGGAATAGGCAGGTGACCACCAATATCCACCTGGATCAGCATGGATATTTTATTGTAATTAACTTATTTCTTCCTTTTATTTCCATAGCATTTCATTGCATTGCATTGTAGCTCTACCAGTTTCATAACACCATGCATTCATCCTCTTGCATAGCATACACTAGTTGTTGACTAATATTGAATTTTTTATATGTTGCTTGCTACCACATGACCCTTTACAATTCTTGAGCCATTCGAGCCTATGGTGTTGTGACTAGATTTCTTACGCTTGTTTGCACATGTTCAAACCTCAAAATAACTTCTTTAACCTCTTTGCACATGATGAAAACCCTATAATAGATACCTTTGTCACTTTTACATAATTTTTTAATCATAACCCTAAAAATTGTGTGTGGTTATAATGGTTATTCCAAGGGCAACCTCATTATGAACCATTCATCAAACCCACATCTGGAACATGTCTCCTATCAGTCTATCTCATTAATAAGGAATATATGAGAAGGTACCTGTGGGGATCCCCAATCAGTTCATGTGACCTATATCTAAAACTTGAACCCTTTGTTCAGCTTGGTCCTAGATATTTCAATGGTATGTTTTCAATTTTCACCAATCAATTGGAGATATGATGTGGAAGCAGGACATGACACTAGTACATTTGGCAGAAATTTCGACACTTGGTTCCGACAGTTTTCACCAAATGTCGGAAATTTCCCCAAATTTTTTCAACTTTTTCAAATCTCACCCGAAACCGTCGCTATACCGATGTTAAGAGACAAGTGTCGCAATACCGACACTTAGACAAGGTGTCGCAATTACGATGTTTGGAGGAATCCGTCGCAATATCAACACTATGTCCCAAATCTTCGCTATTGCGACGGCTTCCTCCAAATGTCGCAATTGCGACACTTAGTCTAAGTGTCACAATTGCGAAGTTTGGAGGAAGCCGTCGAGTCTAACTGCCGCAATTGCGACATTTGGAGGAAGTTGTCGCAATAGCGACGCTTTGGGGCATAGTGTCAGTATTGCGACAGATTCCTCCAAACGTCATAATTGAGACACTATGCCCCAAAGCATCTCTATTGCGAGGGCTTGCAAAAATCAAACGTAAAAATCAAATGCGCAGTCATTTGAAATGCGCGCTCATTTGAAATGAAAAAATAAAATGTAATGCGCGGTCATTTGAAATCAAATGCGCACTCATTTGAAATGCAAAAATCAAATGTAAATAAGGAATGAAACTGCTTTCTATGAAGACAAGTCAAGGAATCAGCATCAAAAGCTAAGGTCCTGGTCTCGCTCAGCTAAGGGGTGAAATAAGCACAGGTCTGAGGTAAAAATCAAGCACAAGGTCACTTCATTGTCCGGGACTGGAGGAGTCAGAAGGATATCTTCAATGACATGGGTTGTGTTTTGCAACATACCTGATGATTGTCCCTGCTCGGTGGAAACAGAGTTACCATAGAAAAGGGTATGGTTTGTGTAATAAATAGTCGAGGTAATGGACAACTTGGTAGCATCATGGATGTGTGCCTTATAAACAGCTCGAAAGAACTGATCACGTCTTGACTGTAACCTCAATTTCTTCTTCCTATAAACATTGGGCAAAGAAATTCGTCAATGGAGCTCGTGGTACCCATGATATGATGAGGGAGCTCTTAAGTCGGGTTAGATTCTCTCTACAACTACTAGGGACTTTCCATTCATTTACTGTCACCAAGCACCGGGTGAGGACATAAAAATGATTTTATTAAAAACTACATGCGCATTCGCCCTCAGCTCTTGCAGAATAGCATTCACCCTCAGCATTCGCCTTCAGCTCTTGCAGAACAGCATTCGCCCTCAGCATTCGCCCTCAACTCTTGCAAAATGGTAAGTTCTTACTGCAGGCCCTTCCTCCTATAGTAGGGTTGACCCTATTTGGGTTTTTTTTGGTCAATTCCATTAGATTGTGTTAGGCTATATGGTTCTCTCTAGATGTCTTCCAATGTTCTTTCGGATGAGTTTCAAAGAGGATGTGTAAGATGTGTTTGCGCTTGTGTGAATTTGACTCCACTAGTTTCATGAAGTTTAAGCTATGGATTTTAGTTCGACAAACTCATGCAAGTGCACAAGTTTGGAGTATCAAGAAATTTGAGGCTAAGGTACTAAGTAAAATAAGAAACAAATTGATATGAGTTCATCCAATTGAAGATGGGATAGATCAACTGTTTCACACTGTGAAATGTACTACAGATGCAGATCCAAAAAAATCTACAACTTTATAATTCGTATTACAGGTGCAGATCCAAAAAAATTGCAATTTTATAACTCGAGAATTGCCAGATCTACAAAGATTTGGGCAATTTTAAAATAGAATCAGCAACTAGTCAATTAGATAGCTCGATCACTACCAGCAAAGAACAAAGATTCAAAACTAGATCCATAATGGTTGAAATAAACTATATGCGCACTTGTATGGCTCAAAGAAAACTCCAAATTTATATGGTTATCTGGGCAATTTTACATTGAAGAGCCCTTTTAAATCCAAAATTGAAAACTCATTTTGTTTAAGATCTACAAATATCTGTAGAATTTACAACAAATATTTCATAGATCTACAAATATTTTCAATGAACTTTAGATCTAGAGTATATTACAATAGATCTAGGGTTCTTTCGAGTATCTTCCAGTGTTGAATTTTTTTCCCACAAAACAGAGTCCAGGTAGGGATAACAAGGCAACTTATGAAACAATCTACGTGGATAAATGTGTCTTATCTCCTTCACCAGTCATGCATGCTTTATTTACCACGAACACCTCTGATTTTATATTCATTTGTTGCTTCATCCATTTCACTTAGAAAAAGGATAAGGCTATCCCATGAAGTGCGCCCTTTTGGTGTCTAAAAATAACCCAAAGTGTTAGTATGAATCTTTCGTCGTAAAATATCACTTTAGCTACGCATAACAAATAGCCCTAACATCGATTATGGCTGCCAAATATATTTAACTCTGCAATTAGGTGATCCAAATAATGCTGCACAAATCTAGATCTAAGCATAAAAGACATTAAGCAGATAAAGTAAAATGTGGCTCCATGCATGCAATAGACAAGACAAGAACAATGTATTTGAAAGAATTTTTATATTATATTACAAAGGGGGCACCTGAGACAAAAACAAGAAAGGTGTTTTACGGTTCTCCTAAATGGGATGGGTTCTTGAAAGTCCTCAGCGTTTCAGATCTAAAGTTCCTCTCTCTTGTTGTTGTAGAAAACCCAAACAAACATAGAACTCAATGGGAGCTCACAAGGCAAAAATGGAGAATGTGACCTAGTATAGATCCAGAGTGATCTAATGCAATGGAGGTGACTAATGAATGGGGAAAACCCTTCTATTTATAACAAAATATTGGGGCATTCTAGAACTCAGTGCATGAATAAAATATTATTAATCGAATTCTAGAATCACCCTTTAGGAATATTTTATTATATTTTTTGGAGGGAAAAGGATATTTGATTTGGGTCAATTAGTTTATTTATAAATAACAAATAAATAAATGATTTATTTATTATTTTAGGGAAATGATGGGAATATAATTAAATAAATAATGGTTTATTTAATTATTTATATGTGATTTAGTCAAATTTAACTAAGAATATTATTTAAAGAATGATTTAAATAACTTATTCTTAGGAAATAATTAAATAAATAAGGATTTATTTAATTAATTTCCTTGTTTTGGGTTAAATATGACAGGGAAATATGAATGAATAAGTTATTTTACGTGGTGAAAGCAATTTTACTTAGGGTAAAATTGGTCTTACATGGTGTACTTGGGTTCATCTAATAATAATAGGTTAGATGACCAAAAAATGGTGTAACAGATTTCCCCCCAACGTATGAGTGTTAAGAGCAAATCGTATGACTGAAGTACATTGTAAGAACTCAATCACTAGACAATAAGAGGGAAGTGAGAGAGAGGAATGTAAGGTAGTCTAATATGCTAAAGGACTAGACCCTGAGGAGATGAGACTTATAGGTGTAGCAAGTCTCTAGTTTATGAAGTGGTACCTATTCTAAAGGCGGCGGGGGAGGCATACCTATGCCCGCTGAAACAAAGTACAAAGAATAGGAAGTCCAGTAAACAAGGAACTAAACCATGAAGAATATGTTGGCGTAAATAGGGGCCAGAAAAATAGAATGATGAATCCCACATACATGCTATGCCTAGAATAACCATCTAGACTTATACAATAATAGTTTAGTACATGAGATACAAATACACCCAAATGCCCCCTACACACGGGGAAGGGCCGCAAAATCTGACTGATACATGCAAATCAAAGAGGTGCTGCAAGCAGCTGAGGCCAATATCATCAAAGGAGAGGAGATGCATCAAGGGCTAAAATGAAGAAGTCATCCGTGCATGTGGGGGGCTACCTGCAGGGCCACCCCCTCTTGAGGGTTGAGACATCTCACACACACCCGGGAATCACCAATAGCTGCGGTTGCATCACTGGACCATCAAGTGTATAGATCACGATCATGCTGGAAAGAGCTTGAACCAAGGTACACTGCCCCCCAAACTTGACTCCTGGAGTAAATGAGATGATGTCGACAGAAGTAGGTCCGCCATAGGTGAGGTAATAAGGGAACCCCAACTAAGGCACGGGAGAGAATAGTAGAGCGACTAACATACATACACTAATGATGATAATGAAATGAGGGATACTGATTAGTGGATGGACGACTTCCCTTGTTAGAGCATAAAGGGCATGAATGGCTTGGCAGTGACTGACAAAATATCATGAGGGATAGGGGACAGTGGGACTAAAGGCCATAATGTGCGACAAGAGAGAGGGACCGAGCAATGAAGGATGGAGGGATATAGCGGGATACAAAGGGACTCGGGATAGATTCCATGAATGTGATGATGACTCAACTCGGATGCTCTAAACAAGGGCAACTCGATGGTGCTGCCACATAGTAAAGGTCCAATGGGGGACCATAAAAACATGAGTACAATAGGGTATCTCATGACGAAAATCAACACGAACAAGGACAAGTAAGGAGGCAAAGTGGTGCCCCCAGTACAAGTGTTGTAAGTGAGGAAATTCGATTTGGAGGAGAGGTGAATAGACACTTCGTGGACACAATGGGTCCTGGTGAAGTATCAAGGTACTAAAAACTAACAGGTACCTAGAGCTCATGAACAGGCCAGGTCACACTTTTTGGGGTCTGTGCTGCGACCTGGGTAGCAGGTACTGGGTAGAAAACTGCTACCTGTCCCAGGAAATGACCTGAAAAGTGCAACCTGTCAGAGAAAGGGGGTTTCAGTGTTGTTTTTGGCTGAGATCTGGGATTTGTATGGTTGAGGGGCCTAGGTGCCCCCAAACATGTTGTGGTCATGCCAAAATTTATTTAGGAAAAGGTGGATCTAAACACATTTTAATGATGTGGTGCGCCATTTGTTTTCGTTATGGTTATGGAGCTTGAGAAAGGAAATGGAGGATTACCAATCTCTTTTAGTACTGCATATATGAATCAAATGGACTTTAAGTTTTTGGGTTGGAATACCTGGTTTCAATATCCCAAAGAGAGGATTTGGAGATAATGAACTGGTGCTCTCCTAGAAAACCTATAGGTTGGTCAACAACAATGTCTAAAAGACTAGGTTGTGAATGTAAAATGAAGGAACAATAAGGGGTATCATCCTGAGAGTGATCTGAAGTGGTATGGGACTCTAGAGGTTCTTCTAAGTGTGGAAGAATAATGGTACTAGAGTTGACATGATCAGATACACTAGGAGAGTTTTGGAGAATTACTTCTCCTGGTCTCTCAAATATGGGTTCCCCCTTACCCAAACATTGGGTTGAAATGTAATGGCCCCAAGGTGTATGTGGTTCAAATGCATGGTTTCGATGTAAGGGGGAATAGAGAAATTCAGGGGAGATGATTCCTTCCATAATGTCATCATCGTGATAGAAGATGGGGTGACTGGTGGAAGAAAGACCACCGGATGCGACGAAGCTACCTAACTCATCATTATGAGAAGAGAGGTTCACATGCGCATCGTCACCAGAAGTGACCAAAGAGTAAGCTGATAAAGGATCTACTGATATTGAGCCCAAGGTGATTGCT
This sequence comes from Pinus albicaulis, assembly GCA_034641835.2. NCBI lineage: Eukaryota > Viridiplantae > Streptophyta > Pinopsida > Pinales > Pinaceae > Pinus > Pinus albicaulis. Next base: position 1,207,174,853 of record CM076578.1, on the reverse strand, counting down.
GAAGGAAGGTTAAGCGAAACAACAAGGGAGGATTCAGAGGGAATGTTCCCCGAGGGTCTCATGGATGATGATAGGTAAAAAATGGCGGACGAAGGCTCCATCATCTTGACATCAGGAGGGGGAATGTCAATGGGAGCAGTCATGTCTGGTAGTTCTGCCGAAGTAAAACACACAAATAGGGGAGAGGTGGACTCGTTGCGCTTGGCCTCGAATTAGCGAACCGCGGCTAGAGAGGTGCATAAGTCCTCGAGGCGGGGACAAAGGTGGGTGTAATGGCCATGGATATCACACAAAGCACAGGGGTGGTTGGTGTGAATAGTCTTGGGGTGCTTGGTCACGGTCGCGGAAGGAACAAAGGCTTCCGGGACCGTGGCCTCAAGGAACGTGACAGTAACCATGGGCTTGAGATGAGGAAATTCAGGACAGGTATGGGTGGCATGATCGACAACATCACACAAGGCACACTAGATGGTATGCTTTGGAGGCCAAGGAGGGGCAGGGTTTCTTGGGGCAGCCTTGTCCTTTGATGCCTCCTTGCAAGCTTTGCCCTTCTTACCCGAATCGGTCGCAATAGGAGGTGGTTCTTGTTGAGGTGACTGAGGAACTGTTGCAGCAGGAGAATTCATGGGGACCGGTTGAACCGGGGTCAAAGCAAGATAAGGTTTGGGTTAACCAGGCGGGGTAGTGGCTGGAGGGTCAAGGTACCAGATGGGTATGCTCAGGGTCAAATTGGGGAGGGAGAGGGTGGCCATGATGGGAATCGAAGAGACTCTGGGAGGGGGAGCAAGGAAAGGTATCTGACCAGTGGGGTAATGGCTAGGAGGGACGGCTCCAAGATGGTTGAGACCTGGTGGAACCGACCCAGGAGGATAGAGGGATGCATGGGTACCAACTGTAGGAGAAGGGCCAGAAGGAAGAGTTCTGACTGGCTAAGGTGAAGGGCTAGGAGCAGGTTGCAGCGGGCTAGGTTGAGGTTGAGGTTGCTGACTAGCCAAAGTGGGTCGTTTAAGGTCAGCCCGAGACGATTGCATCATGCAAACATTCGCTAAGCTGGGATTAGAGACAGGAGGAGGAGGAATACCAGGGAAAGTTCCAAGCAAGGAGGAGTCTTTGTAGACACCGGGGGAGACATTGTTCAAAGAATCAATGGTTTGCGATTGGCTGTAGAAGAGATGGTCGACTCAGGGGAGGGCTGAGATTTTAGCTCATGATATGTCAACTGGTCAATGGTGACTATCTTTCCATTATGAGGAAAAAACATCTTGTGATGGACCGCGGATGGGACAACAAACATGGCATAGGTGTAGCTACGCCCCAAAAGAATGTTATAATAAAGAGGGGCGTTGATGACTTCAATGTCAACGCAAACAGTCTTTCCCGCAAGAGTGATAGGACAGTTGCGGAAAAGGCCAATGGGCTGGGAGGCGTGGCCATTCCACGCTCAAAGAGTGATCGTGGGAGGGGCCAACTCAGGAGATCCGAGTTGTTTCCAAACCAAATCGGACATCACACAGGTGGATGCCCCCTCATCAATGATGCACTGGGAAATGTTAGTGTTTCGGATTTTGACTAGGATTTGGAAAGCTACGGAAGCAGGAAGAGGAGGAGACTCTGACTGATGGGCATTGAAAACAATAAATTTGTCATCTGCGGGATCTGCAGCACCCAGGGAAAATAGTAGAGCTTTTATTTGAGAGGGGCACGACTAGAGTAGTTCCAACGTTGAATGGCAGCACGAGATTGGGCCAGCTCATCTACTATGCTATATGAATGGGCAGCTCAGTCAGAAGCAGCATTTCGGCATAATGGTCCCTTAGGAATCATGGTATGAACCTCGGCTTTGGGCTGAGGGATATGCAAGGGACCATTAGTTGTCGAAAGAGGCTCTGTAGAACCTAAAGAAGGTGACTCAGGGACAGATGGAGCAAGAGGCTGAGGGTACGGACGGGACTGAGTTTGAAGGTTTAGGTCGACGGTGATAGGTTGGTCAGAGTTCATCATGAGGATCTAGTAATCAGAGGTACCAGATGGAGGAGGTTGAGTGGTGACCGATCTGTGAGGTGGTTTGGTAGCCACAAATCCCTGCTGTGCATCTACCTGCTCTTGAGGGGGCGGTGACTGCTGTTGCGGGGGTTGAGAAGAAAAGGGAGGGTGGGGTGTTAATGTTGGAGGAGTTGGAGCACTAGGCTGTGGATATGGATGAGAATGAGGTTGGGTGACAGTGTGGTAAACTGGAGGTTGGGCAGAAAGAGGAGGCATGACGGATCCTGGATGCGTGCTACTAGGAGGGGGAGAATTGCAGGGGGAGGTGCCCCCTCCCCCAGGAAAACCATAGTTCAAGGGAGGTTGAGCGGATGTATGAGAGAGAGCTCCAAAAATACCGTCTGCAGCATGAGGTGCCCCTGGTGCGTTAGTGCCATCAGGTCTGGGGATATCAGGAAGGACGGTATAATCATAACCAGATTGAGCATAGATCAGGTCATATTTCAAGGCTATTTGGAGGGCAGCTTCTTCAGTTTGAGGGAAGTGGGATGCGACATCTTTGCCAATGGGAGGTAAGAGAGAGCGAAGGAACTAGTCCATATAGACACGGTCTTCGAAGGTAGGGGCTTGACATATGCTCTTTCTTCTCTGCCATTATTTAACATGATCGAATAGGCGGGTCGTAGAAAATTGACAGAAAGAAGTCAAAATTTCGATACTGGTGTCATAACGAGGGGGAAGATGGAAATAAGATAAGAAGGCGCGGGCAAGGGTCGCAAAGGTGGTATGGGAAGAGGTGGGCTGGTCAACATACCACTTAGAAGCTTTGCCAGTAAGCGTGCATTGGCACAACCGAAGACAGATGGAATCATCGGTAATGGAATTGGAGGAACACCACATATGGAAAGATCGGATATGGTTGTAGGGATCTTCAATAGCACGGCCTTCGAACTTGGGAATGTCGGAGGGGAGCTTGGTTGGCATAGCAGGCCAACTAACATCGTGGCGGATAGGATCATTGATCAACTGATTGAATTCGGGGAGACTAAGGCCAGCCATATAAGGGAGCAATGGGGCAGTCGAGGTAGGTCCGATAGTGGTTCTGCTGGAAACGGACCCAGCAGTAGAACCGGGGTTGCCGCTGGCGCTAGGCCCTGAACTAGACATGGTGAAGGTACTAGGGGGAGAACCAGGAGTAGGGGAAGAACCCGAAAAATCAGAAGAAGAGTCAGAGTGCGGACTCGGGGGAGGACTTACTCGATGACGATGGGAAAGAGGAAGTCAACCAACCGGAATTTGAGGGTGAAGGCCAAGAAGTCTCTAGGAGAAGCGCCTTGGGGGCGCAATGATGACGGGAAGAAGAAAAACTGACAAGGGCAAGGAGGGGCAAAATCAAGTGAGGTCAAGGGTAGAGAGGTGCAGTGACAATTGATTTTAAAGTCTTTTCCAGGTGGTGATAACCAAGCTCTTCTTCGCTTAGGTTCAGTGTGTGGCGTGCATTAATTTTAATTTTTTTAAACCTAGATGTTTTGATAGTAAAAGAAAAAGTGTGCTGCAGAACTGAAAATAAATCTGTAGTAAATAACACTGAAAGAACAGAAAATTACCAACTAACAATGCATCAATCTAACCCAAGAAGGCGGGTCTCTCAAAACTAGTCTATAAGAGGGAAAAAACTAAGCAAAGCATGCGAAAAAGAGGCCAATAGATCTAAGGTCGGGAGGGACGGGGATATAAAGGATAAATCTGCTGAAAAGAGGTGCAGAGAACAGCAAAGAGTTAGAGGCAAGGTTGGTGCTAAAAAGGAGGGGATCAGCTAAAAATAGAAGGGACAAGGAGGTGGCCCTAGAAATGAACCCAAACAAAACTATATGAGGTGATTTGAAAGGGAGAAGAGATGATCTAAAGGGATCTGAAAAGGAGGTAGCAGATCTGAAAGAAATAAGGCTGAAACTCTGGAAATTTAGACTTCTGAAACAACAAAAACTCTCCCACAAAAAGTGGAGGGTACTAGAGCCCTAAGGGGCAAGATTCCCACTTATTTGAGTGAAACAGATTAGAAACAGGCCGAAACGGGTGGAGACAGAGGCTGGAAAACCCTGACAGAAGCTTCAAACAAACCCAGAAAAAGTGTTGGAAAATTGTAGAAAAAAGTGCAGGTCGCAGGTTCTGACCTGTTTTCAGTCCAAGTCGCAGATTTGGGGCAGAAAAGTGCGACCTCAAGGCCAGGTCGCAGTTTTTGGGCCGATAAGTGCGACCTATAGATCCAGGTCTCTCGGTGGCAGATTTCAGAAAAAAATTTCGTCTCAGCTGCGGCTGATGTCTGTCACCTGCGCAATAGGGCCAGAAACACACGGAAGTTAAAAATTTTAATGTTTTAGGGTTTTAGAGGTGAAAAGCACCATAAGAATAGGAAAAACAGAAAATTTAAGAGAAACCGTAGGGTCTGAAATAGCTGGAGATGCAGGAATATATAAAACGACAACGGTCGCAAAAGAAAACCCGTGTGGAGTCGCCAATTGTTAGTATGAATCTTTCGTCGTAAAATATCACTTTAGCTACGCATAACAAATAGCCCTAACATCGATTATGGATGCCAAATATCTTTAACTCTGCAATTAGGTGATCCAAATAATGCTGCACAAATCCAAATCTAAGCATAAAATACATTAAGCAGATAAAGTAAAATGTGGCTCCATGCATCCAATAGACAAGACAATAACAATGTATTTGAAAGAATTTTTATATTATATTACAAAGGGGGCACCTGAGAGGAAAACAAGAAAGGTTTTTTCCGGTTCTCCTCAATGGGATGGGTTCTTGAAAGTCCTCAGTGTTTCAGATCTAAAGTTCCTCTCTCTTGTTGTTGTAGAAAACCCAAACAAACATAGAACTCAATGGGAGCTCACAAGGCAAAAATGGAGAATATGACCTAGTATAGATCCAGAGTGATCTAATGCAATGGAGGTGACTAATGAATGGGGAAAACCCTTATATTTATAACAAAATATTGGGGTGTTCTAGAACTCGGTGCATGAATAAAATATTATTAATCAAATTCTAGAATCACCCTTTAGGAATATTTTATTATATTTGTTGGAGGGAAAAGGGTTTTTGACTTGGGTCAATTCCTTTATTTCTAAATAAAAAATAAATAAATGATTTATTTATTATTTTAAGGGAGATGAAGGGAATATAATTAAATAAATAATGGTTTATTTAATTATTTATATGTGATTTAGTCAAATTTAACTAAGAATATTATTTAAATAATGATTTAAATAACTTATTCTTAGGAAATAATTAAATAAATAAGGATTTATTTAATTAATTTCCTTGTTTTGGGTTGAATATGACCGAGAAATATGAATGAATAAGTTATTTCACGTGGTGAAAGTAATTTTACTTAGGGTAAAATTGGTCTGACATGGTGTACTTGGGTTCATCTAATAATAATAGGTTAGATGACCAAAAAATCATGTAACACAAAGTCCGCCCTTATAACCTACCAGCAGGTGCTCTATATGCTGTTGTCTAGCAACTACAGACACATTAGATGAAGAATTTGAGGATGGATCAATAGAAGAGTTCACAAAAGCACATAAAGGAGAGCCCTGTGCTGGGCATAATTAAAAGAATTAACAATCTAAAAAGCTACACTCCTCAGAGGAACCATGGAGTGAAGAGTCAAAGAAAAGAGAACCATTAGCTAAGGTTGTTTTAAGGTTGTTGTATACTGATTTCATTTGGTTGTTGTATATTGTTTGGCAAAGAGATTAGAGTGCCTTTTTCAAAGTAAAACGTGCAGGCATTTTACATATCAGGAGTTGCAATCTGCTACTTCTGGTTTTTCAACAGGTTGCATTTCTAGATTTCCTCCTGGAGTTTTTCATTTTTGCGCTTCTGTTTTGAATGGGAAATTTCCCTTGAAATGTTTTTTAACCTTGTGAACTCAATTCAGTTATGCAACATCCTTATTCTTACAGGGAATTTTATAGGAAGAGGAGGCTGCAGTCAGCCTCTCTGCAAATTGAATCACTAGAAATATTAACTTGACTGAGTTAAATTATCTTAGCAATGCTGTAATTTAGTAATATGGATTTTCATCTTATAGGGGATTGGGTTCTGCTGGGAACATATTTTCCACAAACGAAAAGGAAGTTGCTTCACTTGTTGGACCTAGATCACCATTGGAGATGATCAAGCATATTGCAGAACTTGGAGCTGAGGTTTTTCTTCTAGTATATATTAAAGTTGTGTTGCCATCTATTAGTTGTTTTGAGCTGTTGCAAATTCTCTGGAATTGAAATGGTAATGCTAATAAAATACAAATTGCAAGTAGTGACTCTTAGAAGAGGCCCTTCGGGAAGCATTGTTTACAGGAAAGATATTAGTACTCAATTAAACATTCATATTAGGTCCGGCCATCGGCGGGGTAAGAACATGCCAGGTAACTTAGGTCTTGCAATATGTGCTAGTAACTATCTTTTCAACTGTACTAAATGCATTACATATGCAATAATCTTATTTCATAACAGAAGCTTGTTATGCCTGATTTTTGTATTACTTTATTTTGTGTTGTAACATTCCAAGGGTGTGTAACAGACCCACATTTCCAGAGATTCCATATTCTTATTGACTGTAGCTGAGACTTTATGGATTATAATTGAGACTATGTATTTATGATTTTAAATAAAAACACTCATGTTGTTTAGCAGCTTGTTTCAAGGCAGGGGAAACAAGAACATTTTTATTTGTTGTCTTGATTATTGATTTTATTTTGTATAGATGTAAAGTCATGTTGTCAGCTTTTCGTATTACATTACCAAATCATTCATATAGATATAAATATATGCATATATGTATATTTGAAGAATGTGTTGTGGTAAGAGTAGTACAATGAATGTGAGTAACTAACTGGTTGTTTCATTTTGTAGTTAATACCACCTGCCTTCAGCAGTCTAACGAGGAAGATGCAATCGCTAGAATATGAATTTTTCCCTTATGAAGCAAACTTGATGAATCTAGGCATTGACTAGTTATTGAATTAGTATCTGCAGGGAAATATCTTTGTATATATTACACAAATTTGGTTTGAAAACCTCATTTGGTGGAAAGCCAATTTTATGCGACGATTATATTACTTGGATTGTGCATGGAATGATTCATGTTTACAATTTTGTCAGATATTACAACAGCTGAAGCATGAGAATATCATAGAGATGCTAGATGCATTTGAAAGTCCACAGGAGTTTTTTGTTGTGACAGAATTTGCGCAGGTATTTATGATTGTATTATAGCATGTGCGTACTCTTTTATCTTTCCAGTTTGAAGTATATCAGCATTAAAATTCCGCTCCCAAAGCATTTGATATAGATCATAGACTTATAAATGATTTTGATGATAGGGTGAACTATTTGAGATTCTTGAAGATGACAAATGCCTTCCTGAAGCACAAGTTCAGGCTATTGCTAAGCAACTGGTATTTTACTCTTTATTTTATGCATTTGTAGCTGCAATTCAATTTGTGTGTGTGTGTATTTTCTCAATGTTGTTAGTGGTTGGATTAATGATATTTTGGATTAAGCGTGACTTCTTAAAATCTTGTTTCACTGTTTATTATTATTTTTTGCAAATCCTTAGTTTTAGGACAAAAATTTCGTTCATGAATCTACCTCCCATTTGATGAGGAATGTGGGCATAAAGGGGTATTTGTGATGAAGAGTCTGCCACGATTATATAAGTATATTTTTGGAGTTAGGTTAGATTGAGAATTTGAGGGGCAATTGTGTCCTGTTTGGGAAGGCTTGGACTATCTATAGGTTTAGTCACTGCATTCGACGTCATTTATTTCGAAAGAATTCTAATTTTGCTGAATCTCAAGGATTGGTGAATTTAATGGTGAACTGATGGTGGATTTTACAAGTTTACACAAAATATACGCTCAAAATGGGAGCCAACATGGCCTTCCTGTTTGTCACAGATCATTGCTTAGTGATTGCAAATATTTAGTATTGAGCCATTTGTAAGCCTTTAGCATTATATACACTCCTTAGTATTGGATTCACTTTGGATGATTCATTATAAGTATTTTTTTGATGCATTTCTTGGTACTATTGATAGCTTATAAAACTTATATTTTGACAAGGTATTTTCTGAAATTAGAGCTAAGCAATTTTTGGTTGCTTAATGATGTGAATAATATATCTCCTAGGGCATACTTTGGCCTCATGACAAGGTTGAGGTTCCATTTTATTTTTGGATCTTTATGTTTTTAGTATAATATAAAAGAAAATTGTTTCAAAGTTCAAAGTTCAAATGCACACACATATAAGGTAAGCATACTGTGGGGTATGCTTACCTGAAGTGCCCTCCACTGTCTTTGGCATATTTAGAATAATTAGAATCAGCATCCGCTACCCTTAATCCATCAACATTCCCATAAATTTCTGAAATCAATTCTCAACTTCAGTTTATACCTACCCTTCCCCTCCAACTTATCACTCCTACTTCTCCATCAACAGCTCCTCTTTCTACGGATTCGCCCCATGAGGGTATGTTTACAGAACAGATTTGTAAAGTGAAAATTCTGTCAATCTAATATTATTTTATGATAAACTATACGTGTATCTATCTGTGGGCGTTCTTAACAACAAAGTTACAAACTTCATTATGATTTGTCCTGTATTGTTCCTCTTGCATACAAATTTATGGGTTATTTGAGGGCCTCTCTAATGATATGCAAATAATTGTGCATACTGTTGTCATTTTTTTACCATAATTTGGCCACTGTAGTTGTCCTTCAATTGTGTTATACTGGGCATTGACATCAGAGTGCCTGAAACATGAAAAATCCACGGAAATATCTTGTTTCTCACCGTGTTTTAGTTCTTGTCAGTATGTGTAGTGAACTTCAGTAATGTAATGACTTCACTGCTAAGGTTTAGCATCGTAGTTCTAGTGGTTAGCCTATATTTTCTGAATTTAATGTCTATTTTTCTCCAGGAAGGGTCCTTGGTATATGAATGCAACTCTATGTGCAGTTGTAATAAAGAATTCCCAAACCGGGTGCTGCAGAAGGGAGTGCAAGTCAGAATTGAAGTATATAAAACAAAGCATAAGGTGTTATTTTGCTTTTATTGAAGTTCTAGTATTGGTAGTGCATTAGGAGCATTATTGAAATGTAATCATGGTCTATAATGTAAATAACTTCACTTGTTAATGTCAGATGCATTTTTTTCAAAAAGCAAAAGTTTGGTTTCAAAATTATCAATAAATCAAGGTGCAACAAGACCCCAATTCTGTTTCAATTTTTGGTCTATTTTTCTGTTTGATTTTAGGGCTGGGCAGTTAGAGCTACACAAGCAATTTCACGTGGTACATTCATTTGTGAATACCTTGGAGAGGTCTTAAATGATCAAGAAACAAATAAAAGAGGAGAAAGGTAAATTTTTATCTTGTATTAAATTATGTTTTCCTATTTCTTCATCATAAATGGTTCTCTAACTAAATGCACCTATTGCTTACTGCCACTGCTTTTCTTCTTTGTTCTAAATTACTACTATTCAGGTATGACAATGAAGTTTGTAGCTACCTATATGATATTGACGCCCATATTGATACAAGTGATTTGATTGATGGTGTACAACCAGATATGATATATTTTGAATTCACTGTTGATTTGTTTCCCATGGAAGCAGATAACAGTTTGAACTGCTTGTAATTCATATTGTATACTATTAAAAGTATAATTTTACTAGCTTAAAGAAAAAAGATGAAGTCCGCACTAAGGAAACTACTTTCCACTAGAAAAAGGCAGTTATAAAAAAATATACATATACAAAGAGAAAAAGGAACCATCAAAGAGGAGATGAATGGTCACATAAAACTACACCAGTGAAAAACACTCAACTCCCACCCTCTGTAGTCAATGCCCACAAGAACAACAATATTTTTCCCCAGAATTCACAATCGTAGGAGCAGCCAAGGTTTCTTTCTCCCAAGTTGTATGTCCAGATGCATACAAAGCTCTCATTGCAGAGTGATATGCACAAAGTTCTAATTTATGTACTTTTGCTGCTCCTTTCTCTTAAGTCAAAGATTTATCTTGCCTCCGGTTTGGACATTCACATGAAGACATAGCATCATCGAAAGAGCTATAGACTACAGGTCATGATGAATGCTTTTTATTTGAACATAAAATATCATTTGACATATAGCTACTACTACTACTAGCAACAAAACAATGACAACTCTCATCTTCGTCAATTGAACGATTTAATCTGTCTTCAAATGAAGACATGCATACAAATTCCTCACCCACATGTTTTCTGGGGAAAGGAAAGGTATCTACCTTTTCTAAAAAAGGACGTGATGACTCTCCCACTACCTCATGGTTCCTAGATTTCTGGATTGCTCTCCTTTTCTGAGGAGTAGCCTCCATGTTGAAGAAATCTTCCTTGTATGCAGATTGCATTTGAATGCCTGGTTTTCTCTTTGTAGCCTTTAAAGAGACATGAGATGTCAAAGGGTTGCACAAATAGGAATCTTGTTTTTCTTACTGTAGCACTTAGAAGGCCTATAACAGCAGTTACATACAGTATCAGCTGTGTAACAGAGGCAGTGTCACCCATCAAGACTGTAAAAATGCTAGGCTTGGGTTGAATTGGAATTTGTATTTTAATATCTTGCATTTGACATAAAGGTAGTAATTCCTTCCAACCATGGTCCAATTGTCACTACCAGTCCTGGTCACTAATTCATCAAATGCTTGCTCAAGGACTGCAAAAATATTAGCTGTGAATATGACATTAATCTTACGAGCTTTTACTAGGGGATGAAATGTGTGTAACTGAAAAATATCTGTTGCTACCAAAGATCCTGTATTTGGTTCTTCGTTGTTGGAACCTGATGGAGGTAAGACCCACAGTCTCGGTTTTTCAAAACTTTATTGCCCAATCAATTTCACAATCTGGGCAAAGTCAACCCGTTCTCATTTCTTGAACTGGAAAATTTAATAAACCTCCAAACCAAAGTCTGGCAATTCACAATAATCTCGATTGGAAATTTCAATACTGTGCGGAACTAATTCACTTTCCTTCTTAGGTTATAAAACCCTCATTTCGTATATTCTGCCTTTGTAATAAGATTCGAATTTCATAAATTTTCATTTCATAATGGTGATGAAATGAGATTTATTATAAATTTCATCTGTTACCATAGGCCCATGCACTTATATCCACTTACGACAAGGCTCCCCCTTTTATCACCTATGATTTTTCCCACTATATATATACACCTGTATGTTAACTATTCTTTGGTTACGAATCCAATTCATAACATAACAATGTCGTTCATAACACACATAACCAACTGTTGATTAGACCCTGTAGTGCATTTAACATACCCTTTCATTAATCGTCACCTCCATCCTATGGCTGGAAGGCTATCGCACTACCACTCCATCATCCGACGGTAGTCACGCGACCCAGCTACACGAAGGTTAATTCTCCAAACGCGCGCGATATATATGGTATCACAAAACCACTCAATTACACGTGTCCATCGCCAAAGTATATCGCGTTGTTTTTATAAAAATAACTCACCACCTTTGACCTCGCGTGATACTGTCAGGTTTGGATTTAAAACCCACCTTTATTGTTCAATGATCATGGTTCCACTCCTTGCCTTCAGGGTTCCATCGCTCCACAGTTGAACAACCCTCGCCAATTTACAATCTTCCTTGATTTCGGATTGCGGTTCTCAATGCTGGTCCAATTCATGCATCGACCATGCTATGTTGTTCCAGCACAGATGACCTCATGCACGAGAAGTAGTTGTGATGCAATTACAAGGCCAGAATTTATAATCTGGCGCTTGACAGAGTAGTTGTCGAAAATTCCCTCCAAGTATGGGTCCATCGGTTCTCCTGTATGATGATTTAAACCAACAATATTGCCTTTGTCATGCTCCGCTTGTATTCCAACCAAGACGGCTTGAGTATCTAGTCCAAAATTTTCTCCTAAAGTCTTGGGCACAACCAAAAGCGCATCAACAAAGGCTTCAACTCCTAATTATGCACGCCCCTGAACAGTCTTCTTGACAGTGTGTTTGATATGCTGGCTTGCAGCAACTTCAAAAGCTCCAACACCCAAGACAACAACTCTATCTTCAAGTGTGTTTTTAACAGCTCTCAGACCATCACGTACAACATCCTTAATTTGAGCAATAGTATGATCATTAGGTCCTTTTATTAGAATTGTACACGAGTGAGGATTCCTAGTGTTTTCCACAAAAGTGTACTTTTCTTCCCCTGGGACATGCTCATATACAAGCCCAGCCCATCCAAGAACACTAGGAGACAGATCATCAACAGAATTGACAGCCTCTCCACCACAAGCTAAAACCAATCTCTCCATATTGCGCCTCTTCGCTCTCCTCAAAGCTATAATCCCTTCTCTTGCAAGAAGATCGAGTGACATAGGATCCATTCCCTTTTGATTGATCACAACAAAATTGTTGTCAGTGCCATCACAAACTTTATTCTTCGGGTTAATGATCTTTTGAATTTTCTCATCTACTTGTCTTCTTTCTGCTAAAACCATTTTCTCCCTCTGCTATGCATTTGAATAAAAGAAACCTGCATTTACTTCACTCTTTTCATATTCTAGAGATACATTGCAAGTCAATTCATTACAGTCTTTCATTACAGTTTCGAACTCCTGTTTTCGTTTATCGAATAACCCATACTGCAATGACCATGGGCTATTTCATTTTTTTTATAAAAATTTAACCTGTCTGTCGCTCGAACGATGTAGTTTGCGAATGTAGATCTGAGCCCTGTTCAAGATTTGCATCAGAATGAAATTATTGATGATGTGAGACAAGCCCTCCCAGCAACATCTGCTAATGGGCATTCATAATATTTTCATTTAAAAAAAAAAAAAATTTGAACCCGTTGTCGCTCTTCCGATGCTCTATAAGTGTCGGTCTTCGTAAGCGTCGGAAGACCAATGTTACATTTAAAAAAAAAAAAATTCTATGCCATCGGAAAAGCGAAGTTTGCCAATGTTGGAAGAGCGATGTTCCCAAAAGCGATGTTTCCAAACATCGAAAGAGCGACACCACTAGCGTCGGAAGAGCGACTTCTGCTCAATGTCGGTATAGTGACACTTCAAAGCATGGTTAGCCATAACGTCGATCTTCCGACACTATACGAGCGTCGGTATTGTGACACTTTAGAAGCGTCATTAGCCATAACGTCGGTATTGCGACACTTCACAAGCGTCGCTAGTGCGACACTTCATAAGCGTCGGTATTGCAACGCTTTTGCAAAACATCGGAACAAGTGTCGCAATACCGACGCTTTATGGAAGTGTCGGATGACCGATGTTATGGCTAGCCACGCTTTGAAGTGCCTCAAACTGTCGCTCTTGCGACGACTAGGTGTCGGAAAACTGACAAATTGGCCGTCGGAAATTGGGCCAAATTTACTAGTGTGAGAGAAAACATAAATCAAAATATCTTTTAATTTTTGTCAAACAAGGAACAACTTCTCTTGTATGTAAAATAAGTCAGGATCCCTCATCCGCCTTAGCAAAATAAATGCCTAATAAATGTTGCCAATGGGCACATACATAAAATTAAATTAAATAAAGGGATAAAGGATTGACAAATTCTTCTCGCACAAAGACGTCATGAAATGACTATGTCAAGGTATTAATTAGGCTCGTTGGTAGTGGAGTAACGTTTGTGATTTCTTGGAGTGACTTCGTCGAGGTACTGAACAGGCTCGTTGGTAGCAGAGAAACACTAGAAAATTATTTTAAAATTCTAAATACAATAATCGCTCTTCCTTGTTATCTGCATCATAATTAACTACTAGCATGTGTGAACTTGTGATGTGGTGTTTAATGACTAACATGACCTAGCTCAGACACAAGCGAAGGTAATATTTGTTAAAGGTCAAGCAACCTTAGGAGTACCGATAGTACCTGGTTCAATACTTCCTTGTATTATTCACGGAACTCAATCCATTATAGGGATGTAACGAGAGATGTTGGATTCTACCATTGGTTTACCAATTGTTGTAGTTGCTACAATAACACCCAAAATTTTAGACGTATTCAAAATTTTGGGTTCCCCTCTGCTCGCCTCAATTGATTAGGGTTATGATCGGGTTTATCTACCCATGACTCATTCTAGGTATCAAACCTTGTCGATGCACCCACTCACATGATGCATATTTCATTCATTCATCATGTTTCATCATATATATTGACCTTATGATTTCATTAGGATTTTAGGACATTTGTTGCTTTATTAATGCATTAGAAGTCATATTCACTTGCAAGCCTCTATTTCTCTACCATATGCATTATAACAAAGTGAATACATATTGTGTTAATGGTTAGGGATCACTTAAACTTCATTAGGGTTTGTAAAATGCTATCTTCCTTATGCATCTTTACAGCCCTAAATTGTTATAATCAAACATCCTACCATCCGTTGAGTTAATATTCATTCTATAAAAATCATTTTCATAAACACTTGAAAACCTTGCACAATGATTACATCATCACCACAAGCAACACATAATATCAAAGCCATTTACAATTAGTGGTTTCATTAAAATGCTCAAATTTTAAATTGGTCTCCAAATTGAAGCATGTTTTGCTTATACCATACAATTTATAACATATTAATTTTAGATATTTATTGTTCTTTATGTTATCACATATTCACTCCTTTAAGTGGATTATTTATTATTATTATTTATTTTCCATGCTCTCATATGAAACATATCATTATTGTGGATAAATTAGTGAAATATTTGTATTTCATTTTCTTGCACGTATTTAAGTAAAGGTGGCTTAATACACATTAAACGATGCAACATTGAAGTGACGTCACTTAAATTGCATGAAGGTGAGAGCTTGATTCCTGCACATAAGCTTCACGTTGTTTTCCCAAACCATGTCATTATTTTATTGAAAAAACAATTTTAAGGATGAGCTAAAAAGTTTTAAAGAGATAATACTCAATGCATTACTATGATGGAGATTAGAATTAAATCAACAAAGGGTTTCCAAGCCATGTGCGTAGGATCAAAAGGATAGATAAGTATATAATATATACCCATTTCCTTCATGACACAAGGCAACCTTTATTATTATTTAAGTCGCAACAAAGCGTTTATATATGACAAAAAAGTAATGATTATCACAAGTCACAACTATTTGCAGTTGTCGAAGCCTTGATATCTGAAGGTGTATTGACCAAGGCCATAAAAATAAATGGCTAGGCCGCTATGCGATACATGGTATTTTTTTCTATAATAAGTCCCAAGAGGGTTTAAGTGAAAGGTGCAATGAATTAATGATACAGTCTTATCTGTAACAAAGAATGGCTTGACAAGAGTGTATTTGGTGAAATGCTCCAAACAGTGAGGAATGTTGATGACACTCACTTGTTACGGAGGCGTATGTTCATCAAATTAAAAAGGAGTTGTTTATTGATGCAACAGAATAGACTGGACCTCAGACAACAGTGTTTTTTGGAATTCGGTAAAAAAAAATAAAAAATAACGTAGTTGGAGTGTTTGAATTGCATTTTTTATGGTGGAAATAGATTCAACACCATCAAAACCTTTAGGGCACCCAAAATATTGAAGTTTAACAACTGTAAACCAAATTTTCAAAAATATTTGCCGGAATTTGTCATAATTTACCAGAATTTCTGGGTTATTTTGTGGGTCTTTTAGACTACAGCCATTAAAAATTGCAAAATTTGCGTACAACTGTAGTGGTAAAGTAGCATAGTTCATGATTAAGTTGCATTGGAAAACCAGCCATGTCACAAACAACATTGGATGCATTGAAAACCACATAATAGACACACCAAAGCCTAGCGGGTTTGGACAACTGGCGATTCATGATAAATGGTATGCATTATCGTATAAACCCATATCACATGAAAATGACTTATTATGTAGAAAATATGGTAATAGAATTGCAACTGCTCAAAAAATTTAATCTAAATCGAAAGACACAATTCTAATTTACTGCTGCAGAAATTAATTCTCAATTTAGAACAACATTCGCAAACATGCATCAATCACATACACAAGTACAAATATTTATCTAGGGGAAATCAACTGGTAAAAACCCCATAAGCCCTCTTTCATTAATAAGATGAATGGAGAATGCATTACAATTTCATTCCCATTATGAGCACAACCTGCAAGTGAATAATCATTTTATCTGCTCAATGAGAAGATCTAACCTAGAGTTAGTGAATTTCTTCCTTTCTTGAACCCCTATTTCCTTGTGTAAATCCTGAGGAATTAGGCCCCTATTTTTTAGGAATTTTCGTTTGATTGATTTCACAATTCCCAAGGACTAATATTTGATTGCATGGAACACTTGTACAATCAAGGCTAGTCTACAACTCATGTTACACTGCCTTGGAATCTCCATCACTGCTGAGGAACTTGAATTTCTTGCATGCACTAGCTATTTTGAGTTGATTGATCATTTAACTGGATGATCACTGAGTTAGAATGTTGTCTCACTGCACAACCAACCTCCAAATTGTTCTATCAACAGTTAGAACAAGTTTAACTGAATCCAACTGGAAATAACTGAACTTGATTGCTACAAATTAGCAATTGCACATGCATAATTGAAATCCAAACCCACTAACTTGAATTTACTAAGCTAACTGAGTGACAAGAGCTATGTCACCTTAATTAATTGCCTCCAAGTTGACTACTGATGTGGAAATTTCAAATTTTCTCAATTTGACCAAGGCAAATTCAAATTGAGCCTTTCTTGCTACACTTCTTAACACTCCCTCTTAGCAAGAATGGGATTATCAACCACCCCTATCATGCACCTATGGAATTCAAACTTCCCTCCTGACAAATCATTTTTCAAGATGTCAACATCTTGTTCCTCTATCAAAATGTATTGTAGCTACATTATCCTCCTCTGCACACAGTATCGTAAATGATGATACCAAATATGTATATGCTTGGATAGATCATGAAATATAGTATTCTTAGAGAGCTTGATGCAACTCTGATTATCACAATAGATCACAGTTGGATCCGTCTCCTGACCAAACAATCCCACAAGTATATTTCTCATCTAGATTACCTCACATGTTGCTTGACTTGTAGCCATGTATTCAGCTTTTTCCAAGATGAGCTCTATAGACCTCTGCTTCCTGATGTACCAAGAAATTGTTGCATACCGAACACTGAAAATTCCACCTAATTTACTCTTTTGGTTGGATGGAATCTTTGCCTAATATGTATCTGTGAAGCCACACAAATTCACTCACTTTTTCCCTCTGTACCATAATCTATACTGGGTAATTCTTTTGAGGTACTATAAAACATGTTTCATTACCTTCCAATACAATTTGGTTGGCCTAAACATAGCTTGGCTTAGTTGGTTCGATGCATAGCACATATTTGGTCGTGTGTTCACAAGATACATCAGTGAACTCAGTAGATGCCGGTAAATGGTAGCATCAACCTCTTCACTTGAAGTGGCATTCTCCTTCCTCTAGTTGATCACTAGAGGTGTCTCCATGGGAATACAAATCTCCAAGTGAAATATCTACAGTATCTCGATGGCATACTTGCCTTGAGATAAAAACAATTCCTCATCGCCTTGCCATACTTCGCACCCAAGGAAGTAGTGCATGAGACGCATGTCTTTCATCTCAAATTCCCTTGCAAGGCCCTCCTTGAAAGAGATGATCAAATTCTCATCACCTATTAATATTAAATCATCAACATATAAAACAATGATAAGAAATTTACCTTCTACCAAAATACGATTTAGGTTCACATCTACTTCACTTTTGGTGAATCCCAATCCAGTGAGATAATTGTCGATTTGAGTATAGCAAGCTCGAGGTTCTTGTTTGAGATCATACAATGCTCGCCTGAGTCTGCACACATGAGACTCCCGATTAAATGTCTCAAAAAATTTTGGTTTCTCAATGTACACTTCCTCCTCAATAAAACCATTGAGAAATGTTGTTTTAACATCCATATGGTGGATCTTCCACCCCATCTATGAAGCTAGTACAAGAATTGATCTAATGGATGAATAACTTTATATGGGAGAAAAATTTTCCTCATAGTCAATTCCCTCAACTTGATAGAATTATTTGGCCACAAATATGGTTGTATACTTCTATATGCTTCTATTCGTTTCATGTTTAGCCTTGAAGATCCATCTCGAACCCACAACTGATTTATTTGCTAGTCTTGGGGCCACTTCCCTAACATTGTTCTTCATGATGGATTCATATTCTTCCACCATTGCATCAACCCAAACTGGTTTCTCAACTGCTTCCTCAAAATAGGATGGCTCAGTCTCTACAAGCTCATACATCAAAGCCATGTAGCCAGTGTACCTATCAAGTGACCTAGTTTTCCTTTGAAAATTTGAAGGAGCTCCCACATTCTCCCTCACATCCTACACCAATATATCAACTCCACTGGTTCTTTTTCTCTCTTCTCCAGATGGTTCTACTTGAGTGGATGTCTCCACTCGATCTCCTCTCTCCTCCTCTATTTTTGGTTACCCCACAACTCTTGAGGCTCCTCCATTGGAGCTAAAATATCCTCTTTTGGTGGGATCTAAATCTCCCTCTCAAGAGAGCATCTCACTTCTTTCTCCTTGTTGTATCTTAAGATACAATCCCTCGGTTGTGAATGGAATCAGTGCTTAAGACATTTTAAAAGTGTGTCACAGAAATAATTTTATCATGAGGTCTCCTTTCTATCCCACTGGAAACTAGTTTTCTAAAACCCTTAATGATCTGGAATAATAAAATATTTCATAATGCCATTGACTGCTAATATCTAAATGGAAAAGAAGAACTGTAGGGGAAACTCAAATTAATATGTTGTAAATACAGAATCTATTACTTTTAAGTTTCATACGAAATTCATAGAGAGAGGGGAAACTCAAAATAACATGATGTAAACACAAAATATGTTACTTTAAATTTTCAGAGAGAGTTTGTGAAGAGAGGGGAAAATCAAAATAATATGATGTAAACACATAATCTATTACTTTTAAGTTTCAGAGATAATTTGTGAAGGGAGAAGAAATGGAGTGAAGGAGAACTTATTAAGGCTATTTAACTCTTACTTACAAACGTAAATTAGAGACTAGTTGCTTCTTTACTTCACTTCATTCAAGGAAGAAACCACATAAAATGGCATAAGAAACACGAATCACCATTAATAGTTGCAGGAAACCTGTTTCTTCTTCCATTCACCCATCAGAAAAATAAGTACAAAATGTAGTCCCCAAGAGGTCCAGAACTTGGAACCCTCCTCTCTCTTTATCTCTTCCTTAAATACAAAAAAAAATAAGTTTGTAACTACTCGAGCTTCTTGAAACTCCTAGATTGCCCAAAACTATTAAACTACTTATTACATTGCAATCGAGGACAACATTGTAGCTTCGATCTTAATAAAGAAAACAAAATAACACTTGGCGTATAATACTTTTGCTAAATCTGATTTGTTGCTAATGTTTCTCCTTCCGTTTTGGCTATGATGTTCTAACATTCTGCATAAACGCATCTCCACCTGAATCTGCCCATGCTTTCGTGTTTCGAACACTATCATCATGTCACCTGCTACCCTTCTCTGCCTCTTTTGCTTGTGCCTGTTGCGTTTCGTCTTCTCTTCTCCTTTGCTATGTGTCAGGTCACATACCCGAGTCTTTCTGCCCGTGTTCAGACTTCCTTCCATTATCAATGCGTAATTGCTTTTAAGACTTATGCATGTAGTTTCGGGTCTTTTTCCACCCAAGTCTACTCCCACGTTCAACCTTTTATTCATAAACCGCCACAAGACTTGGACTTGAAATATATTCTATTCACCTCTGAAGAATGCATCGTGTCGGCTTTCTATCGCATTTTGGTGTTTCACCTATTTTACATTATAATCCTCCTTTTCTCCTCCAATGTGAGTTAACACAGGAAATTATTTACATTAGGATTTTAAATCCTTTGGAGTTCACCTTTGAAACTACATCGCATCTGGGCTCTTTATCGCACTTCGCAAGTTTTAAGAAATTCACAATATTTTCAATTTCGTGATTTTGCGAATCGGCCCAAAAACCTTATCGCATGTGATGTGAGATATACTTCGCATCCCATCACCACCTCCCATATTTATCACATCTCAACTTAAATTGCTTATCGTGCGAAGACTTAGCAATAAACACAAAAATCATTGATGTGCGATATGCGGCAGCCGTCTTCTGTGATCTGGTCCGTCCATCGCTCACTATCATCTCTGCGACTTGATCCTCACCGTCCATATTTTCTTCACTCTGGTTTGTTGACTTGACTCGTGTGCTCATGACTTTCTCCATTTGTCGACTTGACCCATTGAATTTTACATGACCTCGTGCACTTCTCTGAATGAAAACTAGCCCAACTTTGCCCACGCATTCATGACTCCTTCACGCCTTTTCTTCTTTGGTTTTGGTTCGAGTGCACATGTGATGATGAATCCTTGTTGAGCTTGTGGTTATCCTTTCGAGCATATTACAGGTCTTCTTGAAATTTTAAAAAAATTTCCTCAATAACCTTGAATTTCTCAGAACCTCTCTTGACTTTTAACTGAGTCAAATTAGTCTACAACATCTGGCTCCAATTGGGGACAACACTTTGGTAGCCAAGTGTTGAGAACTTGTAGATTAGTAGTCTTTATTGGGCATGGATTCAAGGAGCACCTGCATATTAGTAGCCTTTATTGGGCATGGAGTCAATCCCAAATGGGATTTGATTCAGTATTAAATCCTCCCGAAACCTGCTACGCTTTGGACCCCTTCCTTTATTCTTAAACTGAAAATACCGAACCAGAAATACTGCAACTAAAAATGCTCAACTTCTGAGCTTATTTATGCACTACTCCTACATATGTGTTCATGTCTGAACTCAATCAGGTGAAGTCAGCCTTCCAGTGGCACCAATCCAACATCTGCATGTTAGATCTAATGCCTGCATACTATTGAAATTTGAAGATCACAATAGGGAGTTACCATGAACGTTTTGCAGATACAAAGATTTGCACATACCTTTACATAAATTTTTGTTGCTAAAAAAATAAATTTTCCATATAGTCTGCTACTAGATCATATAACTGATGGGACTAATTTTCTACTAGCTCCTTTTCTTGAACATCTTACTGATGTAGACCTCTTTAAATAGGGCAGCTTCCTTCACTATTTGACTCCTCAATTTGAGGTTGTATGTGAGAAGGTTGATTGTTGTTTTCTGCTGACAACCATTTAGGCCAGAAAGAGAAATCTAAGGTTTGTTCCTTATAATGTTGATGTTCTTCCTATAATGCCAATTCTTGACAAAGACCTTCCCCCTCCCGCAAACACACTTGAGGAGTTCCACTAGTTTCTCCTCTATTCATAAAATCATTAAAATTATGAAAATTGTAATGATATTCCAGGCTTTGAGCATGTAGTTTAGTTATTGTAACATATTTTGGACCAGAATTTCAGAATGCTTAAATTCTTGTGTTCTAGAAATCCGGGTATCCTCTAACACATTTTTAAAATCCTTATTCCTCTCTGAATTGCATTCTCTTGTAAAGCTATTCCAATGTTTTCCTGATAGGCCCCCTTGTCTTCTACAAAACTTGTTCTTTCTATATGACAGGAAAATTTTCTACAAGCCCACACATTATCTTCAATTTCCTGTACATAAATAAACATCAGCTCTAAAGTGCAAGTCTTTCTCTCCTTGAGATAAAAATCGAAGACAACAGAAAGAGCCCTCAAATAGTAAACCATAGATGCAGCTCCAGGAGGTCGAATTTCTTTTGGCATGCTGAAATAATTTTTTTGAAACATCTTATTAAACTCGATAATTGATTCATTGCTCTACCTCTGGATAGAACATAATTCTAAAAAGTGTTTTTCATATGACTTATGCTCACCCCAATATCTAAGAAATATATCTTGAAAACATTGCCATGAACTAATTGAAATTTTTTCCAAACACTGGAACCATTGCTGAGCACCCTTCTTTAATGAATGACAAAACATCCTTAAAGTTGCATCTTCATAAATAATTTAAAATTTGTCCAGAAAGTACTAAAATTATAAGATATGTTGTTCAGCTAAAATATCCTCCTCCTCTCCAGAAAAACTTGGCAAAATTTTGAATCCTTTTGAAGGATACTGATGGATAATTGTGGGTAGCACTAAGGGTTTTAAAATCACCTTGGTTCCAAGCTAGAAAGAAGCGGATTGCTGATGAGGTAGAATATTATCACCCAAAGATGATGAATCCTCACCTTTATGCCCGGACTGTGACATATTATCTTCAGGAATTGTAATGCAACATTCATCTCTCCTCTCATATTTAGGAGATAAAGTTGTGTCAAGATCAATAATATAATTGGAAGAAAAATATTCTTTCTCCAATAAAGAATGTACATTTTAGGCCTTATAATCTTCTGAGAACATAAAGTAAGAAACAATATTCTTGATATGTAAGGGAAAATAAACCACCAAACTGATAGTGAAAGATAAAACTTCCTTTAAAAGATTCCAACTCTAATATCTGTATTTTCCACGGTGCTTTCTCATTTTCTTGCCCGAAGAATTCCTCATCTAATGAAACCTTCATCAGTGGAGTCACCAGGTGAATAATAAACAACAAAATTTGTATCTAAATATTTTTCACCATCAATAAATATATTTCAATCCCCAAGGAATAATAAATTTTTGCCTTCGTCCCTGGCAATGGTGCCAGAAAATGTTGTATCTTAAGAGACAATCCCTCAGTTGTGAAAGGAATCAGTGCTTAAGAAATTTTAAAAGTGTGTCACAAAAATAATTTTATCATGAGGTCTCAGTTCTATCCCACTGGAAACTATTTTTCTAAAACCCTTAATGTTCTAGAATAATAAAAGATTTCACAATGCCATTGACAGTTGATATCTGAATGGAAAAGAAGAACTGTAGGGGAAACTCGAAGTAATATGTTGTAAACACATAATCTATTACTTTTAAGTTTCAGAGGAAATTTATGGAGAGAGAGGAAACTCAAAATAACATGTTGTAAATAGAGAATCTATTACTTTAAAGTTTCAGAGAGAGTTTGTGAAGAGAGGGGAAACTTGAAATAATATGTTGTAAACACAAAATCTATTACTTTTAAGTTTTAGAGAGAATTTGTGAATGGAGAAGAGATGGAGTGAAGGAGCACTTTTTAAGGCTATTTAACCTTTACTTACAAACGTAAATCTGATACCAGCTGCTTCTTTACTTCACTTCATTCAAGGAATAAACCACATAAAATGGCACAAGAAACATGAATCACCATCAATAGTTGTAGGAAACCTGCTACTTCTTTCATTCACCCATCAGAAAAAGAAGTACAAAATGTAGTCCCCAAGAGGTCGAGAACTCAGAACCCTCCTCTCTCTTTCTCTCTTCCTTAAATACAAACAAAATAGTTTATAACTACTCGAGCTTCTTGAAACCCCTAGACTGCCCAAAACTGTTAAACTACTTATTACATTGCAGTAGAGGACACCATTGTAGCTTCAATTTTAACAAAGAAAACAAAATAACACTTGGCATATAATCCTTTTGATAAATCTGATTTGTTGTTGATGTGTCTCCTTCTGTTTCTGATGTGATGTCTTAATAGTTTGCATAAATGCATCTCCACCCAACTTTGCTTGTGCTTTTCCATTTCAAACACTATCATTATGTCACCTACTACTCGGCTCTGCCTCTTCTGCTTGTGCCTACTTCATTCTGTCTTCTCTTCTCCTTTGCTCTGCATCGGGTCACATACTCGAGTCTTTCTGCCCGCGTTTAGACTTTCTTCCATTATCAAGGCGTAACCACTTTTAAGACTTCTTCACGTAGTGTCAGGTATTTTTCCACCTGAGTCTACTCCCGCATTCAGCCTTTTCTTCATAAACCACCACAAGACTTGGACTTGAAATATATTATATTCACCTCTGATGAATGCATCATGTCTGCCTATCACATTTCGGCGTTTCACTGGTTTTACGTTATAATCCTCCATTTCCTCCTCTGATGTGATTTAACATAGGAAATGATTTACATCTAGATTTGAAATCCTTTAGAGTTCACCTTTGAAACTACATCACATCTGGGCTCTTTATCGCACTTCGCAAGTTTTAAGAATTTCGCAATATTTGTGATTTCACGGTTTTGTGAATCAGCCTGAAACCTTATCACATGCGATGTGCGATATAATTAGCATCGCATTTCCACCTCCTGTCTTTATCATATCACAACTTAAATCGCTTACAGTGCAAAGACTTAGAAATAAACACAAAAATTTCCAATGTGCGATATGTGCCATCCGTCTTCTGTGATCTGGTTTTTCCATCGCTCACTATCATTTCTATGACTTGATCCTCACCATCCATCTTTGCTTCACTTTGGTTTGCCAAATTGACCCGTGCGCTCATGACTTTCTCCATTTTCTGACTTGACTCGTTGAACTACATGTGCCCTCATGCATTTCTCTGAATGCGAACTAGCTTGACTCTGCCCGCGCGTTCACGACTCCTTCACGTTTTTGCTTCTTTGGTTTTGGTTCAATTGCACATGTGATGATGAATCTTTGTTGAGATTGTGGTTATCCTTTCAAGCATATTACAGGTCTTCTTGAAATTTTAACAACTATTCCTCAATAACCTTGAATTGCTCAGAACCTCTCTTGACTTTTAGTTGAGTCAAATTAGGCTTACATCCCTTCACACAGCTATCGTTCTGAGGGAAAGTAATTAAACCCGTTAATTATGTGGAGTTTTGGTGTAACCCACAAAAACTCCCAACTCTATTTTCAGCTCAAGTTTCTTCCTTGAATCTTTAGAGAGATGGTAGTCAACAGAGGCTCAAAAAATTCTGAAATGAGATACATTCAAATTTCTCCCTGAGAAAGCCTCCTCTAATGTAATCATACCAATAATTTGATGAGGACTTTAGTGCTACGAGTATACTAATATGTTACATGCCTCTTCTCACAAGAGTAGTGGTAAACCTTCGTCATGTAGCATAGCTCTCACAACTCCAACAATGCTCTAGTTCTTTCTCTCAGCTACCCCATTCTATTATGGGTTGTGGTTAGATTCCAGTTCCCTTCGAATTCCTTATTTGACACAAAAAAATTTGAATTCATTTGAAACATAAGCACCTCCATTGTCATTCCCGATAGCCTTCACCCTCTTTCCAATCTCTTTCTCAATTAACGCCTTGAATTCTACGAAATTTGAGAATGTCTCATCCTTATTCCATGTGAAGAAGATCCAACACTTTCTTGAGAAATCGTCAATAAAAATAAAAAATTATTTATGTCTGGAAATGGAGGATGTCGAGAAGGGTCCAAAAAGATAAAAGTGGAATCTCTCCAAGACTCCATGTGATTTTTTGTCTCGATCATGGAATGTGGATTTTACATACTTCCCGAGGGTACAACCCTTGTAGACATCTTGTTGCTCAAGTGCTCCTTTAGAGAGGCCCATGGTTATTTTTTGCATAATATTTAAGGTTCCATGATTCAAATGGCCCAATATCTTGTGCCAAAGTTCACCAACATCGTGACTATGTACTTTCTATGCCTTACTTCTTAATGTAGCACAATGTTCCATGTCAAGTTTATACAAGTTCCTGACACAAACCCCGATATGCTTCACTTTCTCGGTTGCTATGTTCCTCAGAAAGGATTTCCCTTATTGAATATTACATCATAACCTTGGTATTTTAAAATTGCTATAGAGATGAGGTTCTTATTCACGCTTGGAACAAACATGCCATATTTCAATTGAAGAGGGGATCCGACTCCCTCTTAAAGGTTATTGTACCAATCCAAGTAGAATTGTACCTTCTGTTGTCCCCAAGATTAATATGCATCTGGAGATACTTCTCCTCCAATTCACTAAAAAAATGTCTATGCCCTATCATGGGGAATGAGGCACTTGAGTCAAAATACTACAAACTCCCCATCATAGTGTTTTAGATGCATGCAATAAGGGTTAAGTCTAGCTCAAATTTTGAGACTAATGCTTCACCTACTACTCCTCATGAGTTCTTCTTTCTATAATTTTCGTGTGTAAACCTTGTAGCATAGTGCCTCAGTTTATGACAATTTAAGCATTTTATTTCGACAAGTATTTCTTCTTTCCCCCTTGTCTGTATTTTAATTCGTTTGAGATTTATTCCCTTTCCCCTTATTTCCATTTCCTACAAATGAAAAATTTTATTCATCCTTTCCCTTGGATTAACTTCCATCTTTGGTATTTCACCTGATTTATTCTTGTACCAAATAAAACCATAAGCGTTCCCAATTTGGTAATTTCTCCCTCTTGTTTATCGAGTCCTGATAGTTATTCTAGCTTTTGGGAAGGCCTATAATTGCTAGGTTCACCGGGTCATCTTCTGCAACATTCACACCAAGCCCTCCAAGCTCATCCCAAACTTTTGTAAATCTGGTGAGATACTATGGAATAGTATCAATCTTCTACATCTTTATGTTTTGAAGTTTTTCTTTGAGGGATATTTTTCTAGGTCACTCCCATTCTTGAATAGCTCTGTTAGTTCCTTCCACTTTGCGAAATTATTTTCTTTCCCGTGGATATTTGAGACAATGTGTCTCTCACTCCCTCCGGAATTATTCTCCTCACCTTGGCTACATATTTATTCCATTGGGCTAGGTTCTGGGCATATTTTGATCCTATTTTTGGAATGTATGTCTTGACATATTCTAGAAATCCATTTTCATCAAGCATTTCCTCCATGTGATCCTTCTAGGTATTGAAATTTGAGCTGCCTTCCAAGGAATAATCTAATCTCAGTCCATTGAAGGTAATTCTCCCAACTCTGAAGAGATCCTGCAACAATGAAGCTGCAAATTCAAACCTCCTGAGGAACAACTTTGAAATTATTATTCTAATGTGAATCCTGCTCTAATACCATGTAGAAAATATGGCAATAGAATTGCAACTTCTCAAGAAATTTAATCTGAATCAAGAGACACCATTCTACTCTACTGCATTGCGGAAATTAATTCACAATTTAGTTTAACATTCACAAACATGCATCAATCAAATACATAAGTACACAAATTTATCTAGGGGAAACCAACTGGTAAAAACCCCTTAAGCCTACTTGCATTAATTAGATGAATATAGAATCCATTACAATTGATTTCCCGCTCTAAGGAAAACCTGCAAGTGAATAACCTTTCTCTCTACTCAATGAGAATCTCTGATCCAAACTTAGTCAATTTATGCCTCTACTTGAGCCCCTACACCCTTGCGCAAATCTTGAGGAATTAGGGCCCTATTTTTTAGGAATTTTACTCCAATTTATTGCGCAATTCCCATGGACTAATATTTGATTGCATGAAACACATGTACACTCAAGAATAGTATACAATTGATGTTACATTGCCTTGGAATCTCCACCGCGGATAAGGAACTCGAATTTCTTCCATGCACTAGCTATTTCGAGTTGATTGATCAGTTAACTGGATGATCACTGAGTTAGAATGTTGTACCACCGCACAACTGACCTCCAACTAGTTCTATCAATAGTTAGAACTAGTTTAACTTAATAAAGCTGGAAATAATTGAACTGGATTGCTAAAAAATAGCAATCACACATGCATAACTAAAATCCAAGCCCACTAACTTGAATTTACTGAGCTAATTGAGTGATAAGAGCTATTTCATCTCAGTTAATTGCCTCCAAGTTGTCTGCTAATGTGAAAATTTCTAATTTTCTCAGTTTTACCGAGGCAAATTCAAATTGAGTCTTTCTTGCTACACTTCTCAACATATCATACATATATACAACCCGGTGTATGCGATGCTGAAATTCATGTAAAAAACCACAAAGGATGAGCACATTGAGAAGTGTATAAAGATGATTTATGGAATTTTGAAATGGGAAATAGCTTGTATCATAATTTGAAGCCATCCCAAGTCCAACAACAAAGAACTCGTGAAATCCTTCTTCAACTACGATATGGTGAGAGATGCTCAAAAAATGTGACATGTGTGGCCTGCCTTCAAATAACATTACCTCTCCCCAAGTTGTATTTCTTTCCTATGACCAGCGTTAGTGATGGAAAATTTGATCATCCTCCCTTGACTACTATCTGACTCAAAATAATGTATGTCACATTCCTGTGTGCCATATTTGTGACTAAACCACCTACAAGTCACAAAGTCACAATTTATAGCTTCATCATATGGTTAGGGAGTGTGACCCACACAATAAAGAGACCATGCAACATGATTTAACTTTATTACAGGCGATGAGTACTATTCTCACTCTCGACTTATGAGGGATAAAAAATAGGAGTGTGACCAATTCAATATTAGTCACACCATAAGAGAGCCTCCGACAACTTTTTAATCAACGCCATTAATATCCCATAGTCACATACCAAGCTCATGTGCCATTATGAAGAGTTAAAATCAAAATAGGTAATTGCAAGGGGAATGAAATTAATAGAAAAGTGTTACATGAAGGGTTATAGTGAGTGTTATACAATGTCAACATTAAACATAAGAGTGTTGATTCAAGGGTCATATTCTAGTTTAATATGGTCAACTACAACTTATTATGGAGAAGGAGAGGAAGGGATTTGGTTACAATCTGATGCATGACATATTCTTGCTGACATCAATCAAAAGATTTAGTTACACAAATGCGTGCTCCGTGACAATGGTCCAAAAATGTAGAATGTGGCCATTGTGATCATGTTTTCACACTTCAATTCCAATTTCAAGAATATTTTATTATAGTTCGTTATTTGATGAAATTAATATCTTTGAGGAGGGAGAAATTGAATATAGGGATCTCTATAAAGTTTTCCAAATCATGGCATGAAAATGCTACATAAGTAAATATGGCTCTTTATAGGTGAAGGGATCTCCTAAAAATTTGGTGCTCATATCATCTTGAGCATAGGAGGAGACACAATACGTTGGAAAGTCATGCCACCATCTCAGCCTCAAAAATTCAAACTGTGAGAAGTCACAATGACAAGTCACAAAATCACATTGAACTCACAACTAAAAATCTGTGAACTTCACCAAAATGCGACTATGTGAAATTTTTACAGTCTCATGAGTTGCAACCTTTCTGACAAGTCGCGAAGTCACACTTTAAAACCTAAGACAATTAATCGAAAGATGTGACCCATCTATGATGAAAGTATGTGAGTTATGTAAGTCGCAAACCCTTTCTGAGATCCCACAAATTTTGTTAAGCCCCTATATTAATAGTGTAATCCCTTATTATGTTAGTATAACCCCCCTTATCGGTATTTTTGTACCCATGTAACCCCCATATTGTTATTATTGTGCCCTTACATTATTATTGTTAGGTCGGCTAGGATTACATTGTGGCCCACCAGGATTACATTCTGGCCCCATGGACTCCTATATATAGAAAGGAGGTTTTTTCATTTGTATCATTCAAGAATTGTTCATTTATGTAATGTATTGGAGGTTTTCCCCTTGAAGTGGCTTATTTCTAAGGCGTTGATATCTCTTTTCTTCTATTTTTGGAGCTAGTTACACATTTGGTATCAAAGCTTTGGATTCTAGGGTTTCGCTGCTCCAAACAGGTCATCGTGGAATTTTCGCTATAGCTTTTTTTCTACGAAGTTTTAGAAGCTGAAATTTTTAGGGTGTGAAGCCAAAATCCTGAGGAATATTTTATAAAAATTTCAAAGATTTTTTCGCAATATTTTCGGAGATATCATATGTGGAAGTTAGGTATTTTTTCAAGCTCCTAAACAGGTCATCGTGGAATGTTCGCTATAAATTTTTTTCTACGAAGGTTCAGAATCTGAAATTTGTATGGTGTGAAGCTGAAATCCTGAGGAAATTTTTCAAAAAATTACAGAGCTTGGTTCGCAATATGTTTGGAGATATGATCTGTGGAAGGTAGTGCTTTTTCAGGCTCCTGAATTTCATCTCAAAGAGGTGATCATGGGAAAATTTCAATAACTCTCTCTCTGGGCATTGGATTGGAGTGCCGTAAAATGTGGTCGCAATTGCACGGACTGCAGTTTCTTGGCTATCAATTTCAGAGACAAAGAATGAAACAGTGACACGTGGCAAGTCCTACAAGTTCACTCTACTGAACCAGTCTAGAATTAGGTCATTGTGGGAGATTGGACACAATTTTGTCTTGGAGAATCCAAATCAGGTCAAACCTGTGGCATTCAAAATATAATTTAGAGGGCTACTTCAGTGCTAAATTTCAAATATTGAAGAGCCTCAATCACAGAGATAATCCAATTTCAATATCGAGCTCCTCAAAAGCAAGAAAAAGGTGTTTATTGTTTTTTCGAATTGCATAAGTCTTGTTTGAAGAATCAAGTTGAATTGATTCCAAGGGCATATTGAAGAATTTTTTTCAGTAATGGGTTCTATTATGCCTCCAAAAAATAATTCCATACCCATTAAGCCCTTAGAAAGCTATACTATGACGCATGAGGAGGAAGAATTGCAATATGAGATATCAAAATTACGGTACCAAGTGCAACAAATTTCGATCTTACGAAGAGCAACCGAAAATGACATAGATGGTTTAAAAGCAAAAATGGAGGCTAATTTGGATGGTTTGAAGGATCAAATAAAATCTATTATGGATGATAAAGTAGTGGAATATCACAATGAGCATCAACAACAAGTTCTCCAACTCTCAAAGGATAACCTAACTTTGGTGCAAAATCAAATGAAACAACCGGAAGATCAATATCACATCAAAAGAAGTTCTGAAGCAGTCACAGAAACAAGAACTCGACAAGTACAATCAATTTCAAATTATCTCAGCAAGTGGAAGAACTTTCCTGTAGAAGATTCCACATGGGACGATGAGAATTTTATACAGAAGCATCAAGAAATAATCAAGCGTTGAGGACAACACTTGTTTGAAGGAGAGGGGCATGTTAAGTCCCTATATTAATAGTATAGCCCCTTATTATGTTAGTGTAGCCCCCCTTATTGTTATTATTGTACCCCTGTAACCCCCATATTGTTATTATTTTGCCCTTACATTATTATTGTTAGGTCGGCTAGGATTACATTGTGGCCTACTAGGATTACATTATGGCCCCATGGACTCCTATATATAGAAAGGAGGTTTTGTAAATTGTATCATCCAAGAATTGTTCATTTATGTAATGTATTGGAGGTTTCCCCCTCGAAGTGGCTTATTTCTAAGGCGTTGATATCTCTTTTCCTCTATTTTTGGAGCTGGTTACACAACAAATTTGCATCCCTATTAGGAGTGTTGTACGAGATTTACGATTTTGGACAAAGGTATCTCCCTAGGTTTGGTGGTCAACCTATAAAAAAGGAGAGACAAGGAACCCAATGCTTTTCCTTATAGTAAATAGATGATGGAGTGAGGTCTACCTAGAATCTGCAAACACACTTCGCTCCTTCTTTATCTTGGAGGCTCCAATTCCATTTCTGGCTACCAAAATTTGATACTGCACAATCAGACAACACAAGCCAAGAAACTATGAGATGTATGTAGTATCATCTAAATACTCTATTCAATAGATGAACATGGTATTGAAATAACCTAAATAATGACATCACATATAGGAAAATAGAGAATTATTCTCATTAGTATAAATGGAAGAGATTAAAACCATATGTGTCAATCGATCTTGTAGAAGAGCTCCTCCAAGTTGTTGACTCATCCTTTCCTTGTCACAATATACACCTCCAGTTACCCTATGCATGAGATGATAACTACTTACTGCAGAAACATGAGGGAAGATCACTCTCCAAATCCAACCATTACCTCTAGCATATGAGAGGGTAAATATATAGGAGAGAGGGGTAAGTTGGGAGTTCTAATCCATTTACCATTCTAAGTTAGTAATATCCACCTTTGATTGAGGGATAGGATCAAAGGATAAGTGGTGAAAACTCCAAATTAGGGTAGGATAGGATCTAATGTCAATATAAGGTAAGTAGTTGAAATGAATTCTAGAAACTCCTATAAGGTGAAGCTTCTAGAATCCCGCTTATTCTCCTAGAATTCTAGAACCAACATAGGTGCAAAGGATGGAAACCTGCTAGTGACCAACGCTGGCCACAGTGGAGCAAGTTGCAGGTGAACACACCCTATTAAGCTGGCAGGGAGCGTTGGTCCTCAAATTGGCTCAAATATTGCAGTTTAGGGTTGAAATCATGAGGGATGAAAGGTACATGCTTAGGGATTTGTGTAACATGATGACAAGGGGAATAGGATTTTGATTGAACCCATTAGGAGGCTCACTTTGATTCGATGTGACAAAATGGCCTACAACAAAATTCCCCCTAAAGTGAAAAGTCATAGATGGTGACTGATGACTACATTGCTTTACCTTGTGATAAGTAGGGATCAAGGAAAACTGGAGAGCTTCATCTGTTACAATACAATTATCATGACATATGGATGTTGAGGGAGGCATACCCATATTCAACGCATAAGATAACATAACATGTGTAATGATAAAAAGACACATCCATAGATTCAACTGATGGACTCATAACGAGATGAATGTCTATGTGATCATGACTATCATACATTTTGATATTTGTATAACTCCTGAAATTGCAACCTAGATGGATGGAACTATATCTGGGGTATTCTATCTCATTCACACAACCAACTAGTGTACGAGTCTAACCATGTGAATCAAAGAGATGGAGGTGAACATGGTAGACACCATCTGATTATCATCCAATGATGTAAGTTGCTAATAGACGCAAGAGAAATCATTGATAATGTTGATGTCTCTCAAGGCACCCTGGTACAATCAGTATGGTGTGATTAAATGAACTGATGTCGAACACCACATAGAGTATTGCAGTTGAATTCATTGATGTAAAAAAAAAATTGAGAGCGAGGAAAATTTCCATTGATGTATGCAAGCACCAAGGTACCAAATGGGTGTTCCTAAGTCAACTTCTTGGATGATGTGTTGAGGTCGGTAGGAAGCGATACCTCGCAGGAGGGCCTTGATGTATCCCCCATAAACGACACAAAATGGGTATCATGATTGACATAGAATGATCAGAATGATGTTGATATGGAACTAGATTAGGAACGGCAGACATGAAATGAAATATTAAGTATCTTGTAGTAGAGATCAACTGAAGGACTTCTCTTGAACTCATAATGACACTTAATCAAGTTCGCAGCATTGACCCAAAACCAAAATGGAGGCTCTGAAAGTGATATGATAACCAAAAGACAAGCAAATTACCCAAACCAATAGCCACGGAGATGAAGTGGAAAGTGTCGTATTCAAGAGTGACTCATTGTCGTTTAGAAAGATGGAATTCCCCAATTTCCCCAACCATACTAGTCAGTACCTCTTTATTTGTTAATAAGATTAAGGAGGATAACATATGATTGATCTGTAAGTTCATTCTTTGGATGAATCCCTGCAAGTATATTTAACAAACCCTAAGAAGGAGTGGTTCGGTTTTCTCATGTTCAAAAAGTCCACCACTGTTTGATGTTTTAACAAGTCTAACGAAGGTAAAACTCGACATATTTTTCATGTTTAGAGAGATTGAAAAAGAGTTAGAAAATAAAACTCCATATGTCCCTTTTCGTAAATAGTCTCTTAAGTTCGAAAATTTATAAAAAAATACTCAAGAGAACCTCTTATCCATGTTCGTCTAAGGTTTTCCTTTTTCGTAGTTAGTCTATCTCATTCAGGAAAAGTGTTACACTTATACTAAGTAGACGTCTTTTCAGTTACTTTTACAAACTCAAAAGGACAAGTGCTCGGCAACATTTTCATATTTTGTGAGTCTGAAAAGAGTTGAAAGAGGACTCTAGAGGGTTCCTTTTTCATTGGTTTATAGAGTCTAAAAAGAGATAAAAGTGCACTCTTTCGTCAAAGTAACTTGTTAAAACATAGTGAAAACCTGCTAACAAATGTCGACCTACTCAAAACACCATAAGAAGGATTAAAAAAACATATTTCAAGTAAAAATGAAGCATATCTAGGTCAAAATGTTAAAAATGAAAAAAATAACAAGAAAATGACAATAAATATCCAAAATGACTTTTCATTTTTTCAATTTCACACTTTACCTTCAATAGTGAATATTTGGAGCCCTTTTTCCCTCGATCTTCTGTAGCTAATTGTGACTGATCCAAGGAACCATTTCAAGTGTCGTCAGATCTAGGTAGGAGCTAAGACCTTTATCTATCTTTCTGCGGTTAATATTTGTTCTTTCATGAAACTTTTTCAAGTTTTTGAGGTCACTCGGGTTCATAAAAAATTCCCTCGGACCAACGCACCCCCTCTGTGTCAAAAAGGGAATTGCACCTAGGGATTGGAACACTAAAAACATAGGTGTAACACTCTTTCTAAGCCTCTTGGGGTGCATTGGGAACATTTATCCAAAAAATTTCTCATTTTTTCCTCAAATTTTGTCAGGTGTTTTGCATGGTAAAGAGTCTAATGAGTCCTTTGTTGATGTTTCAGGTGCCCATTATCACAAAATTTAATTTATATGGAGATAAAGAGGTCATGAAGCACAAGATATGGATGTATAAAACGACCTAGCTACCATCCATATGCTTAAAAACTATGGGTTTCTGAAATTATTATGGCTTCCCGATATGAGGTAGAAAATGGAGTTGTTAAAGTACCTTGTTTGTTCATGGGATGTGCAAGCGTAGGCGTTCAGGTTTGGGTAGAATCAACTTGAGATAGAGGTAGATGATATTTAATTTATAACAAGATTTTCAAAGCGAGGTGCCCCCAAATCTCTTTTAGGTGGAATAAGTGGCAGTGAGAAGGTGAAAGATTACATTGCTACCTATTATATAACTTAAGCCATTCCTACTAGGGATGGAAATATTAACATAAAGCATGTGACCCAACTACCTTTAATAATGATCTTGTTCATGATAGCAATATTTGAAAGCAACTCGACATTACATGTGGAAAGTAGATCATACATGTAGTATGGGGTAGAATGTATAGAGCTGATAGTATTCAACTCAAGAGAGGGTGTCTTGGTAAACTTAAAGGAATAAATTAATAAAGAAAAAGAGGGAAAATTTAAAAACTTAGGCTATGGTGCCATCTTGGTCTCTTTTTCCTTAGAGCGGGTACCATTACTACAGCAAAAGCAAATTGTACTCGATCGCTTCGATCTGAGGGTCCCGCGGATGAGGAGGTGGATAGACCACATGGCCATACATGCAGGTCCATCAATGATCAGCTTTTCACTAGCCTTATTTGGATGGTTGTGTAGACATTTCATAGTGATCGATGAGTATCCTTACATAAGGATGGATTTCCACGATGATATCGAGCTCGCGCTGCCTAAGGGCGAGCAATGGGATGATACAGGTAAGATACTTTGACCTTTATGTTTTAAGAAGTATTACAATTTTTTTATTTTTTTTCATGTTCCTCAGACTAAAATATTTGATGTTTTCATGCAGACATTGGACATGTTAAACTAGTGGGTGATACATATCTCAGTCACATAGAGAGACAGCCACAAGAGGAGGCAGCGGGACCAATATGGGTCATTGTAGTGGGACAAGATGTGCTATGGGATCTTGAGGTAGAGTAGGTCCTCGAGGATTTGGAGCACCACATGGAGGGATTGACTTACGGGGTTGATGAGACCGTGGTCGTTTAGCTTCCATTGTGACTTTAGCGACATACCATCGAGGTACCTAGTCGTATCAGTCGATTATTGTGCAATATTGCTCGTGTAGTGTTATTTTATCATGAACATCACTGGTTGTCTACTTAGATGTTTGCATGTAGTTTTTTTATATGGGTGATGTAGCCATATGTGTCTCAAGGCACACATTTTGTAAAACCAAACTTATTATTATTATTATTATTATTATTATTATTATTATTATTATTATTATTATATATCTATATATATTCAGTGTTTCCTAGCTTCTATTCTGCTTTCAATATAATGTGATGTGAATTGAAAGTTACTTACATTTGTTGCAAATGTCTATCTAAAACTAAATTAGCTAGGGCATCTACTAAAGTTTTTATATTTCTAGAAATGTGTTCATATTGAATGAAATCAAAATGTCTTTCCAAATGGATATTCATGAGTTGTAGTACTAGGAGTTGTGATTCAAGCCTGATGACTATACGACGGATACCATGTGAAATAGCATTAGATAGCATCCCAACCACTGTGTTATACTCAGCGATTTTTTAGTGGAGCGGCCAATGAAAATCCCTTACATACTCACTAGCTTGCCATGTGGTGCAAAAATGGCCCATGTTGCAGAGGATAGGTTCTAAGTACTACGGCTAGAACCATCAACATAACCAATATATAGTTCAAGATAGGCTTACATCTACAAACCAACATAAATAAGGATCAACAGAAACCATGGAAAACTCTGAAAAACACACTGCAAGCACACTCAACACACCTATAGACAATATGTACATAATGTACTATGCATGGGATCAAGCATAGTATTTTTTGAGATACAACCCATTTCTAGGTTGCAATGGTGGAATTCCATCAAGATCTACCAACTCATAAGCCCCTTTTGCCAGGACAAGTTTGACAATGTATGGGCCCTACCACATAGGTTGGAACTTTCCTGAGCCTAATTTATCGGCCTCCTGGTCACATAAAAGTACCAAATCTCCTTCTGATAAGACTATAGGCTTGCCACTGTTGTCGTATTTCGCTTTGATGCATATTTTATGAGCTTCATTGGCCAAATCAGCATTGCGCTGGGTCTCATCTAATCAAGTTAAGTGTAAAAGACGCTCCTTTTCTATGGAGGTAGCAGGGAGAAGTTTGATAGTTATTTTCAGCGATGGAATTTCGCATTCAATGGGAAGGATTTCTTCTAGACCATAAACCAGTTTAAAAGGTGTGAATCTGATAGCAGTCGTTACTAAGGTTCAATATTCCCACAACACAACATAGAGAATTAAATTCCAATCTGATTAATGGACCCATATCATGCATTGAAGCATAGTCTTAAGAGCTTTGTTGATAGCTTCCGCTTGTCCATTAGCCTAAGGATGATAGGGAGTGGAGTTTTCATGTGAAAGTCCCAATTTGGTAGTTAATTCAGTCATCATATGATTCTGAAAATTCTTCCCATGATCTTTAACTATCTCTTGTGGAAAACCAAACCTAGCAATCACATAGTTGAAAAATAATTACGCAGTTGTTTTGGCAGTTTTATTGAATGTAGGCATTGCTTCGGCCCACTTTGTAAAGTAGTCAACAACAAAAATGATATGGACATGCCCCCCCAATGAATGAGGGTTACATGTCATAAATTTGATACCCCATTTTGAAAAATGGACCAATGACAATAACAGGATATATCTGGTAAGCATGACACTTGTGGACTGGAAGGATACAATCGCTAAAAATGGTGGGCCAAAAATAACGAGCACGTAAAATATTTTGTGTGGTAGCGTAACCAGATAAGTGTATTCCACATGCTCCTGAATGGAAATAATTCAAAAATTTCTCGGCCTCCTTGAGGGTGAGGCACCTCCATAAAATTGTATTGTTACCACGATAGTAAAGGGTGTCGCCAATAATCAAATAATTTCGGGACTGGTACCGGATACGTCATTGCTCAAGGTGAGAGGTATTAGGTCGGAAATTTTGGGTCTGGGGATAAATCAAGAAATATCCATACCACTGCCCAGATGACGATATCAGAAACAATGAATTTTTAGGGATGGAATATTAAAATTTAGATTCCGCATCAAGGGAGGGAAGATCGCACACTGAGTTCAGGGAAAACTAGGGATTTATTTGACTTGGACTTGATGAATTCCGGGTCAAACTCTTGGAGAATAAATATCCATTTCGAGTACTTCCCCCCCAGAAATTGGTGTGACAGTATATATGTCATCGGGTTTCAATTTGAAACGATCCTAGTTTTCTAAAGCAAGACGTAATTGTGAAATCTCTGAATGGCTTGAACGGTTACAAAATCCAACTTTTCGACAAGAGTATATCGAATCTCTCGATATCTTTGAGGTTCCAACTAAGATAGTAAATGGGATGTTTAGTCCCAATGTTGTATTCTTGGACCAACAGCGTATCTATAGTAGATATGGTGGCAGCGAGATATAGGAAATAGTCGCATTAATAGTCAGGGGGATATAAGAGAGATGTGTGAGCCAGTACATCTTTCAAGGAATCAAATGCTTTATGTGAAACATCATCCCAATGGAAGGGAATCCCTTTCTTTAGCAAACCAGTAAATCCTTTGGTCATTTCGATGTAATTAGTGATGAATCTCCTCAAGAAGTTAGCTTTCCCTTGGAGTCTTTGTAATTGAACTAAGGAGGAGGGTGCAGGAAAATCAACATTTTCCTGGATTTTGAGAGGGTAAATATGAATTCCTCACCTGGAGAAAAATAAACCAAGGAGTCGACCAGAACAAACACATAACACACATTTATGAGGGTTAATTTGAATGTTATATTTCCCACATCAAAGAAAAATGGTCTGTAACTGCATAGGGTGATCATCTCAATGCTTGGAATGAGCAAGGATATCGTCCAAATAGGGTTGCACAATATGATTAATATCATGAAAATAATAACCCATCGTGTGTTGAAATGTGGCACCTGTCTTCTTGAGACTCAATGGGAATTTTTTATAAGAAAAAGTACCCCAGGGACAACTATTTTTTTTTTAGGTTACTCCACCTGGAAAATGTTGATTTGATTGTAACCCAAAAATCCATCCATAAATGAATAGATCTCTCAACTAGTGCAATCATCAACAATCTGGTCGATAAACGAGGTCGAATAGTTGTCTTT
Organism: Pinus albicaulis; assembly: GCA_034641835.2. Taxonomy (NCBI): domain Eukaryota; kingdom Viridiplantae; phylum Streptophyta; class Pinopsida; order Pinales; family Pinaceae; genus Pinus; species Pinus albicaulis. The sequence goes on along the minus strand of CM076578.1, from coordinate 1,207,135,958 downwards.
TAGAAAAGCTCGATTAACATCACGATAATTGACGCATACTCGAATTGTGCCTTGTTTCTTCATGACAGGCACTATGTTTGAAACCCAATTAGTTAATGGAACAAGGTATATAAAATGATCATGTAGAAGCTTTTCAACTTCAACTTTTATCTCGACAACCTTCCTAGGATGGACCAGACGAAGGTGTTTCCGGAAAGGTTTGGCATCAACATACATTTTAATTTCATGAACCACTATGTTCGGGTTGATACCTAGCATTTCTTCATACATCTAGGTAAAGACATCTCTAAACTCACAAAAAATGGATTGAAAGGTCTCCAATTTAGATGAAGAACAAGATGCTCTGATGTAAATATTTTCGACTATTCCTGGTTTAATCAAAATATCAAGAGGAATTTTTTCTTCGATATTGGAGAGGTTATTTTCAATGTTGATCTCATGAATGGAAATAGAATTCATAGTGGATCTGATTAAATTAGGTAGGTACCAACCACCTATATTATCTTCTATGGAATGGGGAAGAGAGGAAAAATGATGATGCTCGGCCCACGGTGTGTCTTTTGACATCATGATCTCCATGTTGCTTTCATCGGTTGAGAATATACATGAAAAAGGATCAGAGGGCATGCCATAATCCAGAGATTGATCTACCCAATTGATCGAAGAAAAATTATGGGTCACACAAGCCGAGTAGATGGCTTCATAATCTTTCTCAACAGGGCTAAGCAGCATCTGGTTGCCAAAAAATGTATGTCAATTTCATCTAGTACAACCCATGGATCAGCCAAAATTGTAGAGGATGATATAATATTGATATAAGAAACCGAAGGTGGGGAGTTGGAAGGGGAAGGTGGGGGATGGAAAAATTCCCCATGATCGATGAATTCTTCAATAATCCAACTCCAACGTGTTGATAGGTAGCACTCCCCCTACAAGGGGGACACTTCTGGTAACATCATAATCAAAGATAAAGAAATTGAGTTGATCTATGGCTACGATCCCACCTTTATGAGGAAAGGTGATCATCCAAAAGTAATTTGAAATGACAGAATCCATAGTGTAAACCCATGTACATCCCAGTAGAAGATTATAATCAAGAGGTCTATCAATAACTTCTTTTTCGATAAAGAGGATTTTTCCCCCAAGTTCCACTTGGAGGGAATTCAAAATCCCACAAGGTTTATATGCCCTTTTGTCAAAGGCTTTTAATGTGGTGGTCGATTGATTCATTCAAGGTGAAACAATCACCGTCCAGCAAGATATAGACAAGATGCAGTTCGATTCTCCCTCATCCAAAATAGAACGATGAATTTTCTTACCGTGGACAGTGACCTGAATCATAAAAGCTAACTGAGATGGAAGGCAAGGAGTATAGTTTTCATGAGAGAAAACCAATAGGTTGGAATTTTATGGGTCCATACATCTGATATCTGAAAATAATGCCTTATTTTGGGGGGGGGGGAGATTTGCAACACCTCAATAGTGGACATGGTCGATGTAGATTGAGCCAAGTCTTCAACCACATTGTAATTTTGGGTAGCTCTTGAATGAGGGTTGTAAGTAGATTTATGAATAACACCCTTCGGAGGCTTGATAGTCAATTTCGGAGGTAGAACCAAATTAGATGAGGTTGGTGTTGAACTAGCAGGTTCATTAGTTTCCTAACCATTTAGTAGATTCACATTACCATAGAATTTGTTCCAAGTGGCCTCCAAAACATCGGATCTATGCTTTGAGGAGGAAATAATCAAAATTTTGTTAGAGGAAGTGGGGTCTTGGGAAACCATATAAGTCTCCTGATTGGGAAATGGGTCGGTCAACACAGCAAGAGAAGTGGATGACTTAAGAAACTTATTCACTTCAGCACAGTGCTGAAAATCACGAGTAAAGTGATCCTTGTTGCAAATCAAGAATGGATATAGAGGCTTTTGTTTCTCATTAGAAGAAAATTTTGTTTTTTTATCCTGTGGTGAGGAGTCTTTATTTTTCTTACCTTTACCTTTATTCTTTCTTCTAGGTTGTTTTTTATATTTTCCTTTCTCTGATGAAATTGCATTTATCTCAGAAGTAGAATTCGTAGGAGGTTGGGACTGAGGGTTTTATACAGGAGTGGTGAGAGCGATACTCGATGGTTTACTCACCGACTGTGAATTTACAAAACCAATAATTCCATCAACGACGTGAGATTCCTTAGTAGGCGGAAGAGGAACAATGTTTGAAGGTTGCGGAGTGTTTGTTATCTTATCATAGAGCATGCCTGATTGGGTATAAATCAGATCTAGATATTGAGCACGAGCAATGACTTTCTCTTCGGTCACAACTCCACCTTTGGCCACATCTTCTATTATAGGAGCTAACAAATATTTGAAAATTCATTCCACCAACAACTTATTAGGAACAAAGGTCTTAACCAACCAGCAATGACGCCTCCACTCATGAATGTGATCTGAACTCTGAATGGAATATGATTGTTTGAAGTTAGTCAATATTTCCATTCATGTTTTTTATATCATGGGAAACAGGAAATATGTGAGGAAGGTGGTAGCTAAAGTACTGAAATCATGAAATGATGCTCTAGGTAATTCAATATACCATTTAGATGCAGTACCTATAAGATTTTATTGGAAAAGAAGAAGTTGAATGGAATCATCATTAAGGGAGTTGGATAAACACCTGTTGACGGGAAAATCTGTCCAGCCAACAGCAGGGGATCTCCCTGGTAAAAGGTCCCAATTAGACCTTGAACTGTTTGGAATAGGGATCCCATCCGGGGTGTGGGTCCGGCTACCACTGATTTCTCCTTTTCTTTGGGTCTCGCTTAAACTCTATAAAAACAGTGGATACACACCTAATCAACTGATACAAGACATATGCTTGATGCATTAAATGTACATGCAGCACGATGAGTAGCAAGAAGAAATAATAAAGCATGAATACCGAAGGAAGTGTCGTTAGCAACACTTCATTGGGGTCATGCTTGTAAACTGTTCTGACCATAAAGGAAACAATTCCTCACAGCAAGAACACCCTTCACTTCCTAAAAGTTTAAATGATAACACAAATGAAGATAAAAAAATTCATCAACATTCGCTAAGAAAGTGAAATAAACTCAACCACCATTAACAAACTCAGCAAACTGTTATGCAACTGTGATGTGAATTAAAAAAATGCAGTTCCCTTAGTACAAAGACGTTCAGAAACTGAAAATTTAATACTCAACAGTGCTCATACATAAAACAACACCAAATCCACAAAAGGGGTTTTACAAAATGCTTGTATTCATCATTAAATGTATAATCTACTGGTAATACAATGTACTCGGCTCGAGGCCCAAACCAAAGATCCTTTTCACAAGCTCCCGAGGGATTATTTATCATGAAAAACCTGCCATTTGGGCTTCCTTGACCTTTCATCTTCCTGACCGTTGAGATGCCTTGCGACCCAGTCTGTTCTGTGACTTACGACCTGACTGAGTTTTGTTGTTGCGACCTTCGACCTGACTGGGTCGCGGGGTCACAGGTTGTAAGAAAATAGCCAAGATGCAACCTTGCAACTAGGTCACTGGGTCGCTGGGTCGCAAAAGGCGGAAAAATCGAAGAGGTGCGACCTTGCAACCTTGCGACTAGGTCGCTGGGTCGCGGGGTCGCAAAAGGCGGAAAAACCGAAGAGGTGCGACCTTGCGACCTTGCGACTAGGTCGCTAGGTCGCGAGGTCGCAAAAGGCAAAAAATTGAAGATATGCGACCTTGCGACCTGCTGGGATTTGCAACCTGGGGTAATGTGCGACCTGCGACCTCGGAGAATCTGCGACCTGCGACCTCGGCAGATGTGCGACCTGCAGTTTTATCCTTCTGCATTTCTCTTTCAGAGATATCATAACCTTGTTCTCTGAAGGCCTGGCTTAGCCCTCGCCATGTGAGACAGCAGCATCTATCTGTCGGCGGTGTTATTTCTGCATTAAGGGAATTTTCATGTAATGATATGTTACCTACAAGAAAACAAAGTCAATCAACATAGTCCCTTTTCCTTCTCATATAACTTGCAGATAAATGAATTTATATTAGCCCTGTACATACATATAATTATACACGCATGTCAGGGAATCAACACAATAAATGCAATAATCTATCACAGCTAAAATCAGTTGGACCCCTGTGTGGTCAAATGTTGCGCCATTTTGTCATCAGGGAGAATGGCTCAAGTGGGTTTTCTTCTGTGTCCTTTCTCTGGCCCTGTATTGCAACTGGGTAGCAACACCCTGGCTTCTTGATCTGGCATCAAGGATATTCAGCCAGGGAAGTAAGCCGTTTGTGAAATCTTCCCACGAGCTAGTCAGTTGATCACTAAGTCGCATCCTTCAATGGCTGCATGGATCTGCGACCCAGTGACCCAAGGGGTCGCGTGACTTCATTATTCAAAAGTCACAGGTTTGGGTTCCCTTTTGGTTTTTATCAATGCATCGAATGCAGGGTATTGGCGTTTTGATCCTTTTGAAAGGAGTCTATGTTTACGGCAGCCAACACGATGGATCATGAGGTTCCTGCATGCAGCGGTAATCTTCACTCCAACTGCTTTTACCCCTGCCTCTCTTTGACTCTGCCATACCGTAATTAAACATTTTCCATGCATTAAAAAAAAACCGGCATGATGCGTTGCGCTCGAAGCTCTTTAGCAGGCTTACAAAGCCAAACGAACAATTCAAAACTACATGTGATTTTTATATAGTCTCGACGTGCAGGAGCTACGACACCTTAACCAAAGTTCCATCTGCCAAAGGCAACGACAGGCTTAGAGAAAGATCCTCGTTCTTTAGTTCTTGTCAATTCTGATTCCAATGCATGGACTGTAGGTGTGAGAGAGAAAACGCTATCTGGTGCAGGTGCTACTACTTTCTCCGCCCCTATTCTAATCCATCAAATGTTGTCAAGGTTTCACATTTGCCCTATGTTTGTTGCTTATCAATAGAACATTCATTGGTGGTCACACAGCATCATTAGACTAGATTACAACCTTAGGCTGGCCAGATGATGACAGATTTCAAAAGGGTCACCATCCTGTTGAAATCGCACTCCATAGTCGCTATGTGTTCGTTCCGATGAGCGTTTTGTTTTCCTGCAAGCCTGTGACAATGAAAAAGTTGTTACAGCGAAACCTACGCACATGCAATTCATGATGGAACTATATTGCCGCTTTTCTTTGCTATCATAGCTGAATCCATGCACATGCGTTTCAGGACGGAATCATATGCCACTTATCATGCTGTCACAGCTAACTCCACGCTGGATGATGTCGCTTACTGCTTGTCTCCACTAAAATGCTAGTCAGTGACACGGTCCACGTGGTATCCTGCATGGTCGAGACCTTCATATGGGCGGTGACTGAATATTATTCAATACATCCTGGGGAGGCGCTGAACGTAACAGTCGGCACTAGGAAACTTTCTCCATCCATGAGCCATTCCATACCGGCAATAGGTGAAGAGCAGGAAACAGCTGGTAAAGAGCGCAGTTGGTGCTGACAAGAACATTAAACCTGCTCCGAGCTTTAAACGTAAACTTTGACCGTTATTATTTCTGCTCCAACGTTTCACCATAGTTTGAAAATCCACCATCGACACGCTTGCGGGCATTTGTAAGCGCTATAGTTAATATAACATGTTGTTATAGGTTCGTTACAATGTTTGGCTCCGGGTTTTAAACACAAAATGACTGCTATATGTATCCACGCTCCAAATTTAAAAACTCCAACGTAGAAGCACTCGCACCAGTTTGCAACGCCGCAATTATAACTTCGATCATCATATATATACGCTCCATAATTAGAACTCTAGCCATTATATATATAAACATCTACATATGGCTCCATGCAATGCAAACAGTGAACGTTTGGCTCCATGCAACGTGTCTGTGTGGTTCTGCGCTGAGTTTCAAACTGAATTTTGACCACCATATATGCCTAGTCCACGTGGATTAAAACTGCACCACCACAATGTTGGGCTCCATGCAACGTGTGCATGCAGTTGCATTGCACCATCTCACGTGGTTTGAAGAACGTATTGCACCGCTCAAACATGGTTGTAGATTTTCATACGTTGCGCCATTATAATATTCGTTGTCATGTTTTAAACATAGGTTTTGATCATTGTAATATACGCTCCATTTTACCAAGGTTGAAACGTTGACCACCACGTATATATATTGTTCCAATGTTTGCCGTGAGTTGGAACTTGCCATCAATGTTGGCTGCGTGTCACGTGCCCATGCAGTGTTTTATGTGGTTCCGCTCCATGCAACCGTGTGTTTGGACCGCCAACCTTGCCCTCTTTTGACCGTGAATTTCACACTACCGTGTCAGTTGCAATGTTTCCGCTCTCATATATTCATTCCAACGTTGAAACATCGGCATAAAGTATGGTTTGGAAACCACATAAGTTTGCGCCTTGGTTTAAATTTGCAATGTACGTTGGTCCATTGAATGTGCGCCTATTGGTAATGCACCATAGTCATAAACTCCGCCCCATGTTTTAACATAAGTCTTGATCATTACATCCACCATAGAAACATTTGAGTTCATTTGTAATGTTTCTTCATATAATTCTGATCCAGCATCTCATATGGTGTTAACCATATGGTATTTATCCTCTCACGCTTTGGTTTGATTATAATATGCTTAAAAACGCAACCTTGGTCCTCATGTTTGCACCCACCATGTAGCTTAGGTTTAACCAAGATTTGCTTCCTGCTATACTGTCTGACCTATGTGCTTTTGGATGGACATCATCATGGCTAACCACATTACGACTTAGCTGCAAATTTCCACGGGCCCTTTGCATAATCACCACCTCACTGTGTTTAATGCTTGTTGCCAAAACATGATGAGCACGCCATAATGTTTTCTTGTCAATTTGTAGATTTTAGTCCTGCTCACAGAATATGACAATATCAACTCCTGCAAGATTCAAACCAGCACCACTAGTTTGAGTAGACATCAAAATACAAATGCTTCACTAGTATCCTCATGGGCCTAACTGAAGTCACTCGACTATGGCAGTGTTGATGCTTTGCCACCAAAGCTTTGTACAGGTCCAAAAATTCTCTTCTGCTCTTACTGATCCATCAAGACACTCGTAAGAATACTTTCGCAGCCCTAAGTAATCCTAAGGAATGTCACAATGTCCTTGACTATGTAGCTTCTCAAGCAAAATTTCCAAGATGATGAGCTTTCCATTCGCCTGAACTAAGTGTTCATCTTCTTCAAATGGCTTTGGGTCCACCATTGAAAAGATAGAAACGGCTACATGTCTTTCGCAGTTGTACCACAATATTTAGTAAAGATTGATGCTGAGTGCTTGAACCACTTGTTTGAAGCTAGGCCACTCCTGATGCAATACAGATACATACATTTCCTTCTAAAGTGGGACCAATGGAGCCAGTACTGTAACCTCAGCCAGTGGTGGCAATATAAAGAGTCCATTCTTGACAAGTAGAGCTTTTTTATACCGAATCATGAATGCATGCACAATATATCTTAGCACCTTGAACTGTTTGCTACATCCAGAGGTATTGTCACCTTGAGTCGAGGTTGCAAATTTAACGGTCCCAACACCAAAAGAGCCACGAGCATTTCCGTTGATCTTTTAATTAAGCTAATAAACTTATAGCCTGCAATGTGTTCCCAAGTCCCATTGTGACTACAAGTTCCCTTGATTGGCACGGTCCTATTTCTTGCGTACATGCGATAGATGTTCTCCACTTCTCATGTTTCACCTAGTACTGATCTTATCCTTCTCATCGGTGTGGTGATGACATTCATGAGTATATCATCCATGGGATCGACCTGTATGGAACATTATCACATCACAGTTACTTGTTTTGAGAATTATGTCCCTAGATAAACATATAAGACTTACGAGCTTACGAGAAGTATTCAACAGCATGCTTAACGACCCATGGCGAGGGAGCTGTTAATGTACATCCTAAGTGCAAGAAAAGTTCTTATTCGAATGTATGCTGGGTTTTCCCTCCCTCACATGGCACGATTGCAGCAAGAAAATATGATCATGATGACGAGAAAACTCATGAGGAGTTGGGGATAGGTCACTAGGATGTCTCTGGCTGCAGGTTCGGTGAAAGACCTTTACGACAAAGCGAGCATAGGGGGACCCGAAATTTTAAATATACCCAAAATTTTGGGTGTTTTTGTAGCGGCTACAGCAAATGGCGAACCACTAGTAGAATCCAGCATCTCTGTCAATATTACAAAAAAAGTCTGAGCCAAGATAGTGATGCAAGGGAATATTGAACAAGTTCCACGGGTATCGCTTTGCATTACTCTGGCCCTTTACAGGTATGCCTAACCCTTGTGCCTCAACTAAGTCTTGCTAATCAGAAACACATCAAAGAGAAAGCTCACAGACGCCAGTAGTTTTTTGATGATGTGAAGAGCAAGGCAGTGGGTTTATTATTTTCAGGAATTTTTAAAGTAAGTCTCTGGTGTTGTTCCGCTGCCAGCAGGCCTAGGCAGTACCCCGGTGGAGTCACTTCAAGAAATCACAAACGTTGCTCTGCTGCCAACGAGCCTGGTCAGTACCCCGGCGGAGTCTTTGCATTACCTCTCTGTGCAGGAAGCCTTTCTCAATCCTTTACCCTTATTTGTTTCATGTGCTTGCAGCACTTATTTTCATGTGCTCGTGGCACTTATTATCGTGGGCGGATGAGGGATCCCGACTTATTTTACGGGCAAGAGAGGTTGTTTCTTGTTTTGCAGAAACTGAAAGATATCCTGATTTGGATTTACCTTTGTGAAAAACCTTCACATCCCATTCACCACAATAGGCGAATTGCGCAAAACAGATCATTTAAAACGTCCAAGACTATGCTGGGCACAAGGCTTAGGCTTACGGGTATGGGCTATTTCAAACTCATTAGGTCTCCCACAATCAACCGGCTCGTATCTCCCCAGATAAGTTTAGACTTATAGGCATCTTTTTGAGAATGCAACTTCGATGACTGGTCCTAAGAGAAAGCTGCCTCTTGAGATAGCCACCGCAACCTCACGCAAAACAACGGGGTTACTGTTTCAGCAATCGGGGCAAAACAAGACTGCAAGGTGATAGGGTTGCAATGAGGGCTCATGAAGTGGCAGGCGATATGACAAAAATGATGTGAGGGAGAGAGAGTACGACGCAATGTAATAAGCGAGGCTCAAGGTGCAATGCAACGCCATGTGCGAGAATGATCAACCAGTCGTAGGCGGAAAAGAGGCGCAATACAAGCAATGATTATTTATGCAACAACAAGCAACTGGAAAGGAAATGAAAGGAAAATACTTGTAACATGATGATGCCTAAAATATTAATCGTAAACAAAAAAAACAAACACACTTTTAAATCATGAAGAAAAATTTAGAAAGTAAACCTAATTAAAACTTTGAACTAACAAATTTTATTAACTGGTCCTAGCTAGCCTACACCTAAACCATAGTTTAACCAATGATGCAGTTGGGTTATGTAAAATCTGCTTTCCAGTGTAGCCACCGCAATAGTTCCTGACCTGCAAGAACAATAATGATCAGGACCAGAGCTAATATCCAAAAAATTGCAGCAGCAACAAAACTTACCTGAGGAGCGGGTGCAACGACAAGATGATCATAGATACTTACCAAAGAACATGCTAGAATAGATTGTGCAAGCTGAATCCCGCTCTCATCTTGATACACAGCAATATGTTCTTGAAACCCAACATTTATAAATGACGCACATTCATTCATGCACAATCCTAGGTCTGATGGGCGTTGGGTAAGCCACCGTCTATTTTCAGGCACATCAACCGGATAGGGTTGGTCGAGTTGACCGGAAATCTCATCATGGTGTTGAGGACCATCAATTTTATGGAATGGAAACAATAAGCAAGTGCCAGGTGAATTATAGATGCATGTGCATCCAAGCGTAGAAACCCTAGTTTCGAAAACCCTAGTCCGGGGTTGCTCCTGGGTTTGGTCAAGGGTATGGGGATCTGAATTCACGTTTAGTGGAGCCTGAAATTCCTCACCGTCTTGAACAAACTCCGGACCTTCGAGTGGAGTGCTTCCCAACTTTGTTGGTTGGGCGAGATCAACAGGCGAATGGATGTGATCATGCATTGTGGTGAGTTGCAAAATGTCAGTGGGCTTTGTATCAATTTGGTCAAATGTTTGCGCGCTGACAGATTGATAGATCGATATATCAGATTCTTTAGATTTTCCAGGATGGGGTGGATTTACCGTAAGGTTTCCGGGCAGTTGAGGGATTTTGGAAAAATCACATGTTAGCGCCTGATTGCAACTGGTACTGGCTGGGCGACAACTAGAAAGATTAGAGACAATGGCTGGCGTTTTCTTGCCAATGAATAAATTGGGGTATATCGTTTGTTGCACACCAGTTGTTGGGGGACAGGAATATGTGCCCAGGGAAACCTTGCTAGAATGAAAAATCTACCCAGATGAAATGATATCCGATGAGGTGACGTTGGGAGGAGCATGGTACTTGGGGGTCATTATTTCAGAAACCCTAAGCTGAGAAACCCTAGTTGGAGTTGTTCGAGAGATCTCATCATAGTCTAAAGAACTGGGAATGACAGCCAGCAGGAGCAGGAGTGCTTCGATTCCCTGCTGGGTACTCGAATCTTCATTAAGCGGATTATCGAATTTAGGTGTCTTCATATGGTCAGCAAAGAGATCCGAGTGACAATCCTCAGCGATATGATTGAATATGTTTTCAGATAAGGAGTGATCGCTGTGGTTATTGATTTGATCAAGTTGGGCACCTGGCAAGTTAGGCTCCCTGGGAGTTATTGACTCGGATGGATTAATAAAGAGGATATCTTGAGGTTGCCTAGACAGGAAATCGCTCCTATGGCTATCTAAAAATTCTGAGTGAGGCAGATCAGATTTAAAAGATTCATCGATTTTGGACTGTGATTGTGAAACACCATCTGCGTGCTTATGATTGTCGCCAATACCAGTATAAGGAAATTTTGAATGTCTCGAAGAAATTACTGGTGTGGCGGGATCGGGAAACAAACCGGGGAATAATGAAAGAAAAGATTGAGTCGCAGGGGCATTAACCATACGAGGCTTTTTAACACGTGCATCCGTGTCATTTAGAGAAAACAATGATCTGGCAGGCCTTGTAATGGAATCAACTTTATGCGGGGTAGGAGTCGATTCATAATCAGTAGGCGAATCAGATTTAGGTTTGTGTCCAGGGAGACACCGAGTGGGCTCGAGGTAGGTTTCATGAACCGAGAGAGATAATGAGCCACTGGGGTTTTCAAGCTCTGATTCGACATGGTGCGTGAAAGATTCAAAGGTAGTGCAGTAATTTGTATCCTCTTGCCAGTGTCTATCCTTGCTTAGAACTTTCGAGGTCACAACTCCACTACCCGACAACTCAGGAGGAGGGGTGAGAATATCACAAATAGCAACACTCTCCTTGGAGGCCTGAATGTGGTCTGGACTCGGGGAGATGGACAACAAAGCATTAGGGACAAAATCTGAACAGCCGGTAACCTGCGGGTCATCATAGGGAACACTAGGATCTAACTGAAATTGTTCAAGGGAAACGAGAATCACACACTTGAACTGTTCACTTAAACATTTCCAATCGACATCCCTCTCAGGGAACTCAAAACAATAATGGAAGAATCTTATAGAGAACTCATCTAAAGATTCCTGAGGTTCCATTCTGATGTCATTTAACTTTATTACAACGTTATGAAGATCATACCTGTGAAAAGCTTGTCGCAATTAAATGGCGAGTTTTTCAAATGAATGGATGGAAGCTTCCGGAAATGTGTGGCACCATTGCTTAGCGCGACATTCGAGAGTGAGGAAGAAAAGAAAACAAATCAAACCTTCATCGTCAATTTCGTAGCACTCACCAAAGTCATAGAAATCTAAAAAGTGTTGGGTTATGGACACCCCATTTTCACCATCAAATTTTAGCTGGGACAAGTGATACATAAGTTCATCGAGGATGAAGTATCGAGGCTCATAAAACTCCGACAAACATCTCGGGAGAATGATTTAGGAACGAGCCATTACAGATATGATATTAACTGTAGGCTCTAAGGCTCGACGTCGTACGGCCCTCCCTTCGCGCCCGGATGCAGCCCCGGCGAGAAAATACATCCGAAGCCAACAACGGGGGATCTCCACGAGTAGGGTCCCAAGGTGGACAGCGAACGGGTTTGGAATAGGGATGCGTAATAAGGTGTGGGAGTCGGCTACCCTTTGTTCTCCTTTTCTTTGGGTCTGCTTAAACTCTGTAAAAATAGTGGAGACTACCTAATCCCAAGTGATACAAGACATATTCTTGATGCATTAAATGTGCATGCGACACTATGAGTCACTATGAGTAGCGAGAAGAAATAATAAAGAAATCATGAGCGGGGAAGGAGGTATCGGTAGCAACATCGTGCGGGTCATCAACATGCGTGACGCAAAGGAAACAATTCCTCACAGCAAGAACACCCTTCACTTCCTAAAAGTTTAAATGATAACACAAACGCAGATAAACAAAGTCATCAACATTCGCTAAGAAAGTGAAATAAACTCAACCACCATTAACAAACTCAACAAACTGTTATGCAACTGTGATGTGAATTAAAAAAATGCAGTTCCCTTAGTATAAAGATGTTCAGAAACTGAAAAGGTAATACTCAACAGTGCTCATACATAAAACAACACTAGATCCACAAAAGGGGTTTTACAAAATGCTTGTATTCATCATTAAATGTATAATCTACTGGTAATACAATGTACTCGGCTCGAGGCCCAAACCAAAGATCCTTTTTACAAGCTCCCGAGGGAGTATTTATCATGCAAAACCTTCCCTTTGGGCTTCCTTGACCTTTCATCTTCCTGACCGTTAGGCTGCATTGCGACCCAGTCTGTTCTGCGACCTACGACCTGACTAAGTTTTGTTGTTGCGACCTGCGACCTGACTGGATCGCGGGGTCACAAGTTGTAAGAAAATGGCCAAGATGCGACCTTGCGACCTTGCAACTAGGTCGCTGGGTCGCGGGGTTGCAAAAGGCGGAAAAACCGAAGAGGTGCGACCTTGCGACTAGGTCGCTGGGTCGCGGGGTCGCAAAAGGCGGAAAAACCGAAGAGGTGCAACCTTGTGACCTTGCGACTAGGTCGCTAGGTCGTGGGGTCACAAAAGGCGAAAAATCGAAGATATGCGACCTTGCGACCTGCTGGGATTTGCGACCTGGGGCAATGTGCGACCTGCGACCTCGGCGAATCTGCGACCTGTGACCTCGGCAGATGTGCGACCTGCAATTTTATCCTTCTGCATTTCTCTTTCAGAGATATCATAACCTTGTTCTCCGAAGGCCTGGCTTAGCCCTCGCCATGTGAGACAGCAGCCTCTATCTGCCGGCAGTGTTATTTCTGCATTAAGGGAATTTGCATGTAATGATATGTTACCTGCAAGAAAACAAAGTCAATCAACAACACCATAGATGATACATCATAACATGCATCGACAGGTCTTCTCTAGGATTCCCATTGAATTTTGGGATATCATATGGCAACTTGGTGGGAATAATCGGCCACGATGACAAATGAGCAATGGGGTCGTTCGTGTAGAAATATCTAAATAGATTCAAATGGTCTTGTCATGTACTAAAACAAAATACTAAATCACTTCTACAAATCGCGGAAACCAATTTCGATCGCAAAATCACATAACACGTAAGAGAAATAAATTATCAATCACAAAATACATGATGTATCTGGGGAAAGAAACTACTCAAAACCCCATTTTATTTATGTTGCATTAAGCCAATAATATGAAACAATATAATGATATTTCCCTTCCTGAGAAACCTCTGCAATTTGGTGACTGTCTCACTTTGCTCTACGCAAAATCAGTCCAATACTTAACCAATTATTTGCCTCTGTCTAACCAGACCTACTTACGCATTCCTAGGCTGATTGAGCCCCTATTAATTAGGAAATTCCCATCAATATATTTCAAAATACATCCAAGACATCTTGATGACCTCATGCATGACTTGTACAATTTTCTAAATATACAACTGATAGTTATCTTCCCTTTAACCCCAATCTCAACTAGGCCTTCCTTACAACTGACATGCAACAACTATTTATAGTGAATTTTCAGTTATCCAATGGATCAGTACATGTGAATTAAATCAGTTTTAATTCATTGGACCTATCACTAGCTCATATCTCAGTTAAAACTAGTTAAACCAATTTTAACTCAAATAATTGATTTAAATAATTACAACTCACAAATAAACTCAACCAAGGTTCCTAAAAAGTAGGATACACCCTACGTGCCTCCAGTTTGACCCTAAAATCGACTTGACTAAGCTAACTAATTCTCCCTGACTCAGTTAACACTTTCAAGCTATCATGTGATGTGGAAATACAATTTACTTCTAGTTTAATTAAGGGAAAATTAAATCAGAAGCCTCATGGGTGCCATTTTCAATATTTCTTCTTGCATTTTCAACACTCACTCTCAACAAGAAAGGAATTCAACTATATCCAGATCCTATACCTTTGTAATGTTTTGCATGCAACACTTCTCTAATTTTATTTTATACTACAACTTCTTAAACTTAAAAGGCATCCAAAATTAATCAATATTATGCATCTATCTCTAGAGTCTCGGATTGCTACTAGCTATTGCATTATCTTTTGAAAACTCTGCGTTGTTGCTGACTGTGCATTTGTGCCATTTATAATGTTTCCAACTCTAATCTACGCTCCATTATCTGACACATGTCACTCTTAGATATGACTGCATCACTTGCCATTGATCCATCCTGCTATTGTGTACTATGGGCTCTCATAGCAAGGTAATGATCCATGAGAAAAGACATCTCAATGGACCCTACCTAAATTTCTTCTCTTGGGACTATGACTTCACATCACCCCACCTCTCACCTGAAGGTATGGCTGCATGTGCTCCCTCTGCCCAGTTGGCTCGAAATTTCCCGCTTCTAGAGGTCTCTTCTTGAGTGGATGCCTCCAATCAGTCTCATCTTTGCTTCTCCAATTGTGGCTACACCACGACTTGTTGAGAATGCTTCTGAGGATACATGTTGAGAGGTAATTCATGCTCCGTCTCAACCACCAAGTATCTAAATGTTTGCTTGCTGATCAAAACTTTTCATGCATCTTCGGCATCGAGAGCATACAAGTTATTAACTCACACACTGATTTGTTTCACCCGTCTTGTAACAATGTGTTTAAGGAAAACCTTTCCTTTGCTAAATATCACATCATAGCCACAACACATTTGTGAATCTGGGCACTCTAGAAACTCATATCCAATTTGTAACTACCCCATTATCACAATTTAAAAATAAAAATAAAAATTTAAATCGGTGATATATCCCTCATCCAAATTTTGATTCATATGCTTTTTTTAAAATTTTGGGTATTTTTCACAAAAAATCTAGATCTTCTTTTTTTTTTGAAAATTTTGCACAAAAAAATTCATATATGCTCTACAAACTCTCCACCCAAAATATTCCTTCTCTGATACCATGTAGAAATATCTAAATAGCTTCAACTGATCATGTAATGTACTAAAACAAAATAATGAATCACTTCTGCAAATTATGGAAACCAATTTCGAACGCACAATCGCATCAAAAGTAAGAGAAAGAAATTATCAATTGCCCAACACAAGATGTGTATTTGGGGAAAGAAACTTCTCAAAACCCCATTATCTATATATTTCATTAAGTCAAGAATATGAAACAATACAATGATATTTCCCTTCTTGAGAATCCTTTGCACTATGTTGACTCTCTCACTCTGATCTAGGAAAAATCGGACCAATACTTAACCAATTCTCTGCCTCTATCCTACCAACCCTAATTATGCATTCCTGGGCTAATTGGGCCCCTATTAATTAGGAAATTCTTGTCAATATGTTGTGTATTACATCCAAGGAATCATGATGACATTTTGCATGACATGTAAAATTTTCTAATTGTACAACTGATAGTTATCTTCCCTTTAACCCCAATCTCAACTGAGCCTTGCTTAGAACTGACATGCAACAAATATTTATAGTGAATTTTCAGTTATCTAATTGGCCACTGCATGTGATTTAAATCATATTTAATTCACTTGAGCTATCACTAGCTCATTTCTCACTTAGAACTAGTTAAACTGATTTTAACTCAAATAATTGAGTTAACCAATTACAACTCACAAATAAACTCAAACAGGGCTCCTAAAACGTAGTAGACACCCTACATGCCTCTAGTTTTACCCTCAAATCGAATTGACTGATCTAACTGAGTCTTACTAACTTAGTTAACACTTACAAGATGTCATGTGATGTGGAATTACAATTTAGTTCTATTTTAATTAAGGAAAAATTAAATTAGAAGCCTCATGGCTTCAATTTTCAATATTTCTTGTTGTCTTTTCAACACCCCCTCTCAACAAAAAATAATTAATCTATATCCTGATCTTGTGCCTTTGGAATTTTCTGCATGCAACACTTCTCTAGTTTTGTTTTCTACTACAACTTCTGAAACTGAAAAGGCATCCAAACTAAATCAGTATGATGCATATGTCTCTAGATGCTTGATGACTACACCAAAATGTGTTAGGTTTATTTATTTAAGACTACACTAGAATGTGTTGGGTTTATTTAATGAAGAACAAATTCGATGTTTTTCAAACATTCAAGAACATTCATGCATGGATTGAAAATGATGCACAAGCTCATATTGGCTTTATTCACACTAATAATGGAAAATAATACACTTCAAATGAATTTGAAAACTATCTTCTCCAACATGGGATCAAACATCAAACAATTGTGCCTTATAATCCCAAATGGAATGGAGTAGCTAAAAGAATGAACAGGACAATTTTAAATATGGTACGTTCCATGATGTTTTTCAAGAATGTAAAAATGATGTTTTTGGCGGATGTAGTTCTGTGTGCTATGTATATAAAGAATAGGCGTCCATATAATGCTATTAGAAACAAGACACCTTATGAAATTTGGTATGGCCACATTCCTTCGGTTAAGCATTTCAGGGTCTTTGGTTCCACATGTATGCCTTGATACCTAAGGAACAAAGAAAAAAACTTGGTGAAAGGATCCGTAAGTGTATCTTATTGGGGTATTAAAATACCTCCAAAGCATATCATCTCTATGATGAAGTTAATAATAATTTCATAGTATCTAAGTATCTCATCTTTATTGAATTTTCCAAGGCTGACAATGATGTTGAGCGACAGCTTAATCACATTGATAGATTCGGGCATGCAAATTCATTCCAAGAATTTGATAATAAGATTCCACATATTGAATGCGAGGTTCCTATACTGGATCAATATGTGGAATATTATTCTGAAGCACTATCTCCCCTACATGAAGCTCCATCCACGGATGACACTTTGAGTGATGTGATTGATATAATTGGGAGGTTGAATCTTGATTCAACTCAAACTCAGTCAACTGAGCAGCCCGAACCATCTAAGAAAGGTCCTCCAAAATGACTAACAAATACACTTGAAAGTGTTCATCCTAATGAGTTTGGAAAGATAGAAACAAGAATTTCAACCAGGAAAAATGGAGGTGATAGAGATAATTCTGATTCACCTGTGTATATGGATGTTTCTTATGATTTTGAACTGAATTTTTATAAATATTTTGAACCAACTTCCTTCAAATAGAAGTCACTTCTCATGATGAATGGAACTTAATAAATACAGAAGAAATATGATGCATTGATAAAGAATGGCACCTGGAAGTTGGTTGACCCTTCATTCGGAACCAAACCAATTGGTTGCAAGTGGGTCTACAAGAAAAAGTATAAAGTTGATGGCTCACTTGAAAAGCACAAACCCAAGCTTTTGGCAAAAGGTTTTGCATGTAAATAATGTATCGATTATGAGGATACTTTTTCCCCCACAAAAAAATGGGTTACCATCCTAACACTCTTTTCCTTGGCAACTCAGAAAAGTTAGAAATTCCTTCAGATGGATGTAAAAACTGCTTTATTAAATGGAGATCTAAAGGAGAATGTTTTTATGTCCTAGCCAGAAGGATTTTTGTGTAGAGCCAAGAACACTATGCAATCTTGTAAAATCCTTGTATGGCCTCAAGAAAGCACCATGAGCCTAGCATGAGAAGTTAACTAAGCATATTTTGAAACTCAACATCAAATATTATGATCTTGATTATGCAACTTTTTTTGTCAAGTAAGTTGGAAAAAAAATTGTATATATTTTGGTGTATGTAGATGATCTTTTGATGAAAGGGAAAAATGAGAGCTACATTGCATCCATAAATAAGGAATTGAGGAAAGGTTTTGAAATGACTGACTTGGGTTATGTTCACTACTATTTTGGTATTGAAGTAACTCAACATTTGAAGTTTATATTCCTCTCTCAGAAGAAGTACATTGGAGATATGTTGAATAGTTTTGGCATGGTTGAGTGAAATCCTTTGACTAATCCAATGGAACGGAAGTTGAATCTCACATCCATTAAAGGAAAATAATTTGAGGATGCAACAAAGTATAGTCAACTTGTATGAAGTCTCAACTACCTGACTACTACCAAACTGAACATTTCACTTTTTATTGGAATCCTCTCTGGGTTTATGCAAAAGCCTTGTGAGGGACATTGGTCTGCTACAAAAAGAGTTCTAAAGTACTTGAAGGGGACTCAATACTTTGGACTCAAGCATACACAGGTGGGAGACTTTAGCTTGATTGTATATTCTGATTCAGACTTCGATGGAGACAAAGAAAATGGGGTATCTACTTCAGGTTATGCTATGAGTCTTGGATCAAGAGTTTTCTCATGGAGATCATGAAAACAATCAGTTCCAGCAGATTCCACAACTGAGGCAGAATATGTGGCAGCAATGAAGAAACAAAAGAAATTGTGTGGCTCAAGAAAATTTTGGAATATTTGCAGGAAAAACAAATGCATTCAACTCCTTTCATGATTGACAACACTTCTATAATAAAGTTGGACAAGAACCCAAATTTCCATGATCGAAGGAAGCACATCAATACAAAATACCATCTAATTCGACATCATGTTGAGGCCAAGACAGTCCATCTAGGACATTGTTCCACAAATGAGCAGATTGCAAACATCTTCACCAAAGTGCTTGGAAGAGAAAAGTTTGAAAATTCAGAACAATGCTTGGACTCACGAGCATCCCTTCATATTAAGGGGGAAATGTTGAAACCTAATCATTTGGATTCGGTGAATATTTAAAATGGTGTAAATAGATTATAAGGAGAGTTTGAATATGAAGAGACAATGGGATATTCCAAGAGTCTCTCCCTCCATGTATATATCTATGATCACCCTTAATGCAAAACAATTTAGTTTTTTGGAGCTACCTCTTGGCATGAAAGTATGCCTTGAATCTGTTGGGCATGGAGTTATACCACAAAAAAATTAACCATCTTCACTATGAAACCTACAACCTGTGACTTGAAAATCTGAAGCCATACTTCCTGCACTAATCTAGAGACTAACTCACACTGAAATCCAAAAACTAGAAACTGCTAAAGTTGAAACAACTAACACTGTAAACAAAAACTTAAACCACTGTAAATAACAACTTAAACCAACTTGAAAATTGTTGCTAAGTATTACAAAATTATTTTTCTTTGATGAATTCCATAAGTTAGATAACTGATTTACTTGAAAAGAAAAATAATTTTCGCAATAATATTGCATGCATTAGGTTATGGATTTAAGTTTTCAACAACAACTTGCAAATTACCTTCAAACTGTGACATGCCTTACTTAGATAGACAAAATCCATACTGCAAACTAAGAGTCTGAAAAATAATAATTCAATCCCACACAACCTCTATCTAACTGAGCTGGAAATATGCACTATTAGGTGTAGTCATGCTTCCAATGCAACCATGTGAGGATTGGATTGACTAACATACCACTTTGAATGTGGTTAAAAAGTTGAAAAATGTTTATAATATGAAACATAAACTCCATAGGCAACTGATACTTACAGATGAAATTGGAAAGTTGTATCTTCTTTAGACATATGAGATTTATGATCACAACCATGAGGAAGAAAAACATGATGTTGAATGAAACCATAAATGAACCTTGAACTATCACATTAGTGGATGCGGTTGAAATCTTGAACTAGTGGAATCGGTAACTGAGTGGAACTGCCATATAGACAAATTGGAGCCTCCACATGAAAAAAAATCAACCAATAATTAGTGTCTTATCCTTGCTCACCAGCAAGGAGTAGATCTAGCCTTGATCATTCTTTGAGGAAAGATTTATTCATTACTTCACTCCCCAAAAACAAAGCTAAAGATAATTAATTGAATTATAAAATGATTTTACCAAAGGACGTGGTATTAATCAATTCTATAAGAAGGATCAATCAACTAGATTGTTGAGCCTCATAATTGTTTCTTTTGACACCTCTTTTTCACATACTTTATTCCTTTTTTACCACCATAATCACTCAATGAACATCAAATCACAGGTTTTATAGCATGGCAAGTATATAATAGTCTTTTATTTCATAAGTTAATAATGTTCTTTATTATTAGTATAATATTTGCTTTAGCTACCGAAATGAGATGATTCTACAGCTAATGTCTGATTCTACAGCCAAGTATGTTGTTTGATAGATTTCCAAGTTCTAGCTAGAGGGATAAATATATGGAAAGGTGGCAATCAATTCACTCAGCGATTCCATCCTATATTCATGAACCATATTGATATGAGAATATTCTAGTTGTGTGGTCAAGGATAAATTCAAAGTTGTCAGTTATTACAAGTGAGCGAGGAATGATATATATGCCTCACGATTTTTCATTGTTAATAGAAAATCATTGTTGGGAAAAATACTGAGAGGGGGGGATTAATCAGTATTTAGATCTTATATCTTGACTTTAAATTTTTCTTTTTCAGAATTGCATACACGGCTTTTATGAACTGAACTCGTGTATACACGCGGATATGCTGAAATAAACTCGCGTATACTGATATAAATTTCTATTTTATAAAGTATCTCAGAAACAGACTTTTAAATAGATTTACCAGTCATGCATCAGGTTAGATAAATAGTAAATATGTGCAGTAGCAGCAGTATAAAACATCACACAAGTGGAACACACATGAACACCAGTATTTAAGGTGGAAACCCAATTCAGGAGAAAACCACCACTGTTGTCATCTCTCTCTTCAATATTTATTATATGGAAAAACTTTTACAACATTGTATTGATGCAGACTCATATCAGTACGCAGGCTTATACCTGCAGAAGGCTGCAACCTTCACTCGTTTACCAACTGCTACTGGAAGGGAGCTCCAACCCCCTGATCTCATTTACCAACCACTCCTGGAAGGGAGCTTCAACCCCCTGAACATAACACCAGATTCTACTTGCAGGAAGCTTCTACTTCCATACTGAAGGCTTCAACCCTCAGACCCACTGTAGACCATGTTTCATAAATTTTCATACTGGATCAAACAGCTTCAACACAACCCTTTATCAACAATCATAAACCTTGCTCAACACTTTAATTAGAACAGTGAAAACACTATGACCAGAACTTCATAAATAACCCAGACTTTAGAATAGATATGCAAATACAAACTCAACCCTGAACAGTCATTGATTCAAATAGCATACGCTACTTTGCTTCACTGAAGCCGCGTACATACGCGCTTTCCTACACATCAACTCGCGTATACTTCTGTGTATTTTATTCTTAAAAAAACCCTAACTTCCATACGCTCTTTTCATGAAGTGAACCCGCGTATATATGTGCTTTTGTTGAAACCAACTAGCGTATAGATTTGTAAAAAAAAAAAAAAAAAAATTGCATAACAGACCAGATCTATAAAACTTACCCAGATTTATTCATTTTCTTCAGCAGACTTGGACCAGTTCTTCATCATTCCTTCAGTAGGTCATTCTAGAGATTCACCATCATCAAATCTAGAGATCTTGAACCATCATTATATCCATGGGTGCATCATAGATTCAGATCTATCAATTAAGAACAGAGTTCATCCATGTAGATATTCCTTAGATAAATTTATTCATCAACAACCCTTGCACATGCACACATAGCACTATGATCTTCTTCTCCTTATATAGATTTAGCTTTTACCAATACCATGAATCAAAACCACTCAACTGCTGATGGTAATCCTGGACGGAATCAAATAGATAATACAGCGCTCAATATTGTGGGCTAATACCATGGTAAAGCCCCTTGGTATTATAAATTTGGAGCACAAACAGGCATATGTGACTTGGGACGTACGTATCTGCGTACATATGCGACTTGACCTTTACAAACCTGTGATTACAATGTGACATATTATATTCATCATTTCTCTGGCACTTGCTGGAATTATTTTCTCTGTCACAACTAAACTGATAGGTTGCTTATCATAGGCAACTCATTAAGTAGGTTTCTATCGAAGATAACTTCATCAATTTGGTTGCCATCAAGGACAACACATTACATCATATTTCCAACAATCTCCCCCTTTGGACTTGATGGAAACCACGATGGTGTTTGATCACCACAACAAATAGATACATTAATTATAACCTTTATTCAAACACCATGATACTCTTCCCCTTTGACATCAAGGGCAAAGTGCAAACCAAAACAAGGTTTCTCTTCCCTTGTAGAAATATGAGCTCTGTAGATCTGATGTGCGCTGATTTTATCATGCTCCCCCTGAGTTCATGTTGAATCTTTAGACAAATTTAGCTCAACCAAGTATGACCTTTCCTATCACCAAGGACTCATACTTACATCAATGAACTAACCAATTGAATTACATATTTGACTGAACTACCCAACCAAGTGGGTTTACAAATTTTGACTCAACTACCCAACCAAGGGGGTTTACAAATTTGACCAAGTCCTTACATGACTGAATATAACAATTTTACATCATGGGTCTCAACATGACCTTTTCATCAAATGAATTTTTATAAACAAAACCAATGAATCTCAATTATGATATCAGACCACAGCAAACATTTAGAATTCCAACAATGCATCCTTTCCCACAGGAAAAGTGCTCCCCCTTAGCTTGTGCATCCTGAACACTTTCAATAGAAAATAATCAAGGCATCTTTATCAACAATATATTAGAGAATGAAACAGAAATGTAAGAACTGGAACATCACCAGAGATACCCAACAGCACCGCAACTATTCTGAAAATTCTGACCCAAAAAATTATGCCAGCAAAAACCCATATGCGGATTTTTGTATATAAACTCGCGTACATACCCGACTGTCCTTTATGAAATCCGCGTATCCAATTTAATCTTATGAATTTAAGCAGATCTGGTCTTTTGAGTGGCAGAGAAAATTTCCAGCTTTTGTCTGAGATATTCAAAGGCTTCCTTGGGAAAAGGTTTAGTAAATATATCAGCAACTTGTTCTTTGGAGGGTACATACTCCAATTTCACCTTTTGTTCAAGCACTTGTTCACGTAAGAAGTGATACTTGATAGGGATGTGCTTGGTCTTGGAATGCATAACAGAATTCTTTGAGATATTGATGGCACTTGTATTATCACACATAATGGATATGGGAGGTGAACATGTGATTTGAATGTCTTGTAAGGTCTGCATCATCCAAAGAAGTTGTGTGCAACATGATGCGGCAGCCACATATTCTGATTCTGCTATAGATAAGGCAATAGATCTTTGCTTCTTACTGAACCAAGATACTAATCGGGGCCCCATATAGAATGCACCACCATTAGTGCTCTTTTGATCATCAACATTTCTAGCCCAATCTGCATTTGTGTAAGCATGAAGAGTGAGATCAGCATTCTTTGGATACCATAGTCCAAAGTCTTGAGTTCCTTGTAGATATTTGAATATTCTTTTGACAGCCTAAAGGTGAGACTCTTTTGGATTAGCTTGGAATTGTCCAACAATTCCAACTGCATGCATAATGTCTGGTCTTGTCCCGGTTAGATAAAGTAGACTTCCAATCATGGATCTGTATTCTGGTTGATTCACTGCGGGAGAATCATCATGAGAACTGAGGTTACACCCAGTTATCATTGGCGTACTTATAGGTTTGAAGTCTTCCATCCCATACTTCTTCAAAATTTTCTTGAGGTATTTTTCTTGAGATAAAAATATGCCATCGGTTTCTTGTTGCACTTGTAAGCCAAGAAAAAATTTTAGTTCCCCAAGTAAAGACATTTCAAATTCTTGTTGCATAACAGAAGCAAATTTCTGACTCGTGGACTCTTCATTACTTCCAAAAATGATATCATCAACATATACAACCACAATCAATAGTTTATCATTTTCAGTTTTTGTGTATAAATTGCTATCAGCAGAACCCTTTGAAAATCCTTGTTGATGAAGATATTTGTCAAAACGATAATACCATGCCCTTGGAGCTTGTTTGAGACCATATAAAGCCTTTTTAAGTTTACAAACAAGTTTTTCATCGTTTCCCAAAATGAATCCTTCAGGTTGTTCTATATAAACTTCTTCTAGATCACCATTGAGGAAAGCATATTTAACATCCATTTGATAAAATTTGATTTGTTGAAAGCTTGAAAAAGCAAGAAACATTCTGATGGCTTCAAGTCTAGCTACAGGAGAAAATTTTTCTTCAAAGTCTATAACTTCTTGTTGAGCATACCCTTTACAAACAAGTCTAGCCTTGTTTCTAATAACATCTCCATTTTCATTTAACTTGTTCCTGAATATCCATTTTGTTCCAATAACATTTTTATCATGAGGTCTTGGAACTAGTTCCCAAGTATGATTCTTTTCAATTTGATCAAGTTCTTCATTCATGGCTTGAATCCAACATTCATCTTTGCTAGCTTGATTGATATTCTATAGTTAAATAGTGGATAAAAATGCTAGATAGCTAGTAGACCCTACAAGATTTCTTCTTGTTTGGACACTTGATCCCTTGTAATATTCCCATTTTTGGTGTCACCTACGACAGGGCCAAGTTGGTCTTCCAGAGTTAGGAGCAGACAGGTCACATGTACAGATTGGTGCTATTAGCGGGCTCAGGGGCTTTTTGGAGGAGTTTTGAGAATTTTTCATGGTTTCCAGAGGCATTCACTTGATATACTCCATCATCCGAGCGATTTGGCTTTCGTTCCGGTGCATTCTGGTAACTTTCGGAAATTTGAGTTATTTCTAGGCTTAACTCGGCTGATTACACTCAAGGTGGCATTCCGGGAGGAATACATGATGGAACACCTTAGTGTAATATCTCATTGGAACCAGGACGAGGATACCTACATGATGGGATAGTTAGACACAGATTCCAGTAACCGGAGGAGGCGTGGTAGCCGATTTACCCTTTTCTGCATTAAAAAGGAATATTTTGATAAAAGGGAAAAGTGCTCCATGAATAAAATAATAATAAGACAATGCTTTAAAAGGCTCCAAGAGTTATATAAAAGAAAGGGAGGAGGCCATTGGGAGATATCGTTGGATCATGTTATTTTATTATATGAGAGGTGTGAGACGTGCTTCTCTACTTCAGTCGTAGCCCCAGGACGGAAACCCTCAGGTGATTTATGAGTGTTGGACGAAAACCCAACTCTCTTGAGGAGACTTCATTCAGAAGTTTCACAGAGCTTCAAGGATTGGTGTGAGGATCATCCGGATCTTCAACTTGTGCTTCAGTGGGTTCAGTGACAATTTTCTCGTAGCCGATTTGCAGCAGTCTTCTTGCCGAACCGTCTACATCATTGCCAGCGTCATTCATCGGTTGGGCTAGAGATCTTTTTGGGTTTGCTCCGCTTGCTTAGCAAGCTCAAGTTCTGTTGTTCCTTTATGCTGATGTACTTTTTATCATGGATTAATAAAATGGCTCAGTGATTTTATCGGCATCTGTTGTGTTCTATTGGTGGCTGTGTGTATATTTCCATTTATTTTGTTGCTTAAGTTAATTTTTGCAATTTTAGTTAAAATATCCCATTTGGGATATTACAGTGGTATCAGAGCTTCGACCTTGGCTCAGCTGTGGGGTTGATTTGAAAATCCGAAATAAAGGGTTTTAGTCTCAGCTATTATTATTCGAATATTATTCATCTATTTTGTCAGAGTCAGTGTTTTGCAGTGGAATTTTTTCCATATAGCAGGCGAAGAAGACATATCTGCCAGAACAAAATTGTTGCAGAGAAATTTCAAGAGTTTGCTTGTTAACATATCTAGATTAGGATTACTGCAGATTTGGGAAAACCAAAGTCCTCCTACACAGTGTTGGAATACCAAATCGAGCTCCAATCAGAATCGAGCCCCATTCTAAAATCACAATCAGCGTAGATATCTCAGTTGGTGGAGATCGTAGTTGTGGCTGAGAGCCGCATTATTCCAGGACTACTGTGCCGAGTTATTGAAGGGCGTTTTTGGTTTTAGCAAATAAAACGCAGTTGAAAATATGGGTCGAGCAGTGATCGAATGGAGCCCACGAAATTCATGAATCGGAAATAAAAGAGACCACTTATTCTGGGGAAATTTAAAATACAAATTTGATGCGGGAGCAAGTCGCATCAATCAAAATTGATTTTTAGGTAGAATAAACTACCGCATTCAAAGGTCGCATCCTCAGCTAGCAAGGGATGAAATAATTAATTGGCTGAAGTCATTGAAGAAGGTGTTCAATGTGCAAGAGCTAGGAATGTGCACTGGCAACATTATAGATGTCATGAATTGCAACACGGAGGTGCTGTGTGGATTAATTTCATGACGCGGGCCAAGTGAAGGTTCCTACCCGATAGCAACAGAATTCACAAGCGTAAGGGAGGATCGAGCATTCTGTGTGGTGGCGGCAGCAGGTAAATCTGATTGCAATGAGAAACAAGCAATCAGATCCGCAGTGGTGAAGGCTCAACCAAATATGAGCAGGAATGTAGCAGCGGACGTCGAGCTTGTAAGCCACCAGTCAAGTTCCATTTCCGTTGTGGGGGGCGCACTGGCCGAACACAAAATTAAATAGCATCAATAATTTTCTTGAGTTTTTGTATCGAAATTTCGCGTGCTGAGTAGAGGCCGAGCCCACAAATTTGAAACTCTTGTTCACATCTTCTTCCATTTTCTTGGGTTGAACATATATATCCACTAAAGGACACTTCCGCTGTAATGTTCGTGTACTCTTGCTGGGGAAAGTCGAGGGCACACATTTCAATTTTTGGGAACGATCTGAATACACGGTCAACTGGTGATTTTCTGAATGGGACTATCTGGGTCTGCGTATCATATTATGACTTCATTGGTCAGAAGAGATTCCTTGTAGTGGCTCTTTCATGCTACGTTATAACAAATCTGGGCATAATTTCAGAAGCATCTCACAGTGCCGTGACAAGAGATATTAGCATGCTAAAGGTGTTGTCTGAGTATGTGTATTGCTACAGCAGAATTGTAGACAACATATTTATGTTTCAGGTGTGGGTGCAGTTTCTCAAGAAGACTGCACTAAACCGCTGGGTCAACTAATACCCAGGTTCAGTTTCCTTTGTTTATTTATCTAAGTTAAAATCTTTTCAATTGCACAAAGCAATGATATCTATAGTAGTCAAATTTGTATGAAATCTTCTCGAAGAAAAATTATGGACAGTCACCTACATCACAATAAAAACAAAAACTCAGAAAATTGTGGTCTTTTGGAGGTTTCCTTAGCTGGAATTCTACAGTGCCAAGGGTTGTCATTATACCAATTCTGGAGCAGACTTATTAAAGGTTGAATTTCTTATAAATTGGAAAAATTCTTATTTGAAATCGTTTGTATATGTTAGAACAAGCTCCTTACATTTCTGGGCAAGTTAATTTCCTAGCAGATAGAGATTTTGGCACAATAATTCCTTACTGAAAGACAGAGATCCATACTACTGGGATAAGTTTGATTATTGGAAAACCTGAGCATCATTATCATTAATTCTATATATGTTTAGCAGACTGAATTCTGGGTATATTTATCATTGATTGGAAAGGCCTAAGCCTAAAATTTATTTATCTACTATAGTCTGGTTGCACCACCATAGACTTCTTCATGTGTTATAAGGCTAAATTGATGAGTGCCATTAGTGAAACAGATTCCTGAAGTTGGTTGAATATTTCCACAAGACAGCATATGGTCTTTTGTCATTATTCAAGGAGGACGAGTACTAGTTGTGGAGATTTCATTTTTTTCCAGATTGAATGTTAAAGGGTACTACTCTCATCTTAAGATGCTTCCAATGGTTTCAAGATGTTGAAGCAAACACCAAAATACCACACAGAAAAATGCATTAGACTCAGAAAACAGTGATCACATCATTGGTTGAACCATGGAGGGATTCCTAAACAGATTGATGAAAATAAAAATAGAATTTAGTTCCTTAAACCACCATGCATCAGAAGACCAGAAAACAAAACCAAACAGCAGACCCTTTCCAAGAGGAATTTATGACATCCTTCAAAAAGGACAGCCAAAAGTTTTGCAGGGAGAATTGGGGATTGGTCACAAAATCCTTGCACTTGGGACAGATTTGAAACACATGAAGATGACATGGATAATTTTGTCCAAACTTGATGAACTTAATGAAATTCTGTCCAAAATAAGCCAAGAAGAAAGGAAGAAAGTGGTTTGGGCTTTAAAACCAGCTATGCTTGCTCTTATACAGCCCAAATTCTTGGAGGAACCTTGTGAAGGGGTCACACTTCCAGTTGTAGCTTGTCTTTGTAACATCATGAAGTTGACTGCACCTATAGCTCCATACAATGATGATGTTATGAGTAAGATTATGAGATTGATTGTAGAGGCTTTTTAGGATTTGGACAACAGCACAGGCTCTACCTTTGGGAAGAAGCTTGAGATTTTATGGGGTATGGCCACATTCAAGACTTATGTCATCATGTTTGACCTTGAGTGTGATGACTTGATTTTGTAGATGTTCCAATGCTTCTTCAGCATTAGGAGACATCATCCTGACACCGTCATAGCACACATGCAGTCCATCTTGTCATCATGTATGAGAGACCATGAGACCATTGGCCGAGATTTGCAGACTCGGTTGTTGAGCATTTAGAGGAGGAAGCAGTTGGTCTCACTTGTTGCTTATGAGCTAGCCCAAGGGCTGGTTGAGCAGAATATTGGGCTATTCAGGAGACATTTGACTAGGGAGGAGCTGCTCTAGTTTGGTGGATCTGGCAGCAGAAATGAGCTGAGGAGGAAGGGACCTTGCTTCATCTACAAAGAACCTTGGGGACCTGATCACTCATGCTTGGGTGATGTAGATGATGTGGTGGAGGTAGAACATGAGGGCATTCCTTCTGTATGACAGGGTGAGGACTCTTCTTTGGATGAGTCCATGGGATCAGTTGAGCACACTTCTGGGGAGCGAGAGCAGTCATGTAGAGATGATGACAGTAGACCGGAGCTGTGTTTCAATGTGCAGGGTGAGCAGTCACGGGATTCCACGGGAGATACTTTGGGTGAAGAGTCACTTGTGACGATTCAGCCAGAGCAGCATGTGATGGAGCCTGAGTTGACAGAGGAGGACCCTATTCACATTAGGCATGATATTCCTTTGGGGTAGAGCCAAAGGGGCGCCCACATTGAGCCAATGAGGGATATGCGGCTAACATTGGGGTCATCTATTGAGGTAGAATAGTCAGATGCACTGACATCGAGTACGGTGACAGCAGTTGCATATCCATATCCTCTGGAGGCGTTGGAGGTTGATGGGATTGATCTGCAGGGGGATAGTAGATAGCAAGAGCATGACATTCCTTATCAGGAGTGGGAGGAGCTGTTGGAGATGGTGGAGCATCCATCTGTGGGTTGACATAGGGATGAGGCGCAGATAGATGTACACGCAGTCAACAGAGCTGCAGTATTTTCAGTGAGTAGCATTCTCCAGGAGTACATCGATGGGGCTTGCAGCATATCTTGCCAACTTTGGCCCATTATAGAGAGATGGGCTTCCTTCTATAGGCATCTTTCATCGGCAGACATGGCAGAGCAGTGGGAGTTGATTATGGGCTGGCGGCAACACTCTGGGAATGTTCCATGTGCAGTTGTTGCTACATTGGATTCTTCTTCCAGGATGGATTGGCGGGAGATCATGAGTTGGTACCCTCTTGATGGTACGGTATTCTTCGTAGGGAGCGCAGTGGAGTAGGGGCCCTTAGACATAGTAGATGTTACAGAATCCAGTTGGCAGTAGGGCACAGGTCGTCATTTCCTCAACACTCCATCCAGACTTCAGGATCATAGGATCAGCATGGGATTGAGTCAAGACTTGGATTAGAGAGAGGTGATGAGTTGGTACGCAGTTGGTGGGGCAGGATATGCAGTTATAGGTACAACACAGCATGAGCCCGGGAGCATTGATTCTTGTTGGTGGTCTTCACCTCTTAGAGCATCAACTATAGCCAGAGGCAGTGCGTAGCCTAAGTTGTGGGACTTGGGCGATGATTGGCCATGGTGGCATTGGTATTCGGGAGGATTTTTTGTTGACTGGTATAGAGAGAGATCAGTTTGGGATCCCGACATTGAGGGGTCTGTTCCAAGTGGTTTGACATAGGTGCATAGGAGCACCCAGAGGTTGGTATGGGATCTAGGCATTGGGTCAGAGATGCGGCGAGTGAACAGAGTGGCCCACATATTTCAATTGCTTGAGGGCAAGCAATCTTGGGTTGAAAGGTCTGCAATATTCCCATTTTTGGTTTCACCTACGAAGGGGCCAAGGTGGTCTTCTAGAGTTAGGAGCAGACAGGTCACATGTACAAATTGGCGCTATCAATGGGCTCAGGGGATTTTTGGAGGCGTTTTGAGTTTTCATGGTTTCTGGAGGCATTCTCTTGATATACTCCATCATCCGAGCGGTTTGGCTTTCGTTGCAATGCATTCCGATAACTTTCGGAAATTTGAGTTATTTTTGGGCTTAACTCAGTTGATTACACTCAAGGTGGCATTCCGGGAGGAATACATGATGGAACACCTTATTGTAATACCTCATTGGAACCGGGATGAGGATATCTACATGGTGGGACAGTTAGACACAGATTCCAGTGACCAGAGGAGGCGTGGTAGCCGATTTACCCTTTTCTACATTAAAAAGGAATATTTTAATAAAAGGGAAAAGTGCTCCATGAATAAAATAATAATAAATAATGCTCTAGAAGGCTCCAAGAGTTATATAAAAGAAAGGGAGGATGCCATTGGGAGATATCGTTAGATCATGTTATTTTATTATATGAGAGGTGTGAGACGTGGTTCTCTACTTCAGCCGTAGCCCCAGGACGGAAACCCTCAGGTGATTTATGAGTGTTGGACGAAAACCCGACTCTCTTGAGGAGACTTCATTTAGAAGTTTCACAGAGCTTCAGGGATTGGTGTGAGGATCATTCGGATCTTCAACTTGTGCTTCAGTGGGTTCAGTGAAAATTTTCCCATAGCCGATTTGCAGCAGTCTTCTTGCCAAGCCGTCTACATCATTGCCAGTGTCATTCATCAGTTGGGCCAGAGATCTTTATGGGTTTGCTCCGCTTTCTTGGCAAGATCAGGTTCTGTTATTCCTTTATGTTGATGTACTTTTTTATCATGGATCAATAAAATGGCTCAGTGATTTTATCGGCATCTGTTGTGTTCTATTGGTGGTTGTGTGTATATTTCCATTTATTTTTCTTCTTAAGTTCATTTCTGCAATTTTAGTTAAAATATCCCATTTGGGATATTAAATCCCTTTTCTCCCAAAATTTGAGATTTTGGATGATTCTTTTGAACATACCTGGATGGAGCCTTTTCAGATAGATCTTCTTCTACTGCTTCATTTGGTTCACCTTCTATATTATCTCTATTAGATGCAGGAAGATATACATCATCATCTTCTTCATTTGTTGTTTTAATTTCTCCTTTTGGAGCTAAGAGGGATTCATCAATTACAATGTCAATGCATTCAACAATCTTCCGAAGTATTTTATTGTAACATTATGCTTTACTTCTAGAAGAGTAGCCAAGAAATATTCCTTCGTCTGCTCTAGGTTCAAACTTTCCAAGCTTTTCATCATTGTTTTTTATAAAACATTTGCTTCCAAAAACTTTAAAATGCTTTACAGTGGGAAGATTACCATACCAGAGCTCATATGGAGTTTTATCACTATTTACACGAACATGTGCTTTGTTAAGAATATTTACCGCAGTATGTGCTACTTCTCCCCAAAATGTGTCAGGTGTTCCTGAATCATCAAGCATAGCCTGAATCATTTGTTGAACTGTTCTATTCATTCTTTCTGCTACTCCATTTTGTTGTGGGGTACCAGCTACAGAAAACTATCTTTTTATGCCATGTTGTTCACAAAAATCAAAGAATTCATATAATATTAATTCACCTCCACGATCAGAACTAAGACACTTTATTTTTAGATCTAATTCATTTTCAACTAATGCTTTGAAGATCTGAAATTTTTCGAATGCTTCATTTTTGTGCTTTAGCAACCCAATCCAACACATTCTAGAGAAATCATCAATAAACAGAATATAGTATTGTTCTCCACGGGGTGACCTTTTTCTCATGGGTCCACATATATTAGTATGAATGAGTTTAAGAGGCTTACTTGATGATCCTTCCTTAGCATTAAATTTCACTCTGGTTTGCTTACCGAATTGGCAAGATTTGCATATGGTACTTTCAGGTAGAGTAATATTAGGAAGATCACGAACAGCTTTGAGTCTGCTATATTTGTTGATTTGAGAGAATCTCAAATGCCCCAATATTCTATGCCATAACCAATTTTATAAAGATTTACCCAAGTAGCATTGTTCTTTATAGCTTTTCAATACATACAAATTTCTTGGTGTTCTATTTCCTTTTATGATTGTTTTCCCTGTATCCAGATCACGTACGACACATTATTTTGAGCTAAAGACAGCTTCAATTCCTTGATCACACATTTGAATTACACTTAACATTTTATTCTTTAATCCATCCACATACATAACATTGTTAGCTTTCACCTTTTCTTTTATAAAAATAGAACCTTTTCCCTTAATGGCAGTAGGAGTATCATTTCCAGAAGTAACATTCCTTTCTCTTTCTAGAGCATTGTATGCAAGAAGTTTATTTATGTCACCTGTCATGTGTTTTGAGCATACACTATCAATGTACCATTGATTTTCTTCTCCTTCTGCAAATAAAGCTATGCCACAGTTCTCAACCTGTAATTCCTTCTTTCTCCATACTTTGGAAGTTGATGGTATATGCTCTTTTGGTTGAAGTTTTCTCCTACATTCAGTTTCTTCATGACCAAAGTTATTGCAATAATCACATTCAATTTCATTTTGAAGAGGAGAAAAGTTGTTATATGTATTCTTCTTTATTCCAGTATCAATTATTTTCTTTCTTTCTTCTCTAGTCATGATGGTTTTGTATGCAACACATTGAACAGCTTTATGACCAAAATTATGACATGAAAAACATTGTCCATTGAAGAAGAAATTTTTGCGATCATTGAACCTTCTATTTGTGTTTACCTATTCGTTGGTATTTCTCTGAAAGGTATTCATGTTAGTGTTCTTTGTATTGAGGTAGTCATGCTTTACCTGTAAAGTTTTTTTGCTTCCTAGCTGAGTGACAGAATGTTGTAGGCTGGTTGTAGCTGCTTTTAGATAGTTTGGTGCTAAAGACTAAGAAGATTCTCTGACATATCCAAGACCTGTCTTTATAAGAGGAGAACATTGTACCTTGATAATTTTATCTAAGGTTTCAGATCCTTTAGAAAATATAAGATTCAAAGTCTTTAATTTCTCAATTTCTTTTCTTAGACTTACTACTTCACATTCTAATTTCTCATTGTGTTTCTCCTTTTCTTCAAGATGATTTTTTAGAGTTTCTATGAATATTTTGTTTTCTTCCAAACATATTTTGAGTTGATTGATTTCTTCAAGAAAATCATTGTCTTCTGGAACATCCATAAAAATATCCTTTTCTTCTCTAGACTCTTTTTCAAATGCCATGAGAAGTCTAAGATCTTGATCATATTCTTCCTCACTATCTGATAACCCATCACTATATTCATATGTATAATAACTTTTTCTAGTGCTAAATCGATTCTTATTTCTTCTTTCTAGTTCTTTTCATTTTTCATGTGTTTCTTTATGAGGACACTTAGCAGCATAATGACCAACTCTTCCACAAGAAAAACATTTGAAAGGAAGCTTACCTCTGAATCTTCCATTGCCAAATTGGAGCTTCTTTACAAAATTTACCTCATCTTCTTCTGAAATATACCCTGATCCTTCTGTTTCTTGTACTTATTTTCCTTTTGTAGAGGCTCTAAAGATGGTTTCTTTGACTTCATAAGATCCTCCCTTTCTCATTTCACATGCAGTTAGAATCCCATGAAGTTGGACAATAGTAAGACTTTGAAGATCTCGTTTCTCTTCAATAGCAGACACTTTTGACTCAAATTTTGAAGTTAGAGATCTTAAAACATTTTCAACCAGAGTAGTGTCAGTTATGGTTTCACCCAAGTTTCTCATACGATTTACAATATCATCTAGACGTAAAAATAAACTGGCGATGATATCCTCATTATGCATCCTTAGATTTTCATATTGAATTCTAAGAGTTTGGAGTTTAGAAATTTTTACCTTTGTTTCACCTTCATAGCTTAGAATAATTTTGTCCCATATTTCCTTTGTTGTATTCAACTGCATGACCTTGACAAATTCTGATTCAATCAGACTCCCCAATAGTGCATTGACCTCCTTTGCATTTGTTTCATAGTTCTTTCTTGTCGTTGCATCTGTTGGAACTGAGGCTGGATATTGATAACCTCCTTCAACAATAGCCCATACATCTACTCCAAGAGACTGAAGATAGGATCTTATTCTTGTTTTCCAGAAGATTAAATTTTTTTCGTTGAAAACTTGAGGCCTGATACATGTTGTCCCATCTTGATTGCTCATCTTGGCTGATCTTCCTTCTAGCGGTTAAGATTCTACAGAAGGACCTGCTCTGATACCAATTGTTGGGAAAAATACTGAGAGGGGAGGGTGAATCAGTATTTAGATATTATATCTTGACTTTAAATTTTTCTTTTACAGAATTTCATACACGGATTTTATGAACTGAACTCGCTTATACATGCAGATATGTTGAAAGAAACTCGTGTATACTGATATAAATTTCTAGTTTATAAAGTATCTCAGAAACGGATTTTAAAACAGATTTACCAATCATGCATCAGGTTATATATACAATAAATATGTGTAGTAACAGTAGTATAAAACATCACACAAGTGGAACACACATGAACACCAGTATTTAAGGTGGAAACCCAATTCGGGAGAAAACCACCGTTGTTGTCGTCTCTGTCTTCAATATTTATTATATAGAAAATTGTTTACAACATTGTACTGATGCAGACTCATATTAGTACGCAGGCTTCTACCTACAGAAGGCTGCAACCTTCACTCATTTACCAGCTGCTACTGGAAGGGAGCTCCAACCCCCTGATCTCGTTTACCAGCCACTCCTAGAAGGGAGCTTCAACCCCCTAAACATAGCACCAACTTCTACTTGCAGAAAGCTTCTAATTCCATACTGAAGGCTTCAACCCTCAGACCCATTGCAGACCACATTTCATCAATTTTCATACTGGATCAATCAACTTCAACACAACCCTTTATCAACAATCATAAACTTCGCTCAACACTTTAATTAGAATAGTGAAAACACTGTGACCAAAACTTCAGAAATAACTTAGACTTCAAAATAGATATGCATATACAAACTCAACCCTGAACAGTCATTGATTCAAGTATCATACGCTACTTTGCTTCCCTAAAGCCGCGTAAATACGCGCTTCATCAACCCGCATATACTTCTGCGTATTTTATTCTTCAGAAAACCCTAACTACCATACGCTCTTTTAATGAAGCGAACCCGCGTATATATGCGCTTTTTTTGAAACCAACTAGCGTATAGATCTGTAAAAAAAAAAATTGCAGAACAGACCAGATATATAAAACTTACCTAGATTTATTTATTTTCTTTAGCAGACTTGCGCCAGTTCTTCATCATTCCTTCAGTAGGTCATTCTAGAGATTCATCATCATCAGATCTAGATACATTGAACCATCATTATATCCATGGGTGCATCATAGATTTAGATCCATCAATTAAGAACGGATTTCATCCATGCAGATATTCCTTAGAGAAATTTATTCATCAATAACCCTTGCACATGCACACATAGCACTATGATCTTATTCTCCTTATATAGATTTAGATTTTACCAATACCATGTGTCAAAAC
The DNA here is from genome assembly GCA_034641835.2 of Pinus albicaulis. Classification (NCBI taxonomy): domain Eukaryota; kingdom Viridiplantae; phylum Streptophyta; class Pinopsida; order Pinales; family Pinaceae; genus Pinus; species Pinus albicaulis. Next base: position 1,207,099,614 of record CM076578.1, on the reverse strand, counting down.
CACTCAACTACTGATGATAATCCTGGACAAAATCAAATAGAGAATAAAGCACTCAATAATGTGGGCTAATACCATGGTAAAGCCCCTTGGTATTATAAATTTGGAGCACAAACAGGCATACATGACTTGGGACGTACGTATTTGCGTACATACGCGACTTGACCTTTATAAACTCACATATACAATGTGACATATTATATTTATCATTTCTCTGGCACTTGTTGGAATTATTTTCTCTGTCGCACCTGAACTAATAGGTTGCTTATCATAGGCAACTCATCAAGTAGGTTTCTATCAAAGAAAACTTCATCAAGTAGGTTGCCATCAAGGACAACACATTACATCATATTGCCAACAGTTTTTAGTTATTACAAGTGAGTGAGGAATGATATATATGCCTCATGATTTTTCTTTGTTAATAGAAAATCGTGAGTGATTTCCATTATGTTATATTTTCATAGCTAAATTTAGCATTCTGTTAGCAAGGTTAGGAATAGAGATTTGAAAATTTAATGATGTGGGCTTTATAAAAATACTCTGCAGCAACCAAAAACACAGTGACCTTTTGTGTGACGGTGAGAAATTAAAACTATGTTTTCAGTTCATTTAAAAAGAATCCTTTTCATTTCGATGTGTGGTGGATTTTTCAATTGAATTGTGTGACCACCTACTTGTGGAGGGCCCCCTCAAGCAGTAAGGTTTTCTTGTTTTAAGTAGAGTTCTTTTATCATTTCGTAAGTGTACTTTTTGGATGCATCTTGTAGAATGTTTTATTTCGTTTATTGATTTTGAATTATATAGCAAGCCATTTGGTTGTTTCATTAATCATTTTCCTTTATTGATTCAGGAGCACATGAATTGAATTAATCAGTAGTAATAGCAGTAGTATGAGTTTGAATTCAGAATGAAAATGTAATTCCTAGAGCAAAGGATTTGTTTCCAGGTTTTATTTCAAAGCATGAATGATTTATCAGTTTGAGAAAGTGTGAACATATTTTAAACTCATTTTTCTTTTTCATGTAAGAGTGTTTTATATTTATAGATTAGTTGATTCTTTTATAAATTGAGTTTCCTTCAAAGCATATTTCAAATATATTGCAGTGTGTGTGTGTGTGTGTGTGTGTGTGTGTGTGTGTGTGTGTGTTTCATGAGTTAAATTTCATTTTGCAAGTGTGAGATTAATTTATGATTTTGAGATTTTTATTGGTTTTGTGGATTTCATAATTAGAAATTATTTTATAAGAGTGTGATCATCTTTCTTAAAATTAGTATCAATGAATAATCCAATCATGTGAACTGACAATTTAATTCAACTTAGATAACTAGGATTCCTAGCACATATATTGCACTTACACTTCATCATTTTACTAGCCCTAGTCGATAATTTATGTAATAAATTTAAGACAAATAAATTCACAGACATTTTGGTGCCATTGTCGGGGAAGTGTAAATAAGAGTCTTTTTCCTTTTATTTTGAAAATAAATAAATAAAATACAAAACAAAAATTGCATGCATAGGGAAAAGTATTCTAGAGGTAGATTTGTAAGTAGAGGTAGAAGTTTAACTCCAACAAAACCAGTCACCCCACCACAACCTCGTAGTGCCACACAATCCACTCAAACTCATATACCATCCATCGTAGGTAGACATAGATTTCCTAAGTTACTAAGATCTGAAATGAAGCCTAAACATTCACCAACGTCATCAACTGAGACCATACTAGAAGAATAATATCCTACATCCCCAACAGAAGGATTAATTTTCCTAACTTCAACTAGATAACAACTTCTAGCTCAAGAACTACAGTTCCCTAGTGAAGAAGAGGAAGAAGAAACCTATTTTAATATACCAATGATAGAAAAACTAGAGGATGAACTAACAAACCAAATTTTGGAACCCTACATTAGTTATGAAGAATCTACAATGACTGGGGAAGGGGAAGGAGAAGTACACAATGTAAATAGTGAACATCTTAGGATTGGAGGAGGAAGAGGAAGTAGGACTAGAGGTGGAATATCTAGAGGAAGAGGAAGAGGAAGTAGGACTAGAGGTGGAATATCTTGACTACAGTAACAATGAAAATATCTCACCCTCTTTCCTTCCTAACTTCCATGGATTAAGAAGTGATGATCCTGAAACATTTCTTTTTGAGTTAAAAGTTTTATGTAGATCTTATGACTATTTTCTTGATTCTAAAAAGTTGAAATTGTTTCCAGCCACTCTTAAGGATGCAACATTAAAATGGTTCATGGGTTTAATAAAAAACTCTATTAGAACATCGGAACAAATGAAAATTTCATTCTTAGAGAAATATAAGGATTACTGCATGTCCCATAACCTTAAGGATAAATTTTTCAAAATGATGCAAAGAGAAGATGAAAATCTCAAGGATTTAATTGAAAGGTCTAGCTACAATATTAAGAGAGCTAAAATGGAAAATTTAGATGAATACACTTTGAAAGTTATCCTATTAAAATTAATTACATATGAATGGATAAATGGGATATTTCTCAGTTATCATTACCATATGTTTCTGAGTTGTGCATACACATTTCAAGAAAAAAAACAAAGACTGGAAAAGTCCCAAGAGATACTGTTGTTTCTAGGATTAATAAATCTACGACCGAAAGAGTAAGTAGGGTTGAAATAGGCAATTTACTTAATTATTTCAAGGTAGACATTTTAGGGAGTCTTAGTGAACAAATAGACACCCTCAAAATACAAAACAAGAAAAAATATGAAAATTTTTCTCTATCCATCTTTTGTCCAAAGTGTAGAAAGAAACATGGCTTGAGTGAATGTCCTCTCGATTTGAAAAACATCGAAATTTGTGTTATATGCGCAGAAAATCATGATACCAAAGAATGTCCTTCAATAACATGTCTTAAAGTTGTGTACTAAGAGGACGTAGTACCAAACTAGGTTTATTTGTATGAGATCTTAAAGAAAGTGTGCTTGAGGGTTTGTAAATTGCAAGTGTTAAAAACTAAGTTTATGAGCCTTTATGTTAAATTTTTAATCACATACAGCACAATTTAAAACTTTTATATAATAGAAACAACATACAAATACACCATAAAAATAACCACAACACAGAAAATGATGAAGGAGTTCACCCTTCCTGGGATGCATCTCCCTCGTCCAACTTCCAATGGCTTGGCCCTCTTTCATTGTGCTCAAAATGGTGATTACATACGTGTGCAGTGCTCAAATGGCTTCAAATCCTATTCCATCAGCTCCAGAACTGTCAAAAATGTCTGTCTAGCCTCTTTCTAATTCAAAATTGGTCAAAAAATGAAGAAGTTATGAGTTTGCCTAGTTTTGTTGCTAACTACACCACAAATTCCTCAAAATCCAGACTCATCCTACAAATTCGCCTTGATTTTAGCAAACCGAGCATCGTTTCATGGAATTCTAGGAGAAATTTTTGGGCGGTTAAAATTCCCAATAATGCCTAAAATCCGCATTTTTAACCATAACATTATGGTTGAATTAATATATATATATATATATATATATATATATATATATATATATATATATATGTATATATATATATATATATAATGAAAATTTTCGGAGCTAAGGCCGTGCCCTTGGTTTTGTGCCAGTGGTTGTATGGTGTCATATGGGGCGATTGGGGCTAAGCCCTAGCCCCTACCCCCAAACCTCCGCCACATATAGTTTATATAATTTTTTTGACATATGTTTTAACAAGAAATAATAGTGTTCCAATGGTTAAGTGGTGCACTTTTTTGAGAGAGGATGTTATTTTGAATCCCGTGGAGTGTTAACTTGGACCTTAACCAATTTTGGTGGCCCTCATGCTTCCATGTGGTGGCCTCTAATTAGGTCATGTGGTAGCCTATGGTTGGCCACCAACCACCCAATAATAATATTCCAACCAGCACCCCCCAAATTCGGACAAGTGGTGAAGCCTGAGTGGCCCAACGCCTAGTCAACCATGCCTAGTCCGCTGTACGGACTGCTAACTAGGCAGCCTGCACAATTTTTTTTCAAAATTTTGCATGTTTGGAAAAATGAACAGAACGCGTTTCTAGGAAAATATGGTGTCGATTTTCTAGGAAATGAGTTTGTGCTAGATTCATAATGACGAGATCTACACGGTTGTTTAGGTTCCACACCATTCCGAAAAATTTCATTTCTTAGCATAATTTTGAGCACTTGATCACTTCTCCCCACTGGAAGATTTTGGACCCCAAAATATCACTTTCAATTGTTCATTAGATGAGGGTATAGTTCCCTCACCTTTCTAATCTCGATCCATTTGGATTTGTTTGGATTTGTTCCTTTGAGCCCCACACAAAGGTACTCCACATTCCCTCGTTTTGAAGACCTTGTTCTTTTGTCAAGAATGGTGTCTTGTTGTAGTTCATCAACGTATTCAAGAGAAAATCCTCAATGGAAGGAATCTGAACATTTTCTCCTTGATCTTCAATCAAAGGTGTCTCATACAACCTTAAGTTCTTAAAAATAACAACAACATAAATTTTCATATATGAAGCCAAATCCAACCTGAAGACATTATTACCAATATTTTCTAAAATTATGAATCAACCATATCGATGGTTTCAGTTTTTTACGTTCTCCTTGAAGCCTTTCTTTGCTAATGTGAAGCCAAACTACATCACTAACTTGGAAATTATTATCTACACGACGCTTATCGTACCTTATTTTGTGCTTGACTTGGCTCTTTTCCAGTTTTTCTTGAACTGCTTGATGCACTAATTGGATTTGTTCAATGAACCTTTTATCTTTTTCTATGGCACTGTGACCATCAATAGCAACATCCTTTCAAAAAATGAAATCCAAAGGAGATTTACGAAAATATCCTAAACATGCCTCAAATGGAAACGTCTGAGTTGAAGAGTGCTTGGCTTGGTTGTAAGCATGTTGAATATAGTGCAAGTTTTCATCCCACAACTTAGGATTCTTGTTGCAATAACTGCGAAGAATATGTATCACCATTCTATTCACCACCTCTGTTTGACCATATTTTTGCGGATTAAATGTTGTACTCTTTTTCAATTTGGTGTCCATGAATCCACACAAGTTTGACCAAAAATTCCCAATAAAGTGGGAATCTCGATCATTAACAATGGATGTGGGCAATCCAAAATGAACCCATACATTCTGAAAGAATAAATATGCATTTTGTTCAACTGTAATTTTCTTTTTACATGGCATCAAAATACACATTTTTCTGAATATATCCACAACTACAAAAAGATAATCATGTAGGAAGACCTCCAACAAATTCCATCGAAACACTCTCTCATGGAAGAGAAGGTACTGGAAGTGGTGTGTAAAATTCTAAATTTCTATTTCTAGGCTTACTGACAGCACATAATGAACAACCTCTAATAAAATGTGACACACTTTCGAGCATACGAGGCCAATAACAATACATCTGAAGATATGCCACCGTCTTACTTACACCGAAATGACCAGCAATAAGAGATGTGCCTCTCTTATAATGTTGATTCTTTCTCCCTGTGGAATATAAAGCTTACCAAGATGGTACTACAAGTTATCATGCATGTGATAATCCAATTCCTCTACTTGGTTCCCTTGACTTAAAGTTGCATATACATATTGAAAATCACTATCTAAATCATATTGTTCAACATATCTCTCATGCAAAATAGAATTATGCTTAAGAATAGTAGCAACACTAACAATAGGCCTATAAATCATGTTAGAAAATTTATTGTAGATACCTTTCTTATACCTTATCACCAAGTGGAATTTTTTAAGAAAACCCATCCATCGAAAGTGCCTTGATTGCTGCAACTTTGTTTGTGATTGCAAGTATTGCAATGGTTGATGATCAATGTGAATGATTGTTTCCTTACCCATGAAGTAGTGTTTCCACTTTTTCACACTTTGCACCAATGCATGCAATTCCTCATCATATGTAGGATAATTAATCAATGCACCATTAAAAGTATCTGAATGAAAATAGATGGGATTACCATGTTGCATGAGGACCACACCCATGCCATAGTCACTAGCATCATTCTAAATCTCAAATGATTGTCTCAAGTCTAGAAGTTCAAGTACTGGGGCTTAGCTGATCTTTTATTTTAATGCATCAAATGCCTTTTTATGTTTACCTCCACACTGGAATACTTGCTTCACACTTTGCGATGCATGCAATGGAGCTACGATAGAAGAAAAGTTAGCAATAAACTTCCTCCATTATTGGGCTGCTCCCAAAAATCTTCTTACCTCCGTAACTATTTTGGGCTTTGGCCAATTCAAAATTACATCAACCTTGGAGGGATATATTTTCAATTCACCTCCTCCAACAATATGACCCAAATACACTAAAGAATTTTTTCCAAACTCACACTTTGACATCTTTAAAAACAATTGTTATTTATTCAAGACATCAAGTACCTTTTTGACATGCATGACATGTTCTTCACGATATTTATTAAAAATCAATATGTCATATAAGTAGACTATCACTAATTCATCTGGAAATGGCCTCAATATGTCATTCATCACACGCATAAAGGTAGTCAAAGCATTGCAAATACCAAAAGGCATAACTAGCCATTCAAACAAACCTTGTTTTGTTTTGAATGTTGTCTTCCATTTGTCACCTTTAGCAATTCTAATTTGATGATAGCCACTCCTTAATTCCAACTTAGTAAAATACTTTTTATCTTTCAATTCATTAAGTAAATCATCAATTCTAGGAAGTGGGTAACATTTCTTTATCGTAATTTTGTTCAATGCACGAAATTCCACAAATATGCACCATGTTTCATCCTTATTTGGCACCAAAACAATAGGTGACCCGCATGGTGGAGTACTTGGTCTGATGATCCCTTGTCCAACAACTCTTGAATTTTATTTTTAATTTATGCACTTTCCATAATTGACATCATGTACATGCCAATGTTAGGAAGAGGACAATCTTGTTGCAATTGTATTTCATGTTGAATTCCCCTCTTGGGAGGCAATCCTTTTGGCTCCTAAAATATCTCATCATATTGGTTAACAACCTCAACCAAATCACATTTCAATATTGAGTCACAACCTTGAAAAGCTTCATTTTCAACATCATTCTTTTGTTTGACCATTAAAAGCAAAAAATTATTGCTAGAGTTAATGAGTCTCTTCATTTTTCCAGCATTTACAAGTGAAAGATTTAGTTTCTGTCAATGTGCTCTAACAATGTACTCAATACCATATTTGAACAAGTGATGCTTGTTTTCATGGCGATGAAAAATATCTTTTCTATCATACAAATATGGGCTTCCTAAAAAAATTCTGGAAATATCAAGTGGAACTACATCAAGTTCAAATTCATCAAGAAATTTTTCTATATTTGCAAATTTAAGTATGCAATTCCTCCTAACTTGTAAGTTTGCATTTTTTCATATACAAACTAAAGGATAAGATATTGGATGAGTAATGGTTTCTAAATTTATTTTCTTGACTAAGTCTTTGGAAATCAAATTTTCTTCTGAACCACTATCAAAGAGTGTATCAATTTTGGTGTGCTTTGAAATAACACAAATATGGAAATGTTCAATTACAGTTTTCTCATCTTGAGTATCATTAGGACAACTTGAAGAGCTAAATTTTTCTATGTCCTTACCTCTCATTCCCATTGCTGTGATTTTTGTTTCATCTCCCGAATTGGATCCTAAGTCATGTTGTGTAGTTGCAGCTATCATTTGCTTCCCTTTGTTGTTAAACTTCTTTGGTTTCGTCTCGGGATGAAGCTTCCAATAATGAGCTTCATCATGACCCTCTTTGGAACAATGGTTGCACGTTAATTTCTCTCATTCATTCTTGATAGATGCATTCTTCTTTCCTTTCCCTTTGAACTTACTCTTACCCTTATCTCCACTTGTGAATAGCTTCTTGCTACCCTCTTGTGAAATGTTTTTCCCTCTTGCTTCAAGATGTGTTTTCTGAACACAAACATCATATAAACTTGTAGGATTAAACATAAGGATATTATGTCTTAGATAACTATGTAAACCCCCAATATATTTCAGCAAAGTGTCTTGTGAATTCATGTCTACACCTATATCAAATACCTTCTTCTAAACTCTTGAGTGTAACTTTTCACACTTTGACCCTTTAGTTGTCTAAAATTCTTCCAATCCATAAATCCTTTTGCATATAAGCTCATGAATAAAATTGTCTTCTAAGTGCAGCAATAAAATCCAAGAGGTTGAAACCTTACCATGATTTTTCATATCCTCTTTTGTTTTGGCTTCCCACCAAATCAAAGCAACACTTTACAACCTTAATGAAGCCAAATCAATATTTGTTTCATCATCTTTGATGTTTTGAACCCTACAATAAAATTCAAGTTAACAAACCCAATTATCAAATCTTTCATCATTCACTTCACCATTATACATAGGCAGTTTGAATTTGATATCAAGTTTTAATAAGGGAATTTTACCATGCACCCGTGGGGTATGTGGATGTGTTTGAGTAACAGTTGTTGTGGAAGAGGAAGAAGATGAAGGTGAGATGGAGGTGAAGATGATGGTGGAGAAGAGGGTGTTTTGTCACCATTTCCTTTTTAAGGCTTATCATCATCTCCTCCTTTTCCTCGAGAAGAACCCTCTCCTTTTAAAGGATTAGAACTTTCACCCTGCAATCTTGAAGTTCGCTATTCATAGAGAACCTTCACCATTTCAATCATCTCAAAGAAATATTTTTTGAAAATATTTTCTTCATTTTACATATTATCAACTCCTCATAATTCATGTGACATGCTTGATGAAGCTTCAACTGCAAGTTGAAGAAGGATTTGTGGTGGAGATTTTGGAAAACTTGCTCTCCTTGTCCTTGGCCTAACTTGAGGACTTGTGACCATAAGCTTTCCTTCTCCTCTCTTGAGCTTCAACCTTGTGACCATCGGAAACACTTGCAAACAATTAAATCCTCAGAGAAGAAGATAAAACCTAAGCTATAATACCAAAATTGATCTATATGATATCTTAAATAAATTTTTCTTGGGGGTTTGTAAATTGCAAGTGTTAAAAACTAAGTTTTATGAGCCTTTATGTTAAATTTTTAAACACATAAAGCATAAATTTAAAACTCTGAAATAACATAAACAACAAGAAAATACACCATAAAAATAACCACAACACAAAAAATGATGAAGGAGTTCACCCCTCCTGGGCTACATCTCCTTGGTCTAGCTTCCAATGGCTTGGCCCTCTTTCATTATGCTCAAAATGATGATTGCATACATTTACAATGCTCAAATGGCTTCAAAACTTGTTCCATCAGCTCCAAAACTGTCAAAATGCCTATCTAGCCTCTTTCTGCTCCAAAATTGGTCAAAAAATGAATATTTTATGAGCCTCCATATTTTTTTTGCTAACTGCGCCACAAATTAACCAAAATTCAGACTTGTCCTACAAATTCGCCCTGATTTCAGCTAGTCAAGTGTTTTTTTTGCAGAATTCCAAGTGAAATTGTTAGGCAGTTAAAATGCCCAATAATGCCTAAAATCTGCATTTTTAACCATAACATTATAGTTGAATTAAAAAATAAATTAATAAAAAATTTCGGCGTGAAGGCCGCTCCCTTGGTTCCACGACGGTGGTTGTATGGTGTCATATGGGGGGGTCAGGGCTAAGCCTTGGCCCCTACCCCCAAACCTTGGGCACATATAGTTTATATAAATTTTTTGACATAAGTTTTAACAATAAATAATGATGGTCACAATTTCGAATCCTGCGGAGTGTTAACTTGGATCTTAACCAATTTTGGTGGCCCTCGAGCTGCAACGTGGCAACCTCTGGTTGAGCCATGTGGCAGCCTGTGGTTGGCCACCAACCACCCAATATAAATATGCCAACTAACACCACCAAGATTCGAACAAGTGGCAAAGCTTGATTGGCCCAACACGTGGTCAAGCATGCCTTGTCAGCTGTATGGACTACTAACTGAGTAGCCTGCACAATTTTTTTCAAAATTATGTTTGGGAAAATGAATAGAACGTGTTTTTGGGAGCATATGGTGTCGATTTTCCGAAAAATGAGCTGCGTTGGATTCAGAACGACGATATCTATGTGGTCGTTCAAGTTCCAAACCATTCCAACAACTTTAATTTTTGAGTATAATTTTGAGCACCTGATCACAGATAGACCCTCTTTGTTATATTTCCAAGAGACCATGGAAAAATCAAGGATTTAACATCCAAACATATTCAAAACCATCATAAGATAACTAGACTACACCCATGTCTTTGAAACCTTGGCCTCAACCTCAAGCACAAGGATGGAAAAATCCTTATCGAAGATATCCTCAGTACTCTCAATTTCCTTAAACTTTCCCTACTTTTCCACCAATATAATTTCCTCATATTAATCAACCACCTCAGGCTCAACCCAAAAATCCCAATCCAAAACTTTCATGACCATTTCCACAAAGACCAAATCAATTTTTTGTACAACCACTTTCAAACCCAAATAATAATAAAAATCCACATCCTGTTTACAATGTGGAAGGACAAAATTTCCAAACTTACATGATAACTCCATTAGATCTAAAAAATATTCAACTTAGATCTAGCAAAGTATTCGAAAGTAATTCACCAACAGTTGTTATTCGGTAATATGAAAAATAGGATGTCTCTGAAGAAGAGAAGTCTCTCAATGAGAAAGAAAAACTTCAAAAACAAGTTAGTCCTACACATTCTGATGATATTCCAATAAAATCAACTCCTATTATGGAACAACCTTTAGTATTGTTTAAAAAACACCTTTTCCTAAGAGATTAAGAATTGATGAAGGGGTAGAAAAACATGTTGAGATTCAACAATATGATGAGCTTACTGAAAATTAAGCAACTTCACTAAGTGGGGCCCGCAGGCTATTTTTAGGTGTATGTCTATTTTTAGACATGGTGAGCATATTCTATAACTAGTAGGAAGCTATTTGTAGATGGTTGATCAAGTTGGAAAAATAAATGAGATTCTATTTTTAGAAGATTGGGCGAAGTCTATTTATAGATCGTTAATCTAAAAATAGATGCATGTCAATTATTATTAGCCCTTAATAATAATTTGACAATAAATATCAACTTATTCTCTTGGAGAACTTTATTTCAGTGAAAAGACTTGGAAAATCAGTGGGCTGAAGGAATTACACAATTCCTAGGGTGGTTGGTGACTCATGCATGGAGGACTCAATTATAGTTGATAGTGGCAAGTTGTGACAGAGTTGGAAGAGTAGTTATGTGAGCTATTATTTATTTTCACTCAGTTAAGTGACTTAAACTCAGTTGTGCTAGTTTTATCTAGCTATAACTGAACATACACTAATGAGATTTTAGTGAATTAATTATTTAATTAATTCACAACTAGAGACTCACTTGCAACTAAACAAATACAACAGTTAACTACTTGCATGTTAGTTCCAGTGGAGACCCAGTGGATAGATAGGTGAAAGGGTTTCGCAGTTAATGCAAGGCCAATTTGAATTCATTCATGGGTCTTCTTCAGCAGGGATTGCACAGTGGAGGCAGGCTTTCAGGAGGCAAGAAATTGGTGCATAGATATGAAAATTTTTACATGACAGTGTGTAATGATTGTTGATTGTACTGAGATCTTGATGTACTAAGCTTTGTAAGAGATCTTTACATGCTCCATTGATATACATAATATATGATAGTTGGAGTTTGTAGCTTTAAGATTTCCCGTTAAACCACTGTATTTATGTACGATTGATTTTTCTTCATATGTGTTTTGCAATTGGCGATTTAATTTCTGCAAAGAATTAAGTGGAAGGATTATGTATTTAACATAAGTTAATTTGTTAGATCATTAGAGTCCAGTAATATACATGCATCTTGTATGATTTCAACATTGTATCAGAGCAGTGTTAATCACTGAAGATTGCAATCTCGAAGCAGTGCTGAGTTTTGTGTTAGTGGACAATTCGAATTTGCTACAAGAATTTCTTGGTGCGACAGTTGAGTATTCATTGAAATGGCTTCCAATGGGTTGTGATTGGAGTATTCCCTTGAGGGTAGCTTGAACTACATAGCTTGGAAGGACAATATGGAGGTGGTGCTTGAAGATAATGGTCTGAAGGAGCGCATCGATAGCAATGTTCCTAAGCCTACTTCTAGCGATGCTGCATTACTCGACGCATGGAAAAATAAAATAGCGAAGACAAGAAGAATTCTGTCGGAAGGTGTGAAATACCATATTGTGTCAAGCATTCATGGGAAAGCCACTCTATTTGCAATGTGGAAGGCTTTGAAAGATATTTTCCAAAGCATTATCGACCATAGGAATTTGGCGCTGAAAGATAGCCTCAGAAAAATCAAAATGGAGAATGGCGAAAATATTCCAAAATATCTCACGAAGTTTTTCCAATGTAGGGATGAGCTGGGGAGTGTGGGAATCATAGTTGAAAATGATGACTTGGTGAGCTTGGCTCTCCTTGGGCTACCGAAGAGTGGCATAGTTATCAAGACTCTGTCAATGGACAGGAGAAACTGTCGGATTGGGAGGGACATTAGTTAGATCTAGTGCAAGAGGAGATAAGGTGAAGTACCAGGGATGGCTCTTCATCGAAGAATGATGATGAAGATAATTTCACTTTGGTTACCAAAGCAAGGAAAGGGAAGGGGAATAAATCCCATCTAAAATCCGAGGCTAAAGGCAAGAAGCTGGATTTTTCCAAGGTGAAGTGTTTTCACTATCACGAACACGGGCATCTCGCCACTAACTGCCCACAGAAAAAGAATAACAAGAAGTTTGTTGGAGATGTAGTTGGTGAGGCCTTAGCCTCGCAATTTGAAATTTATTTCTCTTTGATCGCATGCTTGGTTTCAAGCACAATGGGATCATTGTGGTATCTTGATAGTGGTGTTTCCTTCAACATGACGGGAGATAAGGAGTTGTTTAGTGACTTGGAGGAGAAAGATCTCCAAATGCATATAGAGATGGGCGACAATGGTACATACAGTGCGACTAGAATTGGAACTATTACCTTTGAGAGGGAGTCAGGTAAACCATTTCTGTTGAAATATGTTATGCATGTTCCAGGTTTGAAGAAGAACTTAGTCTCAGTCGCAATGTTGGAGGACAGAGGTTATGATGTTTTTTTCAGCGAGGGAAAATCTTTCTTGCGACATAAATAAATGGGTCAAAACAAGAGGATAGGGATTTGAGTTGAGAATTTATACAAGCTGGAGGTAGATGGCTGCACTGCAATGATGGGCAAACCAAAAGAAGTGGGGAGCTGAGATGAGGGTGAATTATGGCACAGGAGATGGGCCATATTCACCATGGCACCTTGAATATTTTGCAACGGATTTCTACTAGAATTCCCAAGGGTACTCTTGCATAGTCAGATCAGTGCAAGGGATGTATTATGGGTAAGTTTGTGAAGACCACATTTCATGAGAAGGAGAACCATGCTTCGATGATCCTAGAGAGAATTCACACAAACATGTGTGGACTTTTCTCAGTTGCTTCAATAAAAAAACACAAGTATTATGTTATATTTTTTTATGACTATTCTCGTAGATGTTGGATCTTCTTCATGCAGAAGAAGAGTGAAACATTCTCAAAGTTCTGTGAGTTTAAAGGATAGGTAGAGAAGGATTTGGGGAAGCAAGTGAAGACTCTGCGGAGTGATAATGGTGGTGAATATATCTCGAATGAATTCAAAGACTTTTGTAGCAAAGAAGGAACTTGAAGAGAACTCATAGCGCCTCATAACCCACAGCATAATGGAGTCGCAGAGAGGAAGAACAGAACGATCGTGGGTGTTGCATGAGCTATGCTACATTACCAAGGCCTACCGATGCACTTGTGGGTGGAAGCATGCAAAACTGTGGTTTATGTGCAAAACCGTTGCCCTCATAGAGTACTTGGCATGAGTACACCGGAAGAAGCCTTTACTGGTAAGAAGCCTGATATTTCTCATTTAAATATTTTTGGCTCATATGTTTACATTCATGTGACAAAGGACGTCAAGAAGAATTTGGATCCAACTGCAGAAGTTGGGATATTTGTGGGGTACACAGAAACACCCCATAATTATTATGTGTATTTTCCAAATAGTCAGATGAATATGGCGCGATGGGATATAAAATTCAATGAGAAGAAATCCATGAAGTTGTCGCTTGAGAGGGAGCTACACTTGCATGTAGAGGGGGAACTTCTGGTTCCCAAAGATGAGCCTCAAGATGTGGATCAGCCACAGAAGGAGGATCATGGAGTGGATGAGTCCACTCACGCAGAGCCAAACATTAGAATAGGTAGAAGGCGTACCACAGAAGCTGAGAGACTGAAGCTTGATGCGGCACAGAAGATAGGAGTACCTACATCACAGTGTAGACAGACATAGTCACCTGACGGATTCACTGGATACATGGCTCTCATGAGCAAGTGTATCATGACAGAGCCATCTTCCTTTGAGGAAATAGCACAGGATACCACATGGGTATATTCCATGGTGGAGGAGTATGACTCCTATGTCATAAACAATGCTTGGGAGATTGTTCCAAGATCGGTTGGTAAATCAGTGCTAGGTTCAAGATGGATCTACAAGGGAAAGCAAGCTTCTGATGGGAGCGTCAAGAAGTATAAGGCAAGATTTGTTGCCTGGGGCTTCTCACAGATCGAGGGGATTGATTCTGAGGAAACCTTTGCACATATTGCACGGTATTCTTCCATAAGGACCATCCTTGCTCTCTCAACGTAGATGGATTAGCACATTCATCAGATGGATGTGAAGATTGCATTCCTTAATGGGATCATTGATGAAGAAGTGTACATTGAGCAGCCTGAAGGATTTTAGATCTTCAGCAGTGAGTCACATGTGTCCAGACTCAAAAGATCATTGTATGGGCTGAAGCAAGCACCCTGTGCTTGGTACACACGGATCAACAGCTATTTCACTAGACTTGGCTTCACCAAGAGTGAGGCAGATGCAAAACTATACCAAATTGTGGTGGAGGGTAAGATTTTAATCATTGTTATTTATGTTGATGATTTAATACTAAAGGGTGATGAGCAGTTGATACACTCATGCAAGGAAGACCTTGAAAAGGAGTTTGAGATGAAGGATTTGGGCCTCCTTCATTATTTCCTTGGATTGGAAATATGGCAGCGAGAAGGTGAATTTTTTGTGTCTCAAGGAAAGTATGCTTGGGAGATACTTAGTAAGTTTCACATGCAGGACTGTAAGCCCATGGATACTCCTCTTCCAGGAAATTGGATGAAAGAGGATGATACATCGGCAGAGTTAGTGGATGCTATTGTCTATCAATAGTTGGTGGGTTCGCTCATGTATTTAGTTAATACAAGACCGGACATATGCTATGTGGTGAACGAGTGTATTCAAGCGATGGTTAAGCCTACCAAGCTCTTTTGGAAAGCAGGCAAGCATGTCTTGAGATATCTCAAGGGCACATCTGAGTATGGCTTATGGTATAGACAGATGGATGAGGGGAAGTTGCATGGTTTCACAGATGTAGATTGGGTAAGCAGCCCAATGGACAGAAAGAGCACATCAGGAGGGGTTTTTAGTATCGGATCTACAACAGTTTCTTGGTATATTAGGAAAAAAAGATCCGTGGCACTCGGTTCAGTGGAAGCAGAATACATCGCAGCAAATCAAGCTGCATGTGAGGCTATCTGGATGAGGAAGATCATTGTTGGTTTGTCCGGTTCTCATTTAGATCCTACATTGATACATTATGATAATCAAAGTTGTATTAAACTCTCAATTAATCTTGTGTTTCATGATAGATCTAAGAATATAGATATCTGGTATCATCATATCAAATATTGTGTGCAGCAGAAGATCATGTTGCTTCAGTACATTCCTAGGGAAGATCAAGATGCAAATATTCTGACGAAGGTGCTCACTAGGAGAAAATTCGAATACCATAGAGGCAGGATCGGAGTGAAAGATAATCGCTATTTTTTTGAGAGGGGGTGTTGAGATTCAACAAGATGATGAGCTTGGTGAAAATCAAGTACCTTCACTAATTGGGGCCCGTAGGCTATTTTTAGGTGTATGTCTATTTTTATACATGGTGAGCATATTCTATAACTAGCAGGAAGCTATTTGTAGATGGTTGATCAAGTTGGAAAAATAGATGAGATTCTATTTTTAGAAGATTGGGTGAAGTCTATTTATAGATCGCTAATCTAAAAATAGATGCATGTCGATTATTATTAGCCCTTAATAATAATCTGACAATAAATATCAACTTATTCTCTTGGAGCACTTTATTTCAGTGAACAGATATGGCAAATCAGTGGGCTGAAGGAATTACACAATTCCTAGGGTGGTTGATGACTCATGCATGGAGGACTTAGTTATAACTGATAATCACAAGTTGTGACATAGTTGGAAGAGTAGTTGTGTGAGGTATTATTTAGTTTAACTCAGTTAAGTGAGCTAAACTCAGTTGTGCTAGTTGTATCTAGTTCTAAGTGAAGATACACTAGTGAGAGTTTAGTGAATTAATATTCAATTAATTCACAACTAGAGACCCACTTGCAACTGAACAAATACAGCAGTTAACTACTTGCATGTCAATTCCAGTGGAGACCCAATGGAGAGATAGGTGAAAGGGTGAGATGGACTATCTATTATGACTATAGTGATGCATTAAATGCATCTGACACACATTGGAGATGCCAATGAGGATTGCGCAGTCATGGCAAGGCCAATTCAAATTCATTCAGGGGTCTTCTTCAGCAGGGATTGCGCAGTGGAGGCAAGTTGTCAGGAGGCAAGAAATTGGTGCATAAATATGCACATTTCTGCATGATAGTGTGTAATGATTGTTGATAGTAATGAGAGCTTGATGTACTAAGTTTTGTATGAGATTTTTATATGTTCCATTGATATATATAATATATGATAGTTGGGGTTTTTAGCTTTAATCTTTCCCATTAAACAACCGTGTTTATGTGCAATTGATTTTGCTTCATATGTATTATGCAATTGGAGATTTAATTTCCCCAAAGAATTAAGTGGAAGGATTTTGTATTTAACATAAGTTAATTTGTTAGATCAAGGGAGTCCGGTAATATACATGCATCTTGTATAATTTCTAAAAAAAAAAAATTATTACCTGATTATGATATGTTAGATGAACTTAACAATGTTTTCATAAAAAATCCTTTTCTACAAGCCATTAAAGAAATACCAATTTTTCAAACGTAATTAAGGATTTAAGCATTAAAAAACCAGGAAGGAAAAGAAAGGAAGTTAAAATAATTCAACTAGTTGGAAAAATTGCAAATGTCATGATGGGTAAAACAACAATTCAGAAATATCTTGATCCAGGAAGTCCCATTGTGAAAACACAAATCAATGGTGTTGATATACCAAATACATTGATTGATTTAGGAGCAGCCATAAACATCATGAGTAAACAAAATATGGATCATTTAAAACTTTCTAATCTTCAATACACACCTACGTTGTTACAATTAGCAGATAGATCTGTAATCAAACATAATGGTGTATTAGAAGATATATATGTATCCTTATATTCTTGGGAATACCCTATTTATTTCATTATTCTAACACCCAAGAATAACTTAGGAGGACATCCATTGATTCTAGGAATACCATGGCTAGCTACAGTTGATGCTTTTATAAGTTATAGATCTGGTGATAAAATTATCTCTGATATAATTTCAACAAAGAAATTCACATTTTATCCACTTGCAAAAACAACAATAGAAGTAGAAAACAAAGAATGCATAGATGATGACTTTGATATAAGACCAATTTTTATTACTTCACAAATAGATGAAGAAGATCAAATTTTGAATTTAATAGAAAATAATGAGTCTTCCTCATATTGTGAATCTAGTCAAAGTTTCCAAGAACAATGTAATATGGAATATTTATCATCTCATCAATTATCTTTTCATTCCATGGAAAAATTTGGCAATTCTAAAATAGAAATATTCCCAGTAAAAACTTTGAATATCAATAATGATTTGGAATAATTTCAAAAGAAATAATTAATGAAGATGTTACAAGAACATTCCTCTGTTTATCCATGGGAATACACTGATATGAAGGGAATTGGTCCAAGTACTTGCATACATCATATTTACATTGCAGAAATTTCCAAACCAATTCGAAACCTCAAAGAATAATGAATCCAAATTTAAGGGAAATTCTTAAGGAGGAATTACAAAGATTGTTAAATGTGAACTTCATCTATCCAATATCAAAAAATCAATGGGTTTTTCCCTTAGTAATTGTTCCTAAAAAGAATGGAAAATGGAGGGTATGTGTTGAATTTAGGGAATTGAATAAAGCCACTTTAAATGATCACTTTCTACTTTCTTTTATAGATCAAGTTTTAGATACATTGGCAGGGATGAAATATTTCTCATTCTTGGATGGTATTAGTAGATACAACCAAATCCAAGTAGCCCGAGAAGACCAAGATAAAACCACTTTCACCTGCCCATGGGGAACTCGTGCCTATCGAGTACTTCCTTTTGGATTATGTAACGCACCAAGAACATTCCAAAGGGCAGTGTTAGGATTTTTTTTTCTCTAATTCATGATTGTGTGTAAGTTTATATGGATAATTTTACAGTTTATGGAAATCATTTTGAAGAAGCTCTTAAGAATTTGGAAAAATTTATAATTAGATGTAAGGAAGCAAATCTCTTATTAAGTCATGAAAAAAAATTTATGATGTTTACTGAGGGGATTTTTTTGGGACACCATATTTTAGGAAATGAAATTAGAGTGGACACATCTAAAGTAGAATTTATTTCTAAATTATCAATTCCAACTTGTCAACGAGATGTCAAAAATTTTCTTTGTTTTACTAGTTACTTTAGAAGATTCATAGAAAACTTTACAAAAATTGCATCTCCACTTTTCAAATTTCTCAAAAAAGATTGTGAATTCATCTAGAATTCTGATTGCCAAAAAGCTTTTGAAACGCTAAAAGAGAAAATTTCTGAAGCACCCATTCTCAGAGGACCAAATTGGAATTACATTTTCACATTTCAACTAATGCTTCAGATACAACTTTAGGATTTGTATTAGGTAAAAAGGATTTAACTCCTTATGCCATTTATTATACCAGTAAAAATTTGACTCATGTAGAGTTAAATTAAACTATAATAGAAAAGGATTTTTTAGTTGTTGTCCATGCCATCAATAAATTCAGACACTACATCACTAGTTATAAAACTTTTGTACATATAGACCATTCAAAAATTAGGTACTTAATGAATAAACTAGTCACTAATGGAAGTCTTACAAAATGGTTATTGATGTTACAATAATTTAACATCACTATTTTGGATCGACTGGGAAAACAAAATACATTTGTTGATTTTATATCTAGGATTCAAAATGATAACAATGATGTACTTGTAGAAGATAATTTTCCTCATGAATATCTTTTTGCAGTATCTATTAAATCTCCATGGTTTGAAAATATTGCTAACTATTTGGCTACAGGGAAACTACCATCATATTTGTCTCCTCGAGAAAAAATAAAGGTAATTCAAATTAGTGCATCTTACTCATGCATAAATGAATAATTCTATAAAACAGGTCCAGATCTAATCATTCGAAGGTGTGTTAGAGAAGATGAAGTACCAGAAATACTAAAGGTTTTCCATGATGAGACATGTGGAAGACACTTCGTTGATAAAATAACTATTTACAAAGTCCTTGTCCTAGGATATTACTGGCCTTCCCTTTTTAAGGATGCCAAAGAATATGTTAATAGAGGTGATAGTTGTCAAAAAATCGGGAAACTTTTTCCCTCTGATGAAATGCCTCTACAACCTCAGGTACCCATTGAGCCTTTTGAAAAATGGGATCTAGATTTTTTTGGCCCAATTAATCCACCATCAAGACAAAAAGGTACATTATTGTTTGCACTGATTATGTTACAAAATGGGTAGAATCCAAAGCACTTCCTTTTGCTACTAAAAATGTTGTAGATTCATTTCTTTTAGATGATATTTTTACTCGTTTTGGGGTCCCAATGGAAATTGTGACAAATCAAGGTACTCAATTTACATCCAAGTTGGTACATAAGATAATGGAGGAATATAAAATCAAACATCGGAATTCCACTCCTTATCACCCACAAGCTAATGGACAAATGGAATCCACTAATAAAGTAATTGAATCAATTCTTACCAAGATTGTGCATTTGCATAGAAGAGATTGGGCATAAAAGCTTCCAGAAGATTTATGGGCATAGCATACCACATGGAGAAACACTACAGGATATACTCCCTATGAACTTGTTTATGGGAAGCAAGTCTTGTTTCCTATTGAGTTTCATGTAAAAAAATTCAAGACAACAGTCAAATTAGGTCTTGATATTTCATAGGCACGAAAAAAAAAAGAATGGAGCAACTAAATGAACTTGGTGAAATGAGACAGGATGTTATCTAAAGAACCAACTTAGTTCAACAACAAAGATCCAAGTGGCATAACAAATAAATAAAATAAAGGAAATTTCAGCCAAGAGATTGGGCATTAATTTTTTATTCAAATTTCAAATATTTTTAAGGAAAATTTCAAACTCATTGGCTTGGGCCTTATGAGATTGAAACATTCTTGAATATGGTGCACTTAGGATCAGGACCATTGATGAAGAAAAAGTTACCTTCCTTGTAAATGGCCATCGATTAAGAATTTATCATAAGCTATTAACAAAGGAGGAATTTGTTAAATATTTGCAAGACAATATTGATTTGAATTTGGTTAAGAAGGATTTCCCTTCTCCTCCAACTTGACTCACAAGCCTTTTTCTTTCTGATTAAAAAGATATATAAAAATAAATAAATAATAATAATAATAAAACAATAAATAAATAATAATAATAATAAATAAATTGTATAAACATGAAAACCAACAATGTTGCCATGTTTATACAGAAAATCTAGAGTGAAAACCAAGTATTCTTGGCACCCTAAATTTTCTCTTTCAACCCTGTTCTAAAACCCATTTTATTTATTTCCCTCGTTTTCTTTTCAAAATAAGTAGCTACAGAATTGCCGAGAATATGCAACTTTGATGAAATTATGTAGTTCATATTAATAGTAATCACTGACTTGAATGATTGAAGATGTTAGCAGAAGTAAATAATCAAGCCTACCATTCGAAGCACCTGAGGACATTTCAACAAAATAAATTAAGTATTAGAATCACAAACTTTAAGGTATGTAAATATTGGATTTAATAATAAAGGTAAAAACATTAGGATTATGAAATAATATAGACATTGTACCACCATTCAAATTAATGATTGATATCCTAACTTCCAACTGAATCATAAATATCATATCATATCAAGGAAGTTAGTCGTGAAATCCCATTTATCATTCATCATTGCTCAGAAACTTCATTTTTGAAACCCTATTTCATTGATAATCCCACTCACTCATATCCATTATACCTTATTTTCTCCAAAAGCCACTTCACTCATCTCCATTTTCCATTTCACTCTCTTGTTCATACTCATATCTCTGAACCTAATACCATTCTGAAACCTGTCAAAGAAGAAATTGTGGGTGAAAATTTGTCAGCATGGGAGTCATTGTTAGGAAAGAGCCGAATGGAAAGAATTTTATAGAAAGATACCCACACGTAAATGAGATGCTACAGGAAGTGTAGTGGTTGAATTTTATATAAAAAATTGATGACTATAACAAGGAGGTAACCAAGATTATTATGCATGCCTTTAATGGAACTAAAGGAGAAATCAAGGACATAAAAATTGTGGTGACGGGATCCTTCATGACTGAGGTAACTGGACTACCAAGGAGTGGCAATAGATGACTTGAAAATAGGGGAATTGAATGGAATGAATGGAAGGTGTTTGTAAAGCAACCATGTATGGATACTAGTTTTTTATAAAAGGGTATTCTGAGCACAACTCTCAATAGTGAATGGAGGAATTTATTCTTAATTATTCATACATTCATTACTTGTGATGGTAGATTCCGTAGCATGTTTTTCTACCATTTTAGATTAATGATGCATTTTCTTGAAGGCAATGAAATCAATTTACCTTATTTTCTACTTAATAGCTTGAGGAATATATCTGGAAATACTCAAAGGAAAATACAGTTCATTGAAAATACCTTGTATCATCATGGTATTGTAAATATTCTTATTGAAGCCCATCTTGAGAATTTAGGAGATAATTAGGAGAATTTCCTAACCAGGAATAATTTTAAAGAAACAGAGTAGGAGGAACCTAATAGTAGTAAATTAAAGAGAAGAAGAAGAAAATTGACTAAAAACCCTACTGATAACCCACTTCTACAACCATAAAAAACATTCTAAGGATGGAATTCCCCTTGTAAATGTTTTAGATAACATAAGAAATAAAAGTGTTAGAATAAATAAAGCCAGCGAAAAAGAAGAAAATACACCAAAAAAGAAAAAGAGGAAACAAAGAAGCTCAACATAGACCAGAAGAAAACTGAAAAATAAATTCCTCTCTCGCCTACCATAAGGAGAAGGGAAAGACTTAACAAAAAGGATTCAACTCAACAATTCACGGAGTTTGTTTATTTGGAGGAGAAGGAGGAACCAGAGGTTCCATCAAAAATTGTTTTAACACCAATATCTAGCCCAGTAAGAAGAACACCAGAGATAAACCTAGTCCAGCAAGATATATATGACTATATTGAGTCTTTGGAGAAGGAGCTACATAAAATGAATCTTCTTCTACAATTCAAGAAACATGAATTCAATCTGACATCCCATAAGAAACTCCAATAGTGAATACTTTGAAATAGAAAATTTTTGAATTGGAGATACTGAACAAACTTTTGAAACAAGAACATGAAACATTAAAGGTGGAAAATGAAATTCAAAGGACCAAATATGATAATATTTTGTTACATATATGCTTGTGGTATGAAAAGAATATAAATTTAAAAGAAAATAACAAGTCTCTCAAGAGGAAGGTCATAAGTTTAAAATACAAAATTATGATGAAAAAGCTTAGGATGACAATTGCTAAGAAGAGGGTAAAGAAGACAAACTTGGATGTTCTAGCTCAAGTTTCTGAAGAAATGCAGTGATAGAGAAGGCTATCAGTTTTGAATTTATGCATGAGAACATGCAATGACCTCCATGTGGGGGAATTTTGAGCCTCTTAATTGTTTCTTTTGACACCTCCTTTTCACCTACTTTATTCCTTTTTTACCGCCATAATCACTCAATGGACATCAAATCACAAGGTTTATAGCATAACAGGTATATAATAGTCTTTTGTTTCATAAGTTAATAATGTTATTTATTATTAGTCTAATATTTTCTTTGGCTACCGAAATGAGATGATTCTACAGCTAATGTTTGATTCTGCAACCAAATTTGTTGTTTGATAGGTTTCCAAGTGCAAGATGGAGGGAGAAATATATGGAAAGGTGGCGATCAATGCACTCAAGGATCCCCTCCTATCTTCATGAACCAGCCTGATACAAGAAGCTTCCAGTTGTGTGGTTAACGATAAAGTCAACTCTGTCATCTATTATAGGCGAGCGAGGAATGATATATACGCCTCACAATTTTTCTTTGTTAATAGAAAATCGTGAGTGATTTCCGTTATAACATATTTTCATAGTTAAATTTATCATTATGTTAGCAAGGCTAGGCATATAGCTCTAAACATTTAAGGATTTGGGCTTTATAAAAGGACCTTGTAGCAACCAAAAACACAGTGACTTTTTATGCGACAGTAAGAAATTAAAACTTTGTTTTCAATTCAGTTATAAAGAATCATGTTTGTTTCGATGTGTGGTTGATTGTTCAAATGAAATGTGTGACCACATGCTTGTGGAGGGCCCCCTCAAACAGCAATATTTTCTTTTTTTAAGTAGAGTTATTTGATCATTTCGTAGGTTTACTTTTTGGATGGATTCTGTAGAATGTTTTATTTCCTTTATTGATTTCGAATTAGACAACAAGCAGCTTGGTTGTTTCATTAATCATTTCTCTTTATTGATTCAGGAGCACTTGAACTGAATTAAGCAGTAGTAATAGTACCAATGTGAATTTGAATTTAGAATGAAATTGTAATTCCTAGAAAAGAGGATTTGTTTGCAGGTTCTATTTAAAGCATGAGTGATTTATCAGTTTGGTTAAGTGTGAAAATAGTTTAAATTCATTTTGGTTTTTCATGCAAGAGTGTGTTATATTGATAGATGAGTTTATTCTTTATAAATTGAGTTTCCTTCCAAGCATATTTCAAATATATTGCAGAGTGTGTATGTGTGTTTTTTTTATGGGTTAAAATTCATTTTGCAAGTGTGAGATTAATTTATGAGTTTGATATTTTTATTGGTTTTGTGGATTTCATAATCAGATACAATTTTATCAGTGTGTAATCATCTTTCTTAGAATTAGCTTCAATTAATATTCCAATCATGTGCACTGACAAATTAATTCAACTTAGATAACAAGTATTATTAGCACATATATTTCACTTACACTTCGTTAGTTTACTATCACTAGTTGATAATTTATGTAATCAATTTAAGATAATTAAAATGAAAAACACATATTATGGGCATATTAACTAAGTTTTAGGGAGAAGCTTCAACAACCTCCATATTCTAAAGCAAAAGATCAACATGAAGAAGATTAAGGCAGATTTGTGACAAAAAATGAGAAACTAATTTCAAGAATAAAGGAAATCAATGAGCCAATTTTGAGATTTGGAGGCACAAGACTTTCAATCAACTCCATATTTCCTGCAATTATTAAGAGATTATTTTTATTTTTAGTGAATTTTTTATATTTTTATTCCAAGAAGCTAGACACAGTCGGTTGGGTGTAATGTTCAATATGTTGTTTGATTTTGAATGTAAAAGGGTTGGCTTTTGATGCCAAAACCCTGCCATTTTTGTAAATACTTCCATTGCAGAATTTTTAATTGAAGGTTTTTTTCTTTAGTTTCTTGAAAGAGTTTTTTTCGCATGTATGTATTTCCCTGTGATTTCATAATTTGTTACTAGATATGTTTAAGGTAGAATAGAAGCACTGAGAAAGGCTAAGTTAAATATTAACTTCCCTGAAAATCCACTGCAAAGTTATCATCATTATGGAGACTAGATAATTAAACAGTATATTTTAATTAGTACCTTTGCATCATTTAATATTTTCCTTATGTCATCTCTTGAATGTATATGTGTTTGGATCTAGAAGTTTCTCTACATGCATCTACTATATCTGATTTATTAAGTATTCAGGATGGATACTTGATTATCTAATTTATGTTTTATTCCTCTATCAAACTCTTTAAAGTTATTTTATTTTGTTGAAGATGGACGTTCGCACTTTGATAAAACCTCAGCAAGAGAAGACTTTATTTCTGAGCAGAGATTGGATACTCATCAACAACCACTTATATAACAAATAATATATCTAGTTTTTGTGATTTATAGGCTATTGTCTAGTGACAGTGAACATTAAAAATCATCATAACACTTGAGGGAGCTCCCTCTGGTTCAAGGGCCAACTTGAACCTAAATTTTTTTCGAGTTGGTTTCTAAGTGCAGTTTCACAACCAATAACTTCCTTCAAGAAACATATATAATATTTGGCGCCATTTGCAGGGAGAGAAGTATCCTCGTTTTACCTACATGAAAATATATTTCAATTTTTGACATAGCCTCTTCTTACCTCAAGTTTTCATCCATAATATCATTCCAAAAAAATAGAGATATGAAAATCTTCCCTCCATTATCGCCTTCAATGTAGACTTTATAAATTTTTAAATTTCCCACCTCACATTTAAATCAATACGGTATATGGTATGGAAATGCTATTACAGGCGGGGGGGGTAGTATGTGGTAAATTATTTAGGAGAGGGGGTGGGGGTATGTTAAAATTAAAATAGGAGGGGACTCCTGCAAAATTTTCATTTCACACATCTCGAGGCATTCTAAGTTATGGACTTATAATATAACTTGGAAACTACTTATTGATTTGACTTTCGACCCCCTGTAATACATGGTAAAAAATATGGTTCTCATACTTAGAGATTGAGGCTGACTTGGCTTGAGACTTGGTGTAGATTTCTTGGTGGACATTCAACCTTTATTGATTGGGTTCCAAGCCCAATACCTTTTAATTCATAAAATTAATATTTTAAATAAACGTTTTTTATAAAAATATAAGACACTATTTTTATAAAATTAAATTTATTTAAAAATAACCCATAAACTTATAAAAACCATTTTGTCACAGACATTTTCATATGCCCAAGAATCTGACCAGGAAATTAATTAGCAAATTTCAAAGAAAAAAAATTGTAGCCTTTCTTTGACAAGAAAAATATAAAACATTGGCTCCAACTAGGGACTACTTCATCCTATGAGATGCAGAGAACCTGTAGATATGTGCCTTGAATATGTTGGGCATGGATTCATACACAATAAATAAATTAATCATCTGCACTTTAAAACCTGCAACCTGTGACCTGGAAATCTAAAACCACACTACCTGCACTAATCCGGAGACTAACTCATAGTAAAATCTGAAAACGGAAAATTTTTGAAGTTGAAACAACTGACACTGTAAAAGAAAACTGAAACCAGACTTAAAATTCTTCTAAATATTACAAAAAAAAATCGTTGATGACTTCCACAAGCTACATAACTGATTTAGTTGAAAAGAAAAAGAATTTTGGCAATAATACTTTATTCATTTGGTTATGGAGTTAAGTTGTCAACAACAACTTGCAAACTACCTATAACCTGTGACATGCCTTACTCAGATTGACACAATCCATACTGCAAACTGAAATCTAAAAATTACTAATTCAATCCCTCACAGCCCCTATCTAGCTAAGCTAGAAATCTACATTGTTAGGTGTATTCATGCTTCAAGTGCAACCATGCGAGGATTGGATTGACTAACAGACCACTTTGCATGCAACTAAAAACTTAAAAAATATTTATAAAATGAAACATAAACTCCATAGGCAACTGATACTTACAGGTGAACTTGGAAAGCTATATCTTTTGTAGACGTCTAGCATTTCTAATCACAACCATGAGGAAGAAAAACATGATGTTGAATGCAACATTCAATAAACCTTGAGATATCACATTAGTGGATGCAGCTGAAATATAGAACCCGTGGAATCGGTAACCCAGTGGAATCTCCATATAGATAAAGTAGAGCCTCCAGGTGAAAAGCAAAAAAACAACCAATAATTAATTTCTAGTCCTTGTTCACCAGCAAGGAGTAGATCTAGTCTTTATCATTCTCTAGGGAAAGATTTATTCGTTACTTCACTCCCCGAAAACGGTGCCAAATATAATTAGTTGAATTATAAAAGGATGGGGGATTAATCGATTCTATAAAAAGGATCAGTGAACCATATTATGGGAATATTAACTGAGTTTTAGGGAGAAACTTCAACAACCTCCAGATTCTAAGGAAAAAGATCAACAGGTAGAAAATTAAGGAAAATTTGTGATAAAAAATGAGCAACCAGTTTCAAAAATAAAAGAAATAAATCAGTAATCAGTGAACTAATTTCCATATTTGGAGGCAGAATACTTTCATTCAGCTCCAAATTTCCTCCAATTATTTAGAGATTATTTTTATTTTTAGTGAATTGTTTATATTTGTATTCCAAGAATCTAGACACAGTCAGTTAGGTGTAATGTTCTATATATTGTTTGATTTTGAATGTAATAGGGTTGTATTTTGATGCCAAAATCCAGCCATTTTTTTAAAGGCTTCTATTGTAGATTTTTTAATTGAAGGTTTATAGCTTTAGTTTCATGAAAAAAATTGTTTTTCATGTATGTCTTTCCTTGTGATTTCATAATATCTTTCTGCATATGTTTAAGGTAATATAGAAGCACTGGGAAAGGCTAAGTTAAATATTAACTTCCCTGACAGCCCACTACAAAGTTATCATCATTATGGACATTAACTAATTGAACATTTTTTTTAATTAGTACATTTTCATCATTTAATAGATTCCTTTTGTCATATCTTGAATGTATATGTGTTTGGATGTGCAAGTTTCTCTACATGCATCTACTATATTTTATTGATTAAGTATTCAAGATGGATACTTGATTATCTAATTTATCTTCTATTCATCTACCAAACTCTTTAAAGTTATGTTATTTTGTCAAAGTTGGACATCGGCAATTTGATAAAACCTCAGCAAGAGAATACTTTATTTCTAAGCAAATATTGGATGCTCATCAACAAACACTTATATAAAAAAAACATAAATATGGTCGTTTTGCTGCATAGGTTGTTTTACAGTGATAATGAACAGATTTAAAAAGCCTCATAACACGTGAGGTAGCCCCCTCTAGTTTGAGTTCCATCTTGAACCTAAATTTTGGTCTAGTTTCTTTCTCAACACAGTTTCATAGCCAAGAACTGCCTTCCAGAAACAAATACAATAATGCTAGGTTAGGACAAGAATTCTAGGTAGAGGCAACGGATATTGCATGTTACTTGGTGAATCGATCACCCTCATCAATGTTGGATGCAGAAAATATTCCCATGAGGAAAGGAATGTAAGAAACTCTCTTAAACATCTTAGGGTATTTGGTTGTGATGCTTATATACACATTCCAAAGGAGAATATGAGTAGGCTAGATAAGAAACTTGAAAAGTGTATCTTTATTGGATACAAAGATAATATAAAATGTTATAATATTTGGAACCCATAAACTAATAAGGTTTTATATATTTGATATGTGGTATTTTAATAAATTAAATATGTTGTCAAAGAAGCAGTCCTACCAAGGTATAAAGAACTAGAGAAGATAGAGTTTGAATTGTAGTATGATAAATTAGACTATATAGAATAATAAGAATTAGAAAAAGAAGAACCACATAGTTTGGTATTGAGGAGACTGGTTTGGGAAAGAAGGAAACTAGAAATGTATACTCCACTCGATTTTCATTGATTTTTTTTTTTGTTTATTATGATTACGGTCCTAGAAGTATTAGGGAAAAAATGGATTTGGAGGATGGAATACACTGGAAAAAGTCCACAATTGAAGAAATGTTAGCCTTGGAAAGAAATGAGGCTTGGGATATAGTGTATTTTCTATCCCATTGCAAACAAATGGGTGTTTAAGAAAAATTTGAATGTTGACTACAAGGTGGATAAATACAAATCTGGTTATTAGTAAAAGGTTATTCCTAGGTAGAGGGAATTGACTTTGGTGAGATTTTTTCTCCTGTTTCCAAGTTAATTTATGTTAGATTTCTTTTACATATTGTTGTGCCTTTTGATTCTAAATTAGAACATATGAACGTGAATATAACATCTCTACAAGGGGATTTGGAAGAATAAATCTACACGAAGAAACTACAAAGATTTACGGTGAAGGGGAAGAAAGAGTTGGTATTGAGTCCATATCAGTTAAAGCAATTAACAAGGATGTGGTATCAAAATTTGATGTTTATATATTGGGAATTTGATTTAAAAGGGGAAAATAAAATGATATGTCACTAATTGGAAATGATAGGGAAATCATCTAGGAAGTGAAAACTAAGATATTGTATTGCAGATTTCATTTTGGTTTTGGAAATTGAAATAGATTGGAAAAACATGAAAATTTGTTTAAATCATAGGAAATATGTTGAGATGATATTTCAAATGTTTGATATGCAGGAATGTAAAGCAGTAAAGTTTCCTATTCATGTAGTTGTAAATTTATTTATAGGTCAATGTCACAAGACATGGGAAGAGGAAGAGGACATGTCTTTTGTTTCATAAGCCAATGTAATTATAATTTTGATGTAAAATTTTTTATATTCTAGACCAAACATGGCATATGCATTGGGAGTATTGTGTAGGTCAATAGGATCTTTAGACAAAGCTCTATAGGTTTTTTAGGTATTTTCATCACATTACTAGCTATGGATTGTGCTACCAAGGAAGTCCAAGGTTGGAGATAGAGATGGGCATACATAACTTTGTTGATGTAGACTAGTATGGAGATCCAGGTCATATAAAATCTACAAGTGGGTGTGTTTAACCTATAATTTTGGAGGATAAATCAGTTGGATGATCGAGATCCAATTTGTAGTGGAACTCTCAACTACAAAAGCTAAATACATGGTAGCGAGTCATGCAAGCAAGGAAGCAGTATGGTTATATATATTGTGTTTAGGTATTGGGTTGGAACAATGAGATGTGAGGATATATTTTGATAGTTAAAATTCAATATTCCTAGCGAATAACCCAATGTATCATCCTAAGACAAAGAATACTGATTTCTATTATTGCTTTGTGAGAAGTATTATTGAAGAAAAGAAGGTGTTTCCAGTGAACATATATGTGAGCACTGAGAAGTTCTCTTGGGGAGAAAAAATGGGCATTATTATCCTGGATTTTTGATCATGTACTCATGTGTCCCCTTGAGTGCAAAGAAAAAAACAAGTGGAAAAATGTTGGGTATGTGTTATAGTTTTTACACAACTATATCCTTGTGTTGTATGTTGTGCTAGGCACAACGACCCTAGAAAAAATGGTGGGTTTTTTGCATCTATTTTTGGTAGTTTTTGACATGCATTTTTCTCCTTTAGTAGCTATTAGACTCCTATAATTCACAGTATCACAAGCTGACTAATTATTTCTGATTAGATCGTTTATATTGAAAATAATATTCCATGGATGTCATTTATTTCCAAGAAAGAAATTGTTGGTTAAAAAGGGGCAAAGAACGCTTTCTCCTAGGTTTCAGAAATCCCATAGCCAAATTAAGCCTAAATACATCGTTTAGTGCTTACCCATCAAACCTTCAAAAAAACCTCTAATATAAGGTTTTCAGACTTTATATTACCAACTTCGCCATAGCATATGATTAATGCCATCCTCATTATAAACCTATGTTATGACTTTCTGGCATTTAAATATTTTATATGATTTAACTTACTATATGCGCTTTACCCTAAGTTTGGTTTTAAATGTAAATATGCCCCTACCCCGCAATCCTATCACATTAATCCTCTACTACCTGACAAACCCATCAACTCACACCTCGTTAACCTCTGTTCACTTGCCCTCTCATCTACCTCACCTCGCATAAATCCGACAGTCTTCAATGCATTTTGCACCTCCCTTAGCCTTCAAAATTTGGGGGGGGGTAGAGGGGGGCTCCGAAATGGTTTTCCCTCTGCTCTGATACCACTCCCGCCACTGTTTCTGCACGTCGACAAACCAACTTTCGCCACCGCGGCTCCATATCCACTCACCAATCCGCCGCCCTACCACTACCACTCCCACCACCGCTTCTCCACATCGCTTTTCCCTGCCAATCCTATTCAAAGGGTGTATTGAATAATTTATGTATGTTTTAAAGGAAGCAGTGGGTTTTCCGTTTTAAACTCCACAAAAACAAAAATGAAGGTAACAAAAGTAGAGGTAGTTAATAGAAAGCGGCTAACAGGGACATTAAATATCAGAGCCATTTTAAAATAAAATGGCCAACACTATGGCTAGTGCATTTCACCAGTACACTCTTCTCAGCAACTGTTTTCCACCAAAGAAGAGCTAGATGTCAGTGTTGTTTTATTGCTGCCTCTTCGGCATCACACTAGACAGATTATGATCACTATGCAATCAATAATGGATACCTAAAGTAAATACAGCCACCATATTGGCCAAATTTATCTTATCACCGCCAATGCATGGTTCCACTTGTCCCATTTTGGCTTGAATGTAGTTGATGACAATCACTGAAGTAGATAGGGAAACCGACTTAAGTTTTAGTTAAATATTGCATGCATTGGCAGTATCTAGGAGCTAGACCTGAAGGGAGAAAACCATTGTAAAATTATCACCTGTTTGTAAACACCTTTTGTTTGGATGAATGAAAGGACCCTAATGTTTCCAGATTATTGTGTTATGTTTTAATGGTGATGTGTTTCTTCATGTTATCTGCTTTAATTTTTTCCGCCATTTCTTTATTTCTTTACTATGGATAAGAAAATTTTGTTCAAGATTTGTCATCGGGCACCCTTCTTAGTCTTGAAACAGTATCTATGTTTTCCTCTAAAATTTGAATGTAGAATTCAGATAAGGTCTGCTCTGCATTCACATTGAACCTTAATCTCTCCTCCTTTTCCATTTCACGAACTATAGAGATCCATTGACATGACTATCTTGCCTGGTTACACATGATTTCATTCATTAATCCATTTAAATTTGTTTACACATGTTTGACTCCATAGTCCAATGGCCCTCTTCTGCTGTCTCAACCACAACTTTTCAAACAAACCCCTATGCATTAATAGCTAGCCTAAAATTCTCGATCAACAAATCTATATCTAACAGAGAGATCCCTCTTTGAGTCTAAGAGGGCTAGATCCTAGGCTCGAAGTGGTTTTGATGTTGGCCCTTCGATATTTTGTCTTCAGCTTTCAGAATTACAGGGCACTAACATACTGGCGACCATACTGGGGACTTTCTCCAGAAATGCACTTCAAGTTTCAATTTTGACTTTTGATGGTGAACAGAAGTCAAACACCATAATTTTGTTCCATTCAAGTGGTGACTCCATTGGAAGAAAAATCCAGAAATAGAGATTCACTAGTGACTCCAAAAGCTCAAAATGGGATCATTTGCAAGGAGATATGCTCCAATGAACAGAGATTACATTCAAGGTTTCCCAAACAAAATGCCTCAGGTAAATTGGCAAAGAAATCTTCCTATTTTTCAAGATGAGAATGTTGATAATGCTTTGTTACATATCATTAAATTTCATATACATTCATGGAAGTTGAAAGTTGAATGGCATGAGGATTGCCACATGAAGATGTTCATGGCAACATTAGAAGGAAAAGCAAGGAAATGGTATGAAGGTTTAAACCCTGGTAGTTTGTTTTCTTTAAAATATTTCCACAACAAATTTTATGATCATTATAAATAATATTCTCCTTCTTTGTCATTAGTGGAAAATTGTTGTGATCAGTTTGAGGATTTCATACAATACCTTGAAAGTATTGATGAAGATCTAGGAGATATGAATGATGAGGATCTCTTAGAAGCAATTTATGGATTTTATTCTCAAGTTAACTGTCATGATAATCAAGGAAAGTTATTTGAAGATGAGATAAATCAAGAAATGAAAGTATATTCACATGATGTATCTTCAGAGGAAAATGATAATTCTTCTACTCCTTTGTATAAAAATAAAGAAGACATTCAACATCATAGTCAATCTTCACAAGATAAAGAAAACAATTATTGTTCGATCCCAAGAAAGAAAAGACTACCTCCTCCTTTAACTGAAGAAGAAATTAATCAGATTCTAAGAATGTAGCCAACCACTCAATATTTATGTGATCAGGAGATTAATTATATTTTCTCTACTGTTGATTTATGTACTGAGGTCATTCCTCATGAAGAAACAAACGTAGAACAGATAGATGCCAACGTTGTTTTACATTCTCAAGAAGGCTCATTGCTAGAAATTACTTTTGCTCATCAAAATGATGGCCTTCAGACATAATTTAGCAATCTCAATCAAGATATATCAGATTTTCTTGAGGAAAACATATTGTTATACAATGAAGATGCCATATTAGATAATCATGAAGAATGTGTAGATATTCTCTTTGAGAATGATCCTCAGCATAATAAATTGGAACAAAGAGTAGTCCTACATGAAACTTGTTATTTGAATCCTCAGGACCAAGTAATTTTTCAAGATCCTTTTTTTGGCCTCTTAGAATCATCTAAAGAAGGAGTATGCTATGCCATGAATGGTTTGTTGCAAGATTTAAGGAAAATTTTGAACACTTATGTTCAATGGAAATTAAGATGGGGGTGGTAATTTTGTTTTTTCAGCCTACTCAAAAAAGTGAACAGGAATCAATCATGTAGTCATTTACTTGATTGGTAATATTGGAAAGAATATTTCACTTACTGTATATATCATCACTAAAGTAGATTAGGGTAGGTAGGTGTGCAAATAAGATCAGTACTCTGAGCATATTTCCAGTTTTAGTTTCATATTTCTTTTCTAGTTTTCAGTTCAAGTGTGTTCCAAACTTCAGTTTGTAGAGAGTGTTGATTTCAACTTGAATATTTTCAGCCACAGAGGTTTTGTAGCAAACCCAAGGTCACACCAATGGATCAGGCCATTAGTCTACAGTGTTTTGGACACTTCAATTGGAGAAGTTCCATCCCTAGCTGGAGCCACTGTTAGACTCATGTAATTCACAGTATCACAAGGTGACTGATTATTTCTGATTATATTGTTTATATTGAAAATAATATTCCATGGCTATCATTTATTTCCAAGAAAGAAATTGTTGGTTAAAAAGGGGCAAAGAACGGTTTCTTCTAGGTTTCATAATTCGCATAGCCAAATTAAGCCTAAATACATCGTTTAGTGCTTACCCATTAAACCTTCAAAAAACCCTCCAATATAAGGTTTACGGACTTTATATTACCAACCCTACCATAGCATATCATTAATTCCATTTTCATTATAAAACTATGTTATGACTTTCGTGCATTTAAATATTTTATATGATTTAAGAGAAATGTATATTGCTTTCTATGCTCAAAATGGTGGGAGCCATTGGTGTGTGGACAATGGTTGTTCCAGGCACATGTCAGTATATAGAAGAAATTTTTTGACATGGAAACCAGTTGACAAAGGTAATGTTGTAACACCCTCTTCCCACATCTACCCATGTAATCAACCAACCAGGGTAAACATGTGACAAGAGGCTACTAATATGAGATTCAACCTCCTATATGACCTTAAGGAAACGGAACCGACGAAAACAAGACAAACACACCTTACACATCATCAACAACACCACCAGGAGATCAACCACCCTCCCAGACCCCTGAAACTTGAAGGGGACTGATTTTTGACCCATTAAGGCCTTAGCCACGGGAATGTAAGGGAAATTTAGCGACTAACAACCTATAGCCATAGGAATTCCTTGGAAAGGCCGTGGCCAGGCCCCCAAAAGGTCAATTTTATGCTTACAGCACTTGGATTCGTGCCACATTTTCAGCCCCTGAACCTAGGTCACTGCCCAGAACTTCATGTAGCTTCAGAAGAGGATAAATAAAATAAAAATAAATAAATGGAAGCAATCACATCATCAGGAACTCATCCTACCCCACCTATCCATGACAGGAATTTCATCAAACATGTCACAAACATTGCATCTACAGGTATAAACAACATAATTAAACATAGGAGTCCAATACTTATCTGAGAATCGCTAAGAAGTATTTCTCCCTTACATCATAAGTTGATATACAATCTATTTTATCATAGATACATTGTATATTCATTTACAAGCAAAAACATAGATAGAGACATACATCATCACTAATAAAATACATGCTTATAACCAACATAATAACAACAGAAATATCATGGATATAACATCAATGAAATCAACATAATAATCAATACATTTTCATACCAAATACCAAAGGAATGAGCTTCTCATTAATGTGTAAAAACCAACCAGAGATGGGACTTCCATGTTCCACTTGACCATAGATTGGCTAAGCCAAATCTCTGTTCAGCCAATCACTTGCATGCCATATTCTAAGCATGAATGTGAGGATCAAACCGAAAAATCAACCGGAGCATCCTTAGGCTAAACCACCTCACCCTCATCAATCATAAAATAGGCTTTACCATGATCTACACCTGATCACTAGGCCAACACAAGCATGGATATCACCTCATTCTCTCTTCCTACAACATGACGAATTTTCATGTATCCTAGTCTCTCAGGATTTACTACAACCCACAGTCTGAATCAGTGGTCACTAGTCCCTAAACTGAGACATAATCTCCAGGATTTACCGCAATCCAAAACCTAGGATTGTTAGTCCTAAAATGGAGAGTAAACCACCACCTCTCAGGCTTTATCGCAATCCCAAACCCGAGATTCCTAGACCTGAAATGGAAAGTAAACCACAACCTCTTAGGCTTTACCACAACCCATAGTATAAATCATGGGTCACTAGGTCCTAAACCAAGGCAAAAATTCAAAAATTTCTATAATCATTCGGAGATCCACCTCACTCAAATTCAAATCCATCCGATAATCCAACTAAACCAAAACATGAGAACTCCACATCACCATGGCTATATGAAAATGGCAAGGCTAGGCTGAAGACACTATCACGCTTGGAAAAACCCATGCCAAGACAGAAAATAACCACATGCAATACATTGCATCTCAAATCTAGCAAGGAAATCATACATGCAAATCAATACCTACAAAGAATCTTGTTGTAGCTTCTTGATTCATGCTCCTCCTTGCTTGCTTCCTCCTTTTTTCTGCTTTCTTGCCTTTCTTGCTCAAAATGCCAAAGTGCTCCAAAAACTCCAAGTGTCCAATAGTGAGAGACAGAGAATAATGAGAGAACTCCAAAATTGAACTAGAAAAAGGTACCAACTTATCTTCATGAGCCTTTTTATAGAATAGGCCTCTATTTTCTTCATTTTCCTTTTTTTTCCTGTAATTTCCTCCTCACATGCAACATGTGACCTTTCATCCCACTTTTCTCCTAATTTCTATTATTTTCATAAATAAATGTGCCAAAATTTATTTTTTCCTCTTTAATTCCTTAGTCATAGCCTTCTCAAATTTCCTTAGCCATAATAAACCATGTGAACACCCGCACTAGGATGTTTTTCCCAATGTTTAGCTTGGAATAACTGCCTCATCAACCATGGTTATTATTTTTTAACTTTTATTACATGGAATTTTCACCAGGGGTGTTACAGAACCCTCTCCCTTGGGGGACACTATCCTCAGCATTAAATCACACAAACACCTTAGAAACTCCTCTGAAAAGAAACCATATTTCCCATGGAGCTTTATATCATAGCTCGACGCAGTATTTACAATGATCACCCTGCTGAAAAGCAAACCAACATGACATCATAAGAAAATAATAACTAAAATGACATGAAACCATACCACTTATTGGAGCTTTATAACTTAGCTCATGATGTTATTTACATCCATATACATATGTACATACATCCAACCATCACATCAAAACATATACCAAAACGTCACCAAAACATATGCTAAACAAAAACCAACATCACACCAAAACTGCTTTGCCTCAACCGAAAAACAAGGAGGGATACATGGCCCGCATCTGATCCGCCATCTCCCATGTAGATTAATTGGGCCCAAAGTTATTCCATTGCACTTTTACTTGCTCTATTTCTCGATTTCAGAGCATGAGCACCTTTTTCTGCAATATACACCGAGGCTCCGGCTAGAATTCTCCATCGATTCCACCTGCAATACAGACCAGTGAATCACATGAGCAGCATATTTAACATAATTATTAAGCAAATATATATGAAAACATCATGGAATTTCACTGTGGAAGGCAGTGCACATCGATAGGCCATTTTTTTGATCCTCTCAATGATCCTGAAGGGTCCATAAAATTGTGTTACCATCTTGGCACAAGATCCAATCCGCAAGGATCTCTTCTTGTACTAACCTGCCAATCCCATGAATGATCTCACCTCGTCTACATTCTTAGGAGCTACCCACTCCATGATGGCCATTATCTTCTCTGGATCTACTGCAATGCCTTCCTTGGAGACAACATGTCCCAAGTAGTGTACCTAGTCTACAAGAAGCTGCATTTGCTGAGCTTAGCATACAATTGATGCTCTCTCAACAACCTCAACATTGTTTCCAAATTCTCAACATGCTCTTCCTTATTTTTAGAATACACCAATATGTCATCAATTAACACAATCACAAAATTTTCAAAATAAGGATGCAACACATTGTTCATCAAACACATAAATTTAGTTGGGGCATTATTCAAACCGAATGGAGCTACAAAAAACTCATAATGCATGTCCTTGGTCCTAAATGTATTCATGTAGATGTCCACTTCTTTGATGTGCACCTGATGGTATCCCGATCTCAAGTCGATCTTAGATAAAACTACTGGTCCCTTCAGCTGATCGAAAAAAATCATCAATCCTCGGTAATGGGTACATGTTCTTGATGGTCACTTTTTCCAGCTACATGTAGTCAATGCATAGTCTAAGAGTTCCATCCTTCTTCTTTACGAACAACACTAGTGCACCCCATGGAAATACACTTGGTATATTGTACCCCTTGTCAATAATTTCTTTCAGCTCCAACTTTAGATCTACCAACTCAGGTATTCTCATCCTATAAGGTGCTTTTGTTGTTAGAGTTTTAGCTGGCATCAATTCAATAGAAAATTCTACCTTCCTGTGAGGTGGCAACTCTGAAACCTATGCTGGAAACACACCCTGAAATTTCTCCAAAACTGGATATCTACTCAAGACTTCTACATCCTCAACTTCCTTGCCTTTGTCATTGGAGATATGAACTACAAATAATGCACATCCTTTCCTACGACTATGCTTAGCCTACATGGTTGTCACCATCCTAACTGATGTGGCTTTCTTCTTTCCCTACAAGATTCTTGGTTCCCCATTGTCATTTAAGCACTCAATAGTTTTTTTATAGTAGTCTATGTTGGTCGTGTTAAGGTATAACTAATCCATACCCAATAACATACTATAGGAACCCAACAGAAATATGTTCAAGTGTGTTGTTATAGGCATACCATTTAACTCAAATGCACATGCTCTTACCCAATGGTGAACTCTTTTCTTTGTACCTATGGCAAACTGCACTAACCAAGATTCTGCATGCATTTCCTTATTCAAACCACACTTATCCACCAAGTCAAAACTAACATAGCTATAATTACATCCAATATCAATCAAAAGATAAATAACTTGATCAAAAATATTACCATCCTTCTCAATGATAGAAGCTTGGTGATATGTATGTTTTTTGTCCATTGTTGCATAAATGCGAGGAATGATTTGTCCAATATCCCCAACATTTTGTGCCTCCTGTGCTATGCATATATTAGGCCTTCCTCGATTCTGTGGACAATCTCTCTTAATATTCTCCTCACCACATGTCCATCACTCCAGCCATCCCATACCATTACCTCCATATTTTTTTTGTGATCTATGTTATTTTTGTGGCTTATGTCCATGTCCAGCCGCATTAAACTTCTTTTGTGGTGCCACCTTTTCTTTCTCTTTTGCATTATAAGGTCTTGCTTTTTTCAGTTTCCATTTAAATTTTTCCTTCCCATTCCATCCTTGCTGAGACTAATTTTTGTGTTTTGACTAAACATAGAAATGCTTCAGCTTCCCAATGACTTCCTCAAAAAACCAAGCCTCATCATACTCAATCTGATCTCGGGACCCTATCGAAAAACAACTAAAATTTTGTTTAACCTTAGCCTTCTCATCCTCAATATATGGTACATACCTCAGTAGCTCCAAGAACTTTTTCATATACTCCTCATCTGTCATTGATCCCATCTTCAGCTCATAAAATTCTTTGGCCTTGTTGTCGTAGTACCTCTCTAAAAAATATTTCTTCATGAAGAGTCTTTTGAACTCGTGCCAACTCAAGTAATTTGTCCTAATGTGTCTAAATCACTTCACATCTTCCCACTAGATGTCTGCCTTACCTCTCAAAATGAAGATAGCAATCTTGGCCTTCATGTTATTTGAGTACTCATGCAACTCAAAGAACTTATTCATCCCAAGTATCCAAGCTTTTGCCTCTTCTATTTTCTTCAAGTTTCCATCAAAAGTAGGTGGCTTTTCCTTCTGAAATTCATTCAGCATGTATCACCTGTCACTCCTCTTGTAAGGATGATACCAAAGACATGATGTTTATCTAAACTATAACTAGAATGCTACATTTTCTCTTCACCCCTCCTATCCAGAGTGTCCAAAAACTTGCCATACCTCACTGTATCAGATTTATCTTACCTGTGTCTACTAGGAGACCTACTACCATATGCCCCATTATTTTTTTCCTCCTATCCATTGTTGATCCGAAGTGGCCCTTGTTTCTGCAAATCTAACAAGCTCTAAATAAGTATTGCATTCACCCCTGATTGTAAATTTTTTCATGTATGAGATTTTCATTATCTGCCTTGCAAATCCTTATTTCTTCCTTTAGGCTTCTCAATGTGTCTTCCAAATCAAAATAATGTCCACCATGCAGCTCATATGACTCACGAGGGGAGTCATTTTAGTCTACCATCTTTCTATCCATGTTGGTATTTCTCCTGTAAGGCATAATATGTCAGCTAAACCAAATAACAATAAACCAATGTACCTTAGTGTAATTTGGGGAGGATACTTCCTGCAAGATCAATCAATCAGCATATTACATGTATATATATAATCATGACAACATATAAATATATAATGTATAATCATATAAACATATAAATGTCATTCTAGTTGGAGTTCGGTCATCCATGCATGACCATAACAAATGCATACCAATGCAAGCTTGATCACACACAACCATAAGCACAAATCATACATGAGCATAAGAAACATGTAACCCAGCATGACCGACTAATGAATATTCAACATATAACATTACACAAGAAATAATGCACAACCAATACACAAGGATGACCCAAATGTGACCTAGCATAACCAAGCAGTGCATATACAACATGTAACAATATATAAGGATGATTGTGTGCACAATACATAAACAAGAACAACACATAATTAATCATACTTTCATGACAACATGTTGATAACAACATCATCAACACTTCCATCGTCACACCACTGCCACCATGGCCAACACAATGGGGACGCAACAACCAGATACAACATAGGTATAAAAAAACATAAGCAATCGACATAACGCACGATCAACACACTACCCATCCAGTCTGAGAGTTGAACCATGCTCTGATACGATTTTGTAACACCCTCTTCCCACATCTACCCCAAGTAACCGACCAACTGGGGTAAACATGTGACGAGAGGCTACTAATATGATATTCAACCTCCCATATGTCATTAAGGAAGTGGAACTGATGGAAACACGACAAACACACCTTACACAAAATCAACAACACCTCCAGGAGGTAAACCACCCTCCCAGATCCCTGAAACTTGAAGGGGGACTAATTTTTGACCCATTTAGGGCTTATCCATGGGCATGTAATGGAAAGGGAGTGGATAGAAACCTATATCCATGGGAATTCCTTGGCAAGGGCACAACCAAGGCCCCAAAAGGTCAATTTTTTGCCTGTAGCTCCGGGATTCATGCCACATTTTCAGCCCCTGAGCCCAAGTCACTACCCAGAAATTCATGTAACTTCAAGAGAGGATAAATAACATTAAAAAAAATACATGGAAGCAATCACATAATCAGGAACTCATCCGACCCCACCCAGCCATGACAGAAATTTTGCCAAACATGTCACAGACATTGCATCTACAGGTATAAATAGCAGAATTAAACATAGGGATCTAATACTTACCTGAGAATCACTAAGAAGAATTTCTACCTTACATCATAAGTTGCAAAACAATATATTTTACCATAGATACATTATATATTCATTTACAGGAAAAAACATAGATAGAGCCATACATGATCACTAATAAAATACATGCTTGTAACTAGCATAATAACAATAGAATTATCATGGATATAACATCAATGAAATCCACATAATAATCAGTACATTTGAATACCAATTACCAAAGGAATAATCTTCTCATTAATGACTGTAAAAACCAACTAGGGATGGGACTTTCATGTTCCACCTGACCATAGATTGGTTGAGCCAAATCTCTCTTCAGCCAATCACCACCATGCCATATTCCACGCACGAATGTGGGACTTAAACCGAAAAACCAACCAGGTCATCCTGAGGCTAAACGACTGATCTGAAATGAATTTATTAGTTTTTTTGTGCTAAGTGTCTTTTCAGTTTAAAAACATGTGAATACTTGTCTCATTAGTTTTCATAAGGATTAAGGATTTTGACCATGAATTGTAGATTATTTTTAGTGAATTGGAAGCATAAAACAGGCTTACATAACACTGGTCAGCAGTGTAAAACAAAGAAATAAGTCACCATATGAAATTTACACAGCAGACATAATGAAGCAGTTCACCCTCCTGGGTTGCATCTGCTGGTCCAACTCCCAATGGCATGTCCATCTTTCATTCAAGGGAAATTTTAAGAACCCCCCTAAATTTATATGTATAATAAATGAGAGAATCCCCATGATACATAGGAAAAATGGAAAAAAAAATTATTAATAATATAATATGTATATATAATTTTTTTGGCCAATCTCTCACGAGATTATATTATCTTGTAAAATCATGGCGAATCACCAGTACAAAATGGTGAATCGTTGTTTACTAGAGTTCGGGGTGTTGGTTCCAATGAAAATATGGTAGTTGAACTAGGATTTGAAGGAATTGAACCCCTGAGACCAAGCATGTCACATGGTGACTTGTGAGGGAAGTAGTTCTCGTGCAGTTTGGAAAACGTGTTCGAGTTCTACTAAGCGTAGTGTTTTTGCTCATGCTACTACTAGCACTGATATTGAGGTTGGAGAGGAGTCTGAGGAAGCATGGAAGGTAGCAATGGTGGATAATTACAAAGAGAACCCCATGATGGGCTCCATTTTTCCCTTTGGTATTTGGGCCTGCAAGATCTTTTTTCCATTGAACTAACAATTAACTGTTCAACCAACAATAAACTTGACTAATTTTTTTAGGTATGACTCAACTTAGACTAATCTTCAAAACTACGCTTTGCACTATCCCATATTTAGCACACTAATGCTACACGACATTGAGCATTTTCACCCAACTCTTATGCATGCACACAAAATTTTCATTAACATCTATAACCCTAACCAAGTGAGAATTGATCAACAATTTGCGCCAAAGTTTGTTATAGTGTTAAAATTTCATAAGAAATTTAGATCTATGGTACCTTAAATAAATTTTGAGATAACCT
This sequence comes from Pinus albicaulis, assembly GCA_034641835.2. NCBI lineage: Eukaryota > Viridiplantae > Streptophyta > Pinopsida > Pinales > Pinaceae > Pinus > Pinus albicaulis. The sequence continues at coordinate 1,207,056,689 of CM076578.1, read as the reverse complement.
CCACAAATTTGACCACAATAGAGCAAAATTGTGATTAATTTTAAACCTACAAAAATTAGGATTCATGTTCCTAGGAACGATCATAAGAATTAGTTGACATATAGGTCGATTTTTTAGCCTTGACACATTGATATTGCAATGGCTTAGGTCAAAACTCACACATTGAAAAGTCATCAATGAAGAGAAAACAATATCATTATGAATTACACATACTCCAAACTTCCTACCAAATTCTACTTAGTTGTGTGCAACTCAGCTATACATAATATTATAGTAATTACAAATTCCACAAAGCCTTCTTCACATAGCTAATAAATGGCCATTGGAAGAGCACCCTTTATATAATAGTAATAGCAGAAGTCAATAGATTATTTCATATTGAACTTCATAGCCATAGCACTCATATGTATTGTATGATGTATTAAACTTGCATTATCAAATATAGATAAAATCACAGTTTTGATTGATATATGTAAATCATACTTGTGCACAATGTTGAATGCAATGCCAGTCAAGGAGTAAAGTCGGTTTGACGTGTAATGATCTATAAAATATTGAATAAACTCAGTAACGTTATAGCCTATGGAACTTAACTTTTCTATACACTAATGACCACATTTTATGGCCAGTGACAACGTATAGATGTGTGTTGAAATAAAAAGCCCATCTCCAAGTCTTTTGCTCACTACTCACTACACCTTCTAGTTCTAAAAGGAGGGAAAGCACGATTAACGTTCTAGTCAATAGTGAAGTTTGAACACATAAATTAATAAACTAATTACTAAATTACCAAATAGTGTATACTGAATACTAGATAGACATCATCATGATTCATATCTATATGGATCAAATACTATATTTCAGTATTATATATATATATATATATATATATATATATATATAGATAACGTGTCTCATGTATAATACTCGTATTTACGTGTGTCCTTATGCCATGTGACTTAGCTTCATGCCAATTAAATATCTGAAATCCGCCATCCAAATAAGGATGCCTTTGAATGTTCATATAGCGTACAATAGATTCCAATAGAGCTAAGGATACCCTTCAGAGTTCCTATATTGTATAAAGTTAGAAGATCCAATAGCATTTCATCAAGTCCATTCTTTTGAAGATTGATACCTCCTTCTGATTGTTTTTTTGTTTTTTTGGCATTTACATTTGAGGATGGATCATGGTCCACAATTTTGGGGAGGCCAACTCAATGAAAAGAAAACATTTGGTTTATGATGTGTTAAAATATATTTATTTCCTTCAACATTGAGGGTTATGTTATTTTATAGTATCGGCACTACTGTCGTTGATATTATTATATACTGGAAATAAGTGATAGTGATCTGGTTGTGGTGATAATCTTGAACCACTGACTTGTTGGATCACAACTAGAATCCCTGCTCAAACAATTGCATTTGTTAGTTACAATAGATGGTATGGATGAACCATCAAGACACACTCTAGTTTCTCCTTCTACCTTTGCAAATAAATGCAATTTATAATCTGACATCATGCTCCATTGGGTATTGTCACCCATAGAGAACATACCTAGCCTCATTGCCTTTCCTATTCCAACAACTTCCACGCATAAAATAGTTCCTTTGAGGACAATGTTGCCTTGTGGAGTATAATTCCATGACTCAAATTATGTACAAGGGCCAAGTGTAATGTCTAACCCAAGTAATGAACACCTTTGGAGGCACAATATTGTAGAGGGATGGTATATCATTTGATAAGGAGAACATTGAGACATAACCTAGACCTGCAGCCACAAAACAAGGTGATTAATTAATCATGGACGAGGAAAGTTGATCCCTACAATGGGAGGATAAAATGATAATTATATTCTATAGATATTACAACATAATCTCATTGGACTTGCAGTGAATGCCATGTTAGAAATGGTAAACATTATGTGTTATTTAGATATGAATACCTGCTCGAAATTGGGTGAATTTCCTACGTTTTCACAAATAATGTATGATCAACCACCATTATCTCTTGATTCTTGTTTAAGTAGTATTTCATCAGAACATGCATCCTCTTTCTTATATGGAATTTATTTCCAATGGATTTAGCTAAGGTTTTAAGTATGCCTTTTTTGCAGATACTGGTTAATTAAAATATTCAAACCTTGAAATTCACAATTTACATAACATTTCATATCACAACACATTATAACTGCCTCCAAAATAAATTGAATAAAACAGAGATGGGAACCCCTTGATTAATTTAACAGACAAAACACCAAAAGAGAGATGCCCTTGAAGAATGGACAAAGGGCTCCTTTCTGGGCAGTCCTTGTTGGAATTCACTGAAACAAAATTTCTTGATTTGGTTTTGCATTATTTAAGTTTTTTTCAAATTTTGCATTAAAAAGAAAGAAGAATCATAATTTTAATGGAATTGTGATTTTTACTCAAATAAAAGTTATAAACAAAGCCTATAAACATGATATAACCATTATTTCAGTTGAAATAAAATATATCCCATTTTATAACTACCTTAACCCAAACAATATGTCATTGCAATAATAATTTTTCAGAGAATAACTATAATTAAAAAAATCCATAAAACAATAACAATAACGCACTTCAGAATTGACAAAACAATAACACTTTACATAATCTATATTCTATATTGGTAATAAAAAATATAAGAGGATGGTATCATATCACTGTTTATCAACCTTGGATGTTGTAAGTAAAAACCAGCTTCCATTGCATAAGCTATATTGAATTAGATAATGGCTTTGCAAAATGCACTTTTTCCCTCAAATTGTGATTGAATTTGACCACAAAACATAATTTCAACTCAAAATTGTTTTTTCCAAGAGTTTGAAGTGTCTCAAAATCTTAGGGAGTAGCTTAAAATGCACTCAACCATTTGTCTTCGAATAAAAGAACTGAAAAATTCTGCAACGGAATGAATTAAAATACATTCGATGAACCAAATGGGAGAAAATAGAAGGTTGCTTCAAAAATGTACACTAAATCATAAATATTTGAAAATTAAAAAAGTCTAGGTTTGCACAGAGAAAGATTTAAAATACATTAATAATTTACATGGCAGAAAAAGTCACAGTCTGCAAGAAAACTTGAGTTTTGATAAAGCAAATCAACCAAGTTAGTCGCATATATGATTTGTAATTTGAGTATGTTCGTAATATCTAATTTAAGGGTATTTTATAGGTATGGACTATATATGATGAAACCAATGGAACCAGGAGAAAATAAAATACACACTTTCTTTCATTTTTGAAGTATTACATATCCTATAGGTATGGTAATGACCATGGAGCATACCTTAAAATGGTTGTTGTATAAAACTCAATCTGGCTAGAAAGCTTGAGTTTCTAGACTAACTCCAATCCCCATTAAGGATTCTATATGTCTCATCAAGTGCCAGTATTCCTGATCTGATATAATAACTTCGTTGTAGGGCCCAATAATCCCAGTCCAGATCATTCTTAGTGGAAAATGCCAGAAAGAAATTTATATACCTATTATCATTGACATTGGTGCCCCTCTTATCTATTCCAAATTCACTAAAAAATAGAGGATCAGCGTAGGTCTTATTGGGGGTGATAAGAAAACCATCCCTTCTCATTACGCTCGATGTCACGAAGCCACAGATCATGTTAGGGTTTCCATTGGCCCAAGCCCAGCCATCTGAGAACGCATACCAGTGCATTTCAAATACTAATTTTTCCTTGAAGGTCAAGTTCATTGGTTTCTGAGATAAGAACACGATAGGGGCTGAGTTATTTTTATTTGAAAGTCTAGGATGTTGATGAAATATCTAATTATGTTGCCCCTTGGGTCACTCAGCTCTGGCCATACATGCTGCAAACAAAAAGTTAGTTATGTTCAATGCAACTTATTAGAATGGAAAGGAATTAAAAGAAAATGAGCAGTATCCCTTACCCCCATTCTTGCTATATGGAACGTCCATGCTAATTCGCACCCCCGTCCCCTTTCGATACCATTCACTGCTCTTGCCCAACTCTGAAATGGTTTTCCCTCCGCTGTGATACCACTCCCTCCACCACTGCTCCACGTCAAAAAACAAACTTCTGCCACCGCTGCTCCACGTCCACTCACCAATCCATCGCCCTACCACTACCACACCCACTATGGATGCTCCACATCGTTTTTCCCTGCCAATCCTATCCAAAGGGTGTATTGAATCATTTCTGTATTTTTTAAAGGAAACAGTGGGTTTTCCATTTTAAACTCCACTAAAACAAAAACGAAGGTAATAAAAGCAAAGGCAGTTAACAGAAAGCGGCTAACAGGGACATTAAATATCAAAGCCGGTTTAACAGAAAATGGCCATAACTAGAGCCGGTATACTCTTCTCAGTAACCATTTTCCACCAAAGCAGAGCCAGATGTCAGTATTGTTTTATTACTACCTCTTCGGCATCATACTAGCCAGATTTTGATCACTCTGCAATCAATAATGGACTGCTAAAGTAAATATGGCCATTATCTTGGCCAGATTTATCTTATAACTTCCATTGCATCGTTCCACTTGTCCCATTTTGGCTTGAATGTAATTAATGACAATCACTGAAGTAGATAGGGAAACTGACTTAAGTTTCAGTTAAATACTGCATGCATCAGAAATATCTAGGGGTTAGACCTAAAGGGATAAAACCATTGTAAAATGCTCATCTAGTTGTAAACACCTTTTTTTGGATGAATGAAAGGACCCTGATGTTTCCATATTCTTGTGTTATGTTTTAATGGTGATGTACTTCTTCATGTTATTTTCTTTCCTTTATTCCGCCATTGCTTTATTTCTTTACTATGGATAAGAAAATTTTGTTCAGGATTTGACACCAGGCACCCTGCTTAGTCTTGAAACAGTATCTATGTTTTCCTCTGAAATTTGAATGTAGAATTCAGATAAGGTCTACTCTGCGTTCATATTTAACCTTAATCTCTCCTTCTTTTCCATTTCACAAACTTTAGAGATCCATTGACATGACTAGCTTTCTTGGTTACACATGATTTCAGTTATTCATCCATTTAAATATGTTTACAACTGTTTGACTCCATAGCCTAATGGCCCTCTTCTGTTGTCTCAACCACAAATTTTCACACAAACCCCTATGCACTAATAGCTAGCCTAAAATGTCCAATCAACAAAGCTATATTTAACAGAGAGCTCCCTCTCTAAGTCTAGGAGGGCTAGATCCTAGGCTCGAATTGGTTTTGATGTTGGCCCTCCAGGATTCTATCTTCAACCTTTCAGAATTGCAGGACGCTAACAGTAGCTTTGTGGCACATGGTGGTTTATCCCATGAATTTATCATTTCATTTAAGGAACTATAGTTGTATTCTAATAGGTTAAGTGGACTGGAATTTTATGGATGTCACGAGATATAAATATAATATTGTAAAGAAGAATATATTAAAAAATATTTTTGGTTTTCCCTGTTTAGGTTTCTAGGGTAAAATATTTGTGTTAAAACCTACAAAACCTCTACTGCAAGGTGTTTTCCTTATAGTGTATATACACTAAGGAGACCTAGTTTTAGACTCATCTCATCTCATCTTGTACTTGTTTTCCTATTGTTAAAGGAGATTGGCCCCTCAAAGAGGCTTGTCTTTCATTCTTATATCTATTTCTCACAGTGTCGAGTTAATTATCTCTCTATTTTTTAGGAAATTTTGGTGTTTGTTGTCTAACATTTTCTATTACAGACAATGATTTTAGGGTTTTTTCTTGTTCATTAAAAATGTCTTGAAATTTTTTATATAACCCTTTTTTTGACAAGTTTCAGCTAGAAAATTTTTAGGGTGACCAAGTAGAAATATTGAGGTACATGTGGCCAATATTTGACATTATATTTCATTATACTTTTTAAGCTATACCTCATGGAAGTTAGGGTTTGTGACTAGTTCTAAAATCAATTTCAAAAAAATCATCCTGAAATTTTTGTTATAAATATTTTTTGGAGAATTTTTAAGCCATGTAAATTTTAGGATCCTGAGAAGAAACATCTAATTAATTTGGGTAAGAATTTCAAATTCTTTTTCAATATACATTTATAGCCTATGGAGGTTATCAAATTAGTCATTTGGGAACTTTCACTATAAATTTGTTCTAATGAAGTTTCAAACCATGAAATTTCCAAAATTATAATAACACATATCTAAGTACATATGGTATAATTTCTTGGTTTTGATACGCTATAATTTTTTAAATAAATGTTGTGAAAGTTAATGCTTTTGACTAGTCCAAAAACTACCCTCAAACATGTCTTCACGGTAGAATCGCCATATCTAAAGCTCGAAAAATCCAAATTGAGTGCCACAAGTTCCTTTGGGAATAAAGAAAACAATATTATTGTATGTAAAAATCCAAATGTAGATACGAAATATTGAACATGTGGCATTGCATATAAGTTCACTATTTGGAAAAGCCCAAGAATCAACAAGGTTTGGGAAGGTTATCATAATTTTCCCTTAGCACATTCAACTTTTGTTGGACATATGAGATTGTAGTGAATACATATCATAGTAATAGATGAATAAATTTTAGACTCATAAGAGCTAAAATTTCAAAGATACATTCAGACAAAGTTAGACTAGTAAGAGAATTTTAAAATTAGGGTTTTAAATATACATCACTTACAATTGGCATAATTTTTTACGAGAATGTTTATTTTTTGTGATTAAAAATTTGTGATAAAAAAGGCATTATAATTTTTATCCCACATGGCTAAATGTGTTTCAAATAACACCACACTAATTAACCTCCAGGAAGCTCACATGTGACATTTGAAGAAAGTGAATACTTAGAAAAAAAATTATCCCAATTGGAGAACCAAGTGGATGAAATGAGTGGTAATTTGTTGAAATTAGTTGATTTCTCACATTTACAAGAAGACCTTAAAAAGGAAATGGAAAATTTGATGGATAAAAACTAAAGATAAAATGGAAAAATTAATGGATCAAAGGATAATTTTTATGAATAAAAAATGGATAAAAGCATGAAAGTATTACAAAATTCCATCTTACACACCTTTGATGAAACATTCCCTGGAGGAGATATCAAGATTAAAATAAATCATGAAAATCTAGAGGAATAAAGTTTGGGTCTTATAATCATGATTATGCATCACTTCAAAATCCACATCATTAAGGGTTGAACATAGCACTAAGGACTTAATTAATTCCCAAGTTCAATATGATGAAGTTTGATGATAAAATATCATATGAAATGGATATTCAATATGGAGCAATTATTCGATCTACACAAAATTCTAATCTTACAAAAGGTAAATTTTGCATTCTTCTATTTAGAACATGATCGATTTTTATAGTATCAAAGGCCCTCTGAATGAACAGAGGACTCTATTGTCTCTTAGTCCATTTTTTCAAATGAATTAATGGCACCAATAGGAGAATTTTGAAGTAAAAAATGGACCTCAAAAAATTTTTACAAACAAAATGAACTTTAAAAGAACTAATCAGATTCAAGATGATGATTTCATCTCTAGGGTGGAATAATTTGGAGGGAAAAAGAGAAAACTACTTTTTTATTATATTTTTTATTTATCTCCATATAGGTTTACTCAAATGTCAAGTGTAGACATCATTTGGATGCAGAATTAAATTCCACATCCAATGAGTACCCACTCTGCATACTTCTGAATAGACCCATATTAAAAAAAAAATGAAATTACATGAAAAAAGTGTGTTGAACACATTTTTCATGTATTTGTTGGCAATATGATGCAGAGTGTTGCCCTTGATGGCAACCCACTTGATGAAGATGATGGCAACCTACTTGATGAAGTTGTCCTTAATGCTTGATGAGTTTATTAATGATGAAAGAAATATCAGCAAGGGCCAGAACAATGATAAAAAGTGTGTGTCACAAAGCATACGCAGGTTTGTTTAGGAGAAGTAGCGTATGCACGCAGAAAAGTATGTGCCAAGTCGCGTATGTCCTTTTGCGCTCCAAATTTAGAATACCAAGGGGTGTTACCATGGTATTGACCCATTGTATTGAGCGCTTGATTATCTATTTGGTCCCATCTAGGAATACCATCGAAAGGGGTGTGGTTTTGACTCATGGTATTGATAAAGGCTAAACCTATATAAGGAGAAGAAGATCATTGTGCAAAGGTGTGCAGGTGTCTGGACTTTAAATGAATTCTTCACTCTGAAGTTTATCTGGATGGTTGAACTCTGTTCTTAATCGATAGATCTGAATCTATGATGCACTTATGAATATGATGAAGGTTCAAAATCTCTAGATCTGGAAATGATGAATCTCTAGGATGATCTGAAAAGAAGTATTGAAGACCTGGTGCAAATCTGTTGAAGAAGTTGAAGAAATTTGGGTAAGTTCATAGATCTGGTCTGTTCTGCAATGTTTATCTTTTATAGATCTATACGCAGGTTCATTTCATAAAAAGCGCGTGTATACGCGGATCTGTTTAAACAAAGGCACGTATGGTATCTGAACTTATAGTTGCTCAAGGTTGAATGTGATTCAACATATCTATTCTGAAGTCTGGGTTATCTCTGATATTCTGGTTACAGTGGGTTCACTATTCTGTTGGAAGCAATGGGCAAAGTATGATTTTTGATAAGTGAAGGGTTGTATTGAAGCTGTTTGATCCAGTGTGAAAATTGATGAAACGTGGTCTGCAGTGGTGCTGAGGGTCGAAGCCTTCAGTCAGGGGGTTGTAGCTCCCTTCCAGGAGAGGCTGGTAAACGAGAGCAGGGGGTCGTAGCTCCCTTCCAGGAGAGGCTGGTAAACGAGTACAGGGGGTTGTAGCTCCCTTCCAGGAGAGGCTGGTAAACGAGAGAAGGTTGTAGCCTTCTACAGGTAGGTGCCTGCGTGCTGGTTTGAGTCTACGCCAGTACATGGTTGTAAGAAGTTTTCTTTATAATAAATATTGAATACTGAGACGACGGCAGTGGTGGTTTTCGCCCGAATTGGGTTTCCACCTAAAATCCTGGTGTTCATGTGTGTTGCTTATGTGTGATGATTATTCTGTTCTTTCTGCACCTATTTACTGTTTCCTAAAACATCTGATGAATGAATAATGCAATGATCTAAGTTAAGAATTAAATGCATAATTAGATCTCTGGACATACGCGATTTCTGTAAAGGATATCCGCATATATACGTGAGTTGGCTTCAGGAAACTAGCGTATGGGTTTTTAGAAAAGAAAAAGTAAAAAGTTTTATTGTCTGCACTAAATATTGATTCACCCCCCCTCTCAGTATTTTTCCCAACAGTATTTTCAATTTGTTCTTATATGGGTCTATTTAGAAGTATAATGGGAGGGTACATGTTGGATGTGTAATTTAATTCCACATCTAACAAGTGTCTACGCTTAACTTCTTGAGTAAACATATAAGGAGATAAGCCAAAAATACAATTAAAAAGGTAGTTTCTTTTTTTTTCCTTTAAAAATTCATAAATATTATGTCATTATTTAACAATTATTTTATTATCTTCCTTAGCAGACCCATTTTAGACTTCAAAATTCCCTTAGTGATTCTGCAATATTAATAGTAACACATTAATAAATGTTGAGGAATTTTTTTGTCCTGTCCATAGGATTCACATGGAGTTCTCCCTAGGTCACAAGCTCATTTTTTTGGGTGACACTTAAGGTTTATTTCTTGCACAATCATGTTGCAGGATCTATGAGACTTTGGGTAGGATATGTTCACGTCCCATGAAATATTCCCCTTGGATAAGGATTTTGTTAGAGCTTCCTATTAGGCCATCCTTCCAAGCTATTATATGGAACCCTATAGTCATTTATGGGGTGGAAGCTTTGAAAAGCCCATATTTAAGGTGTGAAAAGTTTCCTTCCACATTTATTTACTTTAAGTTGGAGTCCTAGCCACACTCTCCTCTTGTTGGTACTCATCATGTTCAAATTTTTTGGTCAAGTGTTTGAATGATATAGTTTTTGATCCTACTAACTCACGCTTATATGCAATGAGTTCCCAAGAAAAAATGATCTCTATTCCGAGGAATATTAAGAGGTGCATGAAGAAAATGTTAGAAATTGTTAGAAAAGAGGTTGGGAAAGACATTCTAGTGGTGTACATCCTCGAGTTGTTAGAAAATGTGGAAATTTTTAAAATATGTTGTTATTGATGGAAACAAGATGATGTCAGGAATGTGTTTATTGATGCAACAAGTGGCACAGGTGTCAAATAAGGTCTCAAGAAGCAGCCTTAAGGAGTAGTATGGATCAACATGGTAGCAGTAATTGTGTTAAGATTTAGAGCCAATTTTTTTGTGGAACGTCACCTCAAACATAGGTTAAACCCATTCTAATGGAAAGAGCTCTGAAAGGGCTTTCCAATGATATGTGGAAGTCTAAAAATGGCCCTTTAGTTCAAAATATAGAGTCATTCATAGTTTGGTGACCTCAAGTCAAAGATAACAGAGTTAAAAGGTGGTTGGATGAACTTTTGGCATATAGCCAAAGATGGCATAAGTTCCAAACCTAACGACAAAGCATAGCAGAGTTAACAAACAAAGGACCAAGTTGACATGGATGGATAACACAACAAAAAGGGGAAATTATATTGGGCGTTGGTGGATCCCACCTGGCGAAGTTTCCCCAACGATAGTACCCCGAAGGTATGGTTATGGTGCACAAGCATTAGCGGTTAGATGAATGGATTAGGATGACACCAGCATATGACACCATCCTGACGGAGGTAGCCAGGAAATGTAACCTTGACGAAGCCTTAAGGATTACAAATTTAAAGCATAGGGAGACAAGCGTTGGGACACATAGGATAACGAAAACCAATCAGGGAGTAGGTGGGCGGTCCCCATGGGACACATCGACCTAGTGGATAGACCCTGATGGGTTATAAATAGGGCACAAGGGAATGCTCCGAGAGGAAACACACTGGGATAGAAAGGGATATGGGCTAATCCCTGACCCTTGGTCTTTTTGTGTAGAAATAGACTAGGGGCATGGTAGATTAACAAATGGAATTTGGCCTGCAAAGGGCTTAAAGAGGCTAAGCACCTTAAAGCCTTGGTCAATGATTGCAAAGACCTAGTCCTATGGTACAAAAGCAGGTAAAGGAGTAGAGAAAAAGGGGCTTAAGCTCAAAATTTTGGAACTGTTAGTTTTGGTGGTTAATTTAGCAGTAAAGCCAAAGTTTATTGTAGATAAAAACAAAAGAGACATTGTTAAAACTTGTAAAAGGCTAGAATTATAAAATAGGAAAATAAAGTAAGTTCAACCCAAAGAAAAGGGTAGTTAAGGTTAGAGAACTTGCAGAGGACATCCAAAATACTGAAATGAGAAAGTCAAATGCAAAAATAAGGATACATGCAACAATCAAAGAAAAGAAAGAGAAGTCAAAAATATCAAGCAAAAGTATTTGTAAGTAGGATTGAGAAAGTAGGATAAACAAGTTTTCCATAGAAGAAATATAATATTTGATGTGATCGAGTTGGATTGTTGCCGGTGTTTCTCAGCAATGAGAAATTGCTGAAGGTGTTGGTGATTGAATAATTTAATTTTTTTTAAAGCAGAGAAGGCATTCATGGCTCTAGTATGAAAATAGATGAAAGATGAACCAGTGAGTCTCAAGTAAGTTGTAGCTTGCAAAATCAGGGGTTAGTGCTCCTTCCAAAGATGCTAGAAAATATTTGGGGTTGTAGCTCCATTTAGTTGTAGATGATAAATTAGGGAGTCGTAGCTTCCTGTTCATTGTAGCCAAAGAGTTGTAACGACAAGTTGTAGCTTTCACTATGAATGGATTGAAGATAATTTTGGAAAATTTATTTGTTCTTTGTGTGTTCCATTGAGATTATTGATATTATTTTTTTTCATGCTTATTTCAATTAATTTTTGAAGTATTTAATGGTGTCCCAATATAATTTCACAAAGTGAAAGAAATTTTAAATTGGTAAAAATTATCATAATATTGATTCACCCCCCCCCCCTCCCCCCACCCTCAATATTGTCCTAGTTTCTAAAATTTGGTATTAGAGCAGGGTTACTTCAGATTATTTTAACAGTTGGAAGAAACATCAAGTACCATGGCAAGCCGGGAAGGAGGATTTAACAACATACCACCCATGTTCAATGGATCAAACTATGTGTTTTGGAAAGTAAGGATGAATACCTACATTCAATCACTTGGAAATGATGTGTGTGACGTTGTTGAAGAAAAATATCAAAAGCCTCCATAAATGGTTACGAAAGATCATAATATGGAATTCAAATGCAATTCTAAAGCAATGAGTGTCTTGCTTAATGGCCTACCTAAATTAGAGCTTGCCAAAGCTATCTAGGACAAGATGATCAGTTGCTATGAAGGAGACAACAAGGTAAATAAAGCTAAAATCCAAGCTTATAGGATGAAATTTGAGTCTTTAATCATCCATGATTATGAATATATTGCAAAGTATATTTTAATATTTGATGAAGTTGTGAACACCATAAGAGGGCTTGATGAGAAACTAAATGAAGCTATGGTAGTTCAAAAAAATTTAAGATCTATTCCTGAAAAGTTTGCAATTTAAGTCTTTAATCATACATGATTATGAAGATATTGTAAAGAATATTTTAAGAGTTGATGAAGTTGTGAACTCCATAAGAGGGCTTGACGAGAAACTAGATGAAGCTATGGTAGTTCAAAAAATGTTAATATCTATTCTTGAAAGGTTTAATCCCATGGTGTCAGTCATTGAAGAAATGACCAATCTGAGCACTCTCACTTTAGATCAACTCCTAGGTATACTTATTTCCTATGAGATGAGGATTCTGGCAAGTCTACAGCTAAAGAATCAACCTCAAAGTAGAAAAGAAGTGAAAATATGAGGATGATGACTCATATTGTGAATTAGATGAAGAAGAAACAAAATTTGTGAGGAAGCTTAAGTGAGGATCGAGCACGTATAAAGTTATGCTACCCTTTAAATGTTTTAATTGTGGAAAATTTTGTCACTATGAATCAAAGTGTCCTGAAAAGAGGAAATATTATGATCCTAAAGAAAAAATTAAGAAAGTTAAAAAGGACATAAAATGCTAAGAAGAGAGGTTTCTATGTTCAAGAAGAGAGCTCCTCGGAAAGTGAATCTAGCCAATCCTTGAATGAGGACAAATATGATGATAGCCCTAAATAATTTATGTCCATGGCCATAGAAAATCTCCAAGTCGAGTCTATTAATTATGATGATGAAGAAGGAGGAGTAGACCTTGAAGGTGAACTCACAAGTCCTCTTGATGAAATAGAAAGGATAAGGAAGAAAAAAAATCTATCAAAAGGAGCCTTTGATAAAATAAAAAGTTGAGGTTGTTGAGTCATTTCTCTTGCAAATAGAAGAAGGAAATAAGATTCAAGAATCCCTGAACCAACAACTGAATTGAAAGGTTCAAGCATGTGAGAGGTTGGAAGGAGAAATCGTGTTGCTGAGAAAGAAACTGGAGAAGGCTAAACCACAGTTGAGTTTCAATCAGAAATTTAGTAAAGGGACTAAGGATTTCAATGAGATATTAGAAGCACAACAAGCCTCCTTAGATCATAGTGGTCTTGGATTTGAAGTTGAGTCTAGCTCAACAATTGAATTAAATTTTAAAAAGGAAATTGCCTTTGTTCCAAAAAAAAAAGGAATTGCACAACAACAAAAGAAGATTACACAACCAAAGAAAAATCAGCAACAAGAAAATAAAAACATTGGCCAAGAAAATCGAACTACCTAGAATTTATTCCAACACATAAGACAACCTTCCAAGTACAATAATATTTTCCTAGGGTATTATTTCACCTGAAATTATGGCCACAGAGCAACAAATTGAAGAGATAATATTTCTTACAAGAAGCTCATATCTAGAAGAAGGTTGAAACAAAGGAAAATCAGACTCACATATAATAATTCTTTTGATTCTCTGGAATATCAGGTGCAATGTTTTAATTGTCAAAATTTTGGGCATATAGTAGTAAATTACAGGCGTAAGGAGAAAAAAACAGTGCCAGTAATTGAGAAAATTGAAGAAAAACCAAAGATCTGGAAATAAAAGGAGAAATATGAGCAATGTGATATTGCTCTCTATGCTCAAAATGGTGGGAGCCATTGTTGTGTGGACAATGTTTGTTCCAGTCACATGTCAGTATAAAGAAGAAAGCTTTTTGACATGGAAACCAATTGACAAAGGTAATTTTGTAACACCCTCTTCCCACATCTACCCATGTAATCAGCCAACTAAGGTAAACATGTGACGAGAGGCTACTAATATGAGATTCAACCTCCTATATGACCTTAAGGAAGTGGAACCGATGAAAACATAACAAACACACCTTACACATCATCAACAACACCACCAGGAGATAAACCACCCTCCCAGACCCCTGAAACTTGAAGGGGAACTGATTTTTGACCCATTAAGGCCTTAGTCACAGGAATGTAAGGGCAAGGCAATGACTAGCAACCTATAGCCATAGGAATTCCTTGGAAAGGCAGTGGCCAGGTCCCCAAAAGGTCAATTCTATGCTTGTAGCTCTTGGATTCATGCCACATTTTCAGCCCCTGAACCCAGGTCACTGCCCAAAACTTCATGTAACTTCAGAAGAGAATAAATAAAATTTAAAAAAATAAATAAATGGAAGCAATCACATCATCAGGAACTCATCCGACCCCACCTAGCCATGACAGGACTTTCATCAAGCATGTCACAAACATTGCATCTACAAGTATAAATAATAGAATTAAACATAGGAGTCTAATACTTATCTGAGAATCGCTAAGAAGTATTTCTCCCTTACATCATAAGTTGCAATACAATCTATTTGATCATAGATACATTGTATATTCATTTACAAGAAAAAATTAGATAGAGACATACATCATCACTAATAAAATACATGCTTATAACCAACATAATAACAACAAAAATATCATGGATATAACATCAATGAAATCCACATAATAATCAATACATTTTCATACCAAATGCCAAAGGAATGGAATTCTCGTTAATGTGTAAAAACCAACCAGAGATGGGACTTCCATGTTCCAATTTACCATAGATTGGCTGATCCAAATCTCTCTTCAGCCAATCACCTGCATGCCATATTCCAAGCATGAATGTGGGGCTCAAACTGAAAAACCAACCGAGGATTCCTTAGGCTAAACCACCTCACCCTCATCAATCATAAAATAGGCTTTACTGTGATCTACACCCAATCACTAGGCCAACATAAGCATGGATATCACCGTATTCTCTTTGCCTACACCATGACGAATTTTCATGTATCCTAGTCTCTCAGTATTTACCACAACCTAGAGTCTAAATTAGGGGTCACTAGTCCCTAAACTGAGACATAATCTCTAGGATTTACCGCAATCCAAACCTAGGATTCCTAGGCCTGAAATGGAGAGTAAACCACCACCTCTCAGGCTTTACCACAATCCCAAACCTAGGATTCCTACACCTAAAATGGAGAGCAAACCACCACCTCTCAGGCTTTACCGCAACCCACAGTCTAAATCATGGGTCACTATGCCCTAAACTGAGGCAAAAATTTAATTGGTTCTATAATCATTCGTAGATCCACCTCACTCAGATTCAAATCCATCCGATAATCCAACTAAACCAAAACATGAGAACTCCACAGCACCATGGTTATACGAAAATGGCAAGGCTAGGTTGAATACACTGTCACGCTTGGAAAAACCCATGCCAAGACAGAAAATAACCACATGCAATACATTGCATGTCAAATCTGGCAAGGAAATCATACATGCAAATCAATACCTACAAAGAATCTTTTTGTAGCTTCTTGATTCATGCTCCTCCTTGCTTGCTTCCTCCTTTTTTCTGCTTTCTTGCCTTTGTTGCTCAAAATGCCAAAGTACTCCAAAAACTCTAAGTGTCCAAGAGTGAGAGAGAGAGAATAATGAGATAACTCCAAAACTGAACTGGAAAAAGGTACCAACTGATCCTCATGAGCCCTTTTATATAATAGGCCTCTATTTTCTTCATTTTCCATTATTTTTCCTTTAATTTCCTCCTCACATGCAACATGTGACCTTTCATCTCCCTTTTCTCCTAATTTCAATTATTTTTGTAAATAAATGTGCCAAAAATTATGTTTTCCTCTTTAATGCCTTAGACATAGCCTTTTCCAATTTCCTTAGCCATAATAAACCATGTTAACACCCGCACTAGGATGTTTTCCCCAATGTTTAGCTTGGAATAACTGTCTCAGCAATCGTGGTTATTATTTTTTAACTTTTATTACATGGAATTTTCACCAGGGATGTTCCAAAACCCTCCCCCTTGGGGGACACTATCCTCGATGTTAAATCACACATACACCTTAGCAACTCCTCTAAAAAGAAACCATATTTCCCATGGAGCTTTATATCATAGCTCGACGTAGTATTTACAATGATCACCCTGCTGAAAAGCAAACCAACATGACATCGTAACAAAATAGCAACTAAAATGACATGACACCATACCACTTAATGGAGCTTTATAACTTAGCTCATGATGGTATTCACATCCATATACATATGTACATACATCCAACCATCACATCAAAACATATACCAAAACATCACCAAAACATATGCTAAACAAAAACCAACATCACACCAAAACTGCTTTGCCTCAACTGGAAAACAAGGAGGGATACATGGACCGCATCTGATCCATCATCTCCCATGTAGATTCATCGAGCCCAAAGTGATTCCATTTCACTTTTACTTGCTCTATTTCTCTATTTTGGAGCATGAGCACCTTTTTCTGCAATATACACCGAGGCTCCGGCTAGAATTCTCCATCAGTACCACCTGCAATACATACCAGTCAATCACATGATCAGCATATTTAACATACTTATTAAGAAAATATATATATGAAAACATCATGGAATTTCACAGTGGAAGGAAATGCACGTCGATAGGCCACTGGTCTGATCCTATAAATGATCCTGAAGGGTCCACAAAATTGTGGTACCATCTTGGCACATGATCCAATATGCAAGGATCTCTTCTTAGGATTTATACACAAGTACACCTTATCCCCAACCTGACACTCCTTGAACAACCTGTTCCCATCTAAATAACACTTCCACCTATCCTGCACTGCTTTCAAGTTCTTCTTAATCACCTGCATTTCTTGTTCCATTTCTTCCAACATATCTGGTCCAATCAGTACTTTGTTAACTAGATCACTCCAACTGATAGGAGTGTTGCAATGCCTCCCATACATAGCCTCAAATGGACTCATCCCTAGTGACTCTTGATACTTGTTGTTGTAGGAAAACACTACCAGTGCATCACAAACATCCTCAACATATCCTCCAACATCATGGATGATAAGTTATATTGAAGGCCAACTTGGAAGTGAACTTTGCATCCCTGTCGAATACAACTGTATTCATAACACCATGCAATCTAACTATGTCTCTGATAAACACTTGTGTTACATCACTAGTTGAGTATGTAGTCTTCACCGATATGAAATTTGCAACCTTTTGTAACTTTTCCATGACAACCATAATGTAATCATGTTTCCTATTTATCTTAGGCAAACCTATGATGAAGTCCATGGAAATGACCTCCCATTTCCACTCCGATATCATGATTGTTTGTAGAATTCCACCTGGATGTTTACACTCTTCCTTAACCATCTAACAATCTAAACATATGGTTACAAAATCTGCCACATCCTTCTTTAGATTGAACCAATAGTATAATCTCTTCACTACAGTCAAAGTCTTCTGGTAGCCTGGGTGACCCAAAAATGGTTTCTCGTGAAAGTCCCTCAATATCACCTTCTTGAGCTCACTGTTGTCTGGAACATATATTCTGTCTCTAAATATAACCAATCCATATGCTGTGAGATGTTTATCCAAGTTATGTACATGTGTACATGTACCTGTACCGCATGTACCTTTACTTGTGCCAAAACTTGTACCAACACTTGTACCTATACATGTACTCTATTGCAACCAGTGTACAATCTCCATATACATGTGATCCTGTTGACCTGCATGCAAGATCCTATACTGTAATTTTGTCCTATAGGAGCTCATATATGCTAAGTGATTTACCTACACCCGCCTGCTAAGAGCATCTTGTACCCTATTCTCCTTTCCCTTGATGTACCTGATCTCGAATTCAAACTCGTTGATAATTCCCAACCATCTAGCCTGCCTGGCATTCAAATTCGCCTAGTCAAACAAGTGCCCCAACCCAATGTGGTCACTCATCAATACAAATTGCCTTCCAAGAAGATAGTGCCTCCACATCTTCAATGCATGTATGCTTGTTTCTATCTCAATATCATGTGTTGGATAGTTCTGCTTGTGTTATTTTAGCTTCCATGACTCGTAGCATACCACATGTCCATCTTACATAAGGACCCCACCAAGTCCTCTCTTAAAAGAATATGTACACATGAAAAACTCCTTGTTTGGATCTGAAATCTTTAGAATTGGAGCATGTGCCAACAACTTCTTGAGTTTCTCAAAACTAGCCTCACACTCCTATGTCTAATCAAACTTCTTACCTTTCCTCTGCAATGATGTAATAGTGTAAGAAATCTGTGAGAAGTTCCTGATGAACCTCTTGTAGTAACCTGCCAATCCCATGAATGATCTCACCTCGTCTACATTCTTAGGAGCTACCTACTCCATGATGGCCCTTACTTCTCTAGATCTACTGCAATGCCTTCCTTGGAGACAACATGTCCCAAGTAGTGTACCTAGTTTGTAAGAAGTTGCATTTGCTGAGATTAGCATACAATTGATGCTCTCTCAACAACCTAACATTGTTTCCAAATGCTCGACATGCTCTTCCTCATTTTTAGAATACACCAATATGTAATCAATTAACACAATCACAAACTTTTCAAAATAAGGACACAATACATTATTCATCAAACACATAAATGTAGTTGGGGCATTATTCAAAACAAATGGAACTACAAAAAAATCATAATGCATGTCCTTGGTCCTAAATGTATTCTTGTAGATGTCCTCTTCTTTGATGTGTACCTGATGATATCCCGATCTCAAGTCGATCTTAGAGAACACTACTACTCCCTTCAGCTGATCGAAAAAATCATCAATCCTCGGTAATGGGTACCTTTTCTTGATGGTCACTTTTTTCAGCTCCAAGTAGTCAATGCATAGTCTAAGAGTGCCATCCTTCTTCTTTATGAACAACACTGGTGCACCCCATGGTAATACACTTGCTCTAATGTACCCCTTGTCAATCATTTCTTTTAGCTCCAACTTTAGATCTACCAACTCAAGTGTTCTCATCCTATAAGGTGCTTTTGTTGTTGGAGTTGCACCTGGCATAAACTTAATAGAAAATTCTACCTCCTTGTGAAGTGGAAACTCTGAAATATATGTTGGAAACACATCCTGAAATTGCTCCAAAACTGGATATCTGCTCAAGACTTCTACATCCTCAACTTCCTTACCTTTTTCATTGGAGATATGAACTACAAATAGCACACATCCTTTCCTATGAATGTGCTTGGCCTGCATGGTTGTCACCATGCTAACTAATGTGGCTTTCTTCTTTCCCTACAAGATTCTTGGTTCCCCATTTTCATCTAAGCACTCAATAGTTTTTTTATAGTAGTCTATGTTGGTCATGTGAAGGTATAACGAATCCATACCCAATAACATACTATAGGAACCCAACAGAAATATGTTCAAGTGCGTTGTTATAGGCATACCATTTAACTCAAATGAACTTGCTCTCACCCAATGGTGAACTCTTTTATTTATACCTATGGCCAACTGCACTAACCAAGATTCTGCATGCATTTCCTTATTTAAACAACACTTATCCACCATGTCATAACTAACATAGCTATAATTACATCCAATATCAATCAAAAGATAAATAACTTGATCAAAAATATTACCATCCATCTCAATGATAGAAGCTTGGTGATATGTCCCCAACATTTTGTGCCTTCCTCCTTGATTCTGTGGACAATCTCTCTTGAGATTCTCCTCACCGCATGTCCATCACTCCAGCCATCCCATACCATTACCAACATATTTTTTTTGTGATCTATGTTATTGTTGTGGCCTATGTCCATGTCTAGTCGCATTAAACTTCTTTTGTGGTGCCACCTTTTATTTCTCTTTTGCATTATAAGGCCTTTCTCTTTTCAGTTTCCATTTACCTTTTTCCTTCCCTTTTCATCCTTGCTGAGACTAATTTTTGTGTTTTGACTAAACATAGCAGTGCTTCAGCTTCACAATGACATCCTCAAGTGACCAAGGCTCATCATACTCAATCTGATCTCGGAACCCTATCGAAAAACCAATGAAGAATTGTTGAACCTTAGCCTTCTCATCCTCAAGATATGGTACATACCTTAGTAACTCCAAGAAATTTTTCATATACTCCTCATCTATCATTGATCCCATCTTTAGCTCATAAAATTCTTTGGACTTGTTTTCATAGTACCTCTCTAAAAAATATTTCTTCCTGAAGAGTCTTTTGAACTCATGCCAACTCAAGTCATTTTTCCTGATGTGTCTAAACCACTTCCCATCTTCCCACCAGATGTCTTCCTTACCTCTCAAAATGAAGATAGAAATCTTGGCCTTCATGTTATTTGAGCACTCATGCAACTCAAACAACTTATTCATCCCAAGTATCCAAGCTTATGCCTCTTCTAGTTTCTTCAACTTTCCATCAAAAGTAGGTGGATTTTCCTTCTTAGATTCATTCGGCATGTATCACCTGTCACTCCTCCTGTAAGGATGATACTGACGACATGATATTTATCTAAACTAGAACTAGAATGGTACATGTTCTCATCACCCCTCCTATCCGGAGTGTCCAACAACTTGCCATATCTCACTGTATCATCTTTATCTTACTTGTGTCTACTAGGAGACCTACTACCATATGCCCCATTAGTTTTTTCCTCCTGTCCATAGCTGATCTAAAGTGGCCCTTGTTTCTGCAATTCTAACAATTTCTAAAGAAGTATTGCATTCACCCCTACTTGTAAATTTTTTCATGTATAAGCTTTTCATTGTCTGCCTTACAACTCCTTATTTCTTCCTTTAGGCTTCTCAATGTGTCTTCCAAATCAAAATAATTTCCACCATGTAGCTCATATGACTCACAGGGGGAGTCATTTTAGTCTACCATCTTTCTATCCATGTTGGTCTTCCTTCTATAAGGTATAATATGTCAGCTAAACCAAATAGCAATAAACCAACGTACCTTAGTGTAATTTGGGGAGGACACTCCCTGCAAGATCAATCAATCAATGTAATACATGTTTAGATATAATCATGACAGCATATAAACATATAAATTTCATTCTAGTTGGATTTCAGTCATCCATGCATCACCATACCAAATGCATACCAATGCAAGCTTGATCACACACAACCATAAGCACAAATCATACATGATCATAAGAAACATGTAACCCAGCATGACCGACCAATGAATATTCAACATATAACATTACACAAGAATCATGCACAACCAATACACAAGGATGACCCGAATGTGACCTAGCATAACCAAGCAATGCATATACAACATGTAACAATATATAAGGAATATTGTGTGCACAATACATAAACAATAACAACACACAATCAGTCATACTTTCATGACAAAGTGTCAATAACAACATCATCAACACTTCCATGGTGACACCACTGTAACCATGGCCAACACAATGGGGACGCGACAACCACATACAACATAGGTATAAAAACAAATAAGCAATCAACATAACGCATGATCAACACACTACCCATCCAGTCTGAGAGTTGAACCATGCTCTGATACAACTTTTTAACACCCTCTTCCCACATCTACCCCAAGTAACCGACCAACCGGGGTAAACATGTGATGAGAGGCTAATAATATGATATTCAACCTCCCATATGTCCTTAAGGAAGTGGAACTGATGGAAACACGACAAACACACCTTACACAACATCAACAACACCTCCAGGAGGTAAACCACCCTCCCAGATCCCTGAAACTTGAAGGGGGACTGATTTTTGACCCATTTAGGGCTTATCCACGGGAATTTAATGGAAAGGGAGTGGATAGAAACCTATATCCATGGGAATTCCTTGGAAAGACCACAACCAGGGCCCCAAAAGGTCAATTTTGTGCCTATAGCTCTAGGATTCGTGCCAAATTTTCAGCCCCTGAGCCCAAGTCACTACCCAGAAATTCGTGTAAATTCAAAAGAGGATAAATAACATTAAAAAAAAATACATGGAAGAAATCACATCATCAAGAACTCATCCGACCCCACCCAGCCATGACAGAAATTTCGCCAAACATGTCATAGACATTGCATCTACAGGTATAAATAGCAGAATTAAACATAGGGGTCTAATAATTACCTGAGAATCGCTAACAAGCATTTATCCATTACATCATAAGTTGTAATACAATATATTTGACCATAGATACATTCTATATTCATTTACAGGAAAAAACATAGATATAGCCATACATCATCATTGATAAAATACATGTGTGTAACCAACATAATAACAACAGAATTTTCATGGATATAACATCAATGAAATCCACATAATAATTAGTACATTTGAATACCAAATACCAAAGGAATAAGCTTCTCATTAATGACTGTAAAAACCAACTAGGGATGGGACTTCCATGTTCGACCTGACCATAGATTGGTTAAGCCAAATCTCTCTTCAGCCAATCACCACCATGCCATATTCCAAGCATTAATGTGGGACTCAAACCGAAAAACCAACCAGACCATCCTGAGGCTAAACGACTGATCTGAAATGATTGTATTAGTTTTGTTGTGCTAAGTTTCTTTTCAGTTTAAAAACATGTGCATACTTGTCTCATTAGTTTGCATAAGTATTAAGGATTTTGACCATGAATTGTAGATTATTTTTAGTGAATTGGAAGCATAAAACAAGCTTACATAACACTGCACAACACTATAAAATAGAGAAATAAGTCACCATATGAAATTTACACAGCAGGCATGATGAAGCAGTTCACCCATTCTCGGCTACATCTGTTGGTCCAACTCCCAATGGCATGTCCATCTTTCATTCAGGGGAAATTTTAAGAACCCCCTTAAATTTATATGTATAATAAATGGGTGAATCCCCATGATAAATAGGAAAAATGGAAGGCAATTTTATTAATAATATATTATGTATATATAATTTTTTTGGCGAATCTCTCATGAGATTATATTATCTTGTAAAATCATGGCGAATCACTAGTACAAATGGTGAATCACTAGTACAAAATGGTGAATAGTTGTTTAGTGGAGTTGAGGGTGTTGGTTTCAATGAAGATATGGTAGTTGAACTAGGATTTGAAGGAAGCAAACCACCAAGACCAAGCATGGCACATGGTGACTAGTGAGGGAAGTAGTTCTTGTGCAGTTTGGAAAATGCGTTCTAGTTCTACTAAGCGTAGTGTTGTTTCTCATGAAACTACTAGCACTGGTATTGAGGTTGGAGAGGAGTTTAAGGAAGCATGGAAGGTATAAATGGTGGAGAATTACAAAGATAACCCCATGATGGGCTCCATTTTTCCCTTTGGTGTTTGGGCCTGCAAGATCTTCTGTCCATTGAACCAACAATTAACCATTCAACCAACAATCAACTTGACTAAGTTGATTAGGTACGAGTCAACTTAGACTAATATTCAAAGCTATGCTTTTCACAATCCCATATTTATCACACTAATGCTACACAACATTGAGCATTTGCACCCAACTCTCATGCATGCACACAAAATTTTCATTAACATCTATAACCCTAACCAAGTGAGAATTGATCAACAATTTGCACCAAATTTTGTTATAGTGTTGAAAGTTCATAAGAAATTTAGATCCATGGTACCTTAAATAAATTTTGAGATAACCCCCACAAATTTGACACAATAGAGAAAAATTGTGATAAATTTTAAACCTACAAAAATTAGGATTCATGTTCCTAGGAACGATCATAAGAAGTAGTTGACATATAGGTTGAGTTTTGAGCCTTGACACATTGATAATGCAATGGATTAGGTCAAAACTCACACATTGAAAAGTCATCAATGAATATAAGACAAGATCATTATGAATTACACATAATCCAAACTTCCTACCAAATTCTACTTAGTTGTGTGCAACTCAGCTATACATAATATTATAGTAAATACAAATTCCACAAAGCCTTCTTCACATAGCTAATAAATGGTCATTGGAAGAGCACCCCTTATATAATAGTAATATTAGAAGTCAATATATTATTTCATATTGAAATTCATAGCCATAGCACTCCTATGTATTGTATGATGTATTCAACTTGGATTATCAAATATAGATAAAATCATAGTTTTGATTGATACATGTAAATCGTACTTGCGCACAATGTTGAATGCAATGCCAGTCAAGGAGTAAAGTCGGTTTGACGTGTAATGATCTATAAAATAGTGAAGAATCTTAGTAACGTTATAGCCTATGGAACTTAACTTTGTTATGCACCAATAACCACATTTTATAACCAGTGAGCACGTATAGATGTGTGTTGAAATAAAAATCCCACTCCAAGTCATTTGCTCACTACTCACTACACCTTCTAGTTCTAAAAGGAGGGAAAGCATGATTAACATTTTAGTGAACAATATTGAAGTTTGAACACATAAATTAATAAACTAACTACTAAATTACCAAATAGTGTATACTGAATACTAAATAGATATCATCATGATTCATATCTATATGGATCAGACACTATATTTCATTATTATATATATATATATATATATAACGTGTCCCGTGTAGAATACTCATATTTACGTGTGTCCTTATTCCATGTGACTTAGCTTCATGCCAATTAAATATCTGAAATCCACCATCCAATTAAGGATGCCTTTGAATTCTCATATAGTGAACAATAGATTCCAATAGAGATAAGGATACCCTTCAAAGTTCCTATATTGTATAAAGTTAGAAGATCCAATAGCATTTCATCAAGTCCATTCTTTTGAAGATTGATACCTCCCTCTGATTATTTTTTGTTTTTTGGGCATTTACATTTGAGGATGGATCATGGTCACTTACAATTTTGGGCAGGCCAACTCAATGAAAATAAAACAGTTGGTTTGTGATGTGCTATTATACAGTTATTTCTTTCAACATTGAGGGTTCTATTATTTTATAGTATCGGCATTACTGTCGTTGATATTATTATATATTGGAAACAAGTGACAGTGATCTGGTTGTGGTGATGATATTGAACCACTGACTTTTTGGATCACAACTAGAATCCCCACTCAAACAATTGCATTTGTTAGTTACAACAGATGGCATGGATGAACCATCAAGACACACTCTAGTTTCATCTTCTACCTTTGCAGATAAATGCAATTTAGAATCTGACATCATGCTCCATTGGGTATTGTCACCCATAGAGAACATACCCAGCCTCGTTGCCTTTCCTAGTCCAATAGCTTCCACGTAGAAAATAGTTCGTTTGAGGATGATGTTGCCTTGGGGAGTATAATTCCATGACTCAAATTATGTACAAGAGCCAAGTGTAATGTCTAACCCAAGTAATGAATACCTTTGGAGGCACAGTCTTGTAAAGGGATGGTATATAATTTGATAAGGAGAACGTTGAGACAAACCTGGACTTGCAGCCACAAAACAGGGTGATTAATTAATCATGGCTGAGGCAAGTTGATCCCTGCAAAGGGAGGAGAAAATGATAATGATATTCTATATATATTACAACATAAACCCATTGGACTTGCAGTGAAGGCCATGTTAGAAATGCTAAACATTATGTGTTATTTAGATATGAATACCTGCTCAAAATTGGGTGAATTTCCTATGTTTTCACAAATAATGTATGACCAACCACCATTATCTCTTGATTCTTATTTAGGTAGTATTTCATTAGAACATGCATCCTCTTTCTTATATGGAATTTACTTCCAATGGATTTAGCTAAGGTTTTAGGTATGCCTTTTTTGCAGATACTGGATAATTAAAAGATTCAAACCTTGAAATTCACAATTTACATAACATTTCATATCACAACAAATTATAACTACCTCCAAAATAAACTAAATAAAACAGAGACGGGAACACCTTCATTAATTTAACAGACAAAACACCAAAACAGCGATGCCCTTGAAGAATGGACAAAGGGCTCCTTTCTAGGCAATCCTTGTTGGAATTCACTGAAACAAAAATTCCTAATTTGGTTTTGCATTATTTATTTATTTTTCAAATTTTGCATTAAAAAGAAAACAAAATCATAATTTTAATGGAATTATGATTTTTACTCAAATAAAAGCTATAAACAAAGCCTATAAATATGATATAACCATGATTTTAGTTGAAATAAAATATATCCCATTTTATAACTACCTTAACCCAAACAATATGTCATTGCAATAATGATTTTACATAGAATAACTATAATAAAAAAATCCATAAAACAATAACAATAACACACTTCAGAAGTGATAAAACAATAACACTTTACATAATCTATATTCTATATTGCTAATAAACAATATAAGAGGATGGTATCATATCACCGTTTATCAACCTTGGATGTTGTAATTCAAAACCAGCTTCCAATTGCATAAGCTATATTGAATTAGATAATGGCTTTGCAAAATGCACTTTTTCCCTCAAATTGTGATTGAATTTGACCACAATATATAATTTCAATTCAAAATTGTTTTTTCCAAGAGTTTGAAGTGTCTCAAAATATTAGGGAGTAGCTTAAAATACACTCAACCATTTGTCTTTGAAGAAAATAACTGAAAAGTCTGCAACAGAATGAATTAAAATAGAGTCGATTAACCACATGGGCAAAAACAGAAGTTAGCTTCAAAAATGTACACTAAATCATAAATATTTGAAAATTAAAAAAGTCTAGGTTTGCATAGAGAAAGATTTAAAATACACTAATCAATTACATGGCAGAAAAATTCATAGTCTGCAAAAAAACTTGAGTGTTGATAAAGCAAATCAACCAAGTTAGTCGTATATATGATTTGTAATTGTATGTGTGTAATATCTAATTTAAGGGTATTGTATAGGTATGGACTGTATATGATGAAACCAATGGAACCAAGTGAAAATAAAATATACACTTCTTTCATTTTTGAAATATTACATATCCTACAGGTATGGTAATGACCATGGATCATTCCTTAAAATGGTTTTTGTATAAAGCTTAATCTGGGCAGAAAGCTTGAGTTTCTAGACTGACTCCAGTCCCCATTAAGGATTCCATATGTCTCATCAGGCACCAGTATTCCTAATCTGATATAATAACTTCCCTGTAGGGCCCAATAAGCCCAGTCCGGATCATTCTTAGCAGCAAAGGCTAGAAAGAAATTTATATACCTATTATCATTGACATTGGTGCCCCTCTGATCTATTCCAAATTTAGTAAAAAACAGAGGAGCAATGTAGGTCTTGTTGGGGGTGATAAGAAAACCACCCCTTCTCATTACGCTCGATGTCACGGAGCCATAGATCACGTTAGGGTTTCCATTGGCCCAAGCCCGACCATCTGAGAATGCATACCAGTGCATTTCAAATACTAATTTTTCCTTGAAGGTCAAGTTCATTGGTTTCTGAGATAAGAACATGATAGGGGCTGAGTTATTTTTATTTGAAAGTCTAGGATATTGATTAAAGATCCAATTATTTTTCCCCTCAGGTCACTCAGCTCTGGCCATACATGTTGCAAACAAATATTTAGTTATGCTCAATGCAACTTAGTAGAATGGAAAGGAATAAAAAGAAAATGTGATCCAATGTAGCTCTTGAGAAATTATTCAATGTTAAAATTTCTGAATCATATAAACTTGAGATATTATAAAACTTATTTTAAAATTATGCTTGTAGCTTTGGTGCAATGTTGTTGTCTTAGTGTGAAAATGCACTAGTTTAATCTTAATTACCTCTTTTAAGGTAGTGAGAAGGATATTTTATGCCAATATGACACAAGATAGGTGGACTGGCTGTTGTTTCACACTACAACATTGACAATCTGTGTTGGCTCTTCTATGATATAAGACACAGTAATAATACCCATAAATAGCAACACCAAATTGCAACAATAAGACATTTAAATAACACACAATAACTGCAGAGATAGGACTTGCAACTGATGCAAGTGAGATAATTAGGTGTTTGTAGTTGGGGATATTTAAGATAGACTTCCTATTAAAATTTTATAAAATGGATAGGGTGAAGAAAACACATTACAATGAAACAAATACGATAGTGTGAACAGAATGCAAATTCAAATGTGTTTCTTAAGCATAAATGTTTCATTGTGCTAAATCTATTACCGGTAACGGACTCGATTGCAGGAAATGGATGACCCAAAAAAATGAAAAAAAAACAATCGAAGAATCCGATATGGACCCAAGATTTCCCAATTCTGAAAAGATCTCAGTGCAGGAGTTGGGTTTACCTAAGGTGATTCCGGTAACTGCACAACTACATGATGTTTCAATGATGAGGTAGATGGAATGTTAAGATACCCACCGAGATTCTCTCCTGGTTATGGTCTTCCCCCCTCCAACATGACATGAGCTTCAAGGGAATGACATTGATGCAATTATCTTGATGGAGTAGATACTAGTAAGACTTGGCACCACAGTAGAAGGGAGTTTGTTCTTTATAGCGCAGCCATGAAGGGAATGTTACTTGAAGCTCTTGATGATGATACCAGTGTAGACATAAAAATTATAAATATAAGATTCTTATTGTTGTTATAAATTATCCACTCACTAGGATGGACATAAATTATGAAAGTAAGATTATTGGTGCTGCTAAAAATTATCCATGCCAAGAATATTACTAATTGATACCCATTTAAACCAAAACCAGAGTCTTATATGCACATCAGAAGTGCATCCTTCAGCTTCACAACTTAAAAGTGCATATAGACCTGGCTTTAAATGGGTAAGTTAGTGTCCATATTCAATGCACTCAAAGGCATTGTTACAAGGGCATGCCTTTAGACTCAATGCACATTAAAAGCTGATGGATCTCCCACTAACAGTTTCGTAAATACTCTTCTGAGATTAATGAACTTATTAAAATGTCAAGATGAGAAGGAAGAGAATTGTATATATACATACCAGCTCTGGTTCATCTGGGCGTGAGGGCTTTTCGGGGGGCTTGGTTGTTCCAATGGGGATTTTTCCATTGCACCATTGTTTATATGCATTGTGGGAGAGACGGGCCTTTTGAATAATATCTGGAGTGGAGAGAACCAGAGCTCCCCACTCAGCAAGGGAAGAGCATATATTCTCATTTTCGTTCTCATTATTCTTCTTGTGGCGTGCAGTGGAAAGTGGCAGTTCAACAGCCTCCTATGGACCTTTAACACCCCACCTGCGATTCTCATTCACTCTGTTTTTCTCCATCCTAGTAGTCCCCGCCATTCAAATGCATTTGTCTTATTTAGGGATTGGCCATTCGGATGCATTTTTCTTATATTTTCATGCTTAAGCCTGAGAGTATAACAAGCACTTTAGGGTTTGTTCTGTGTACTGCCTCGGCTCCTTTCTGCATGAATGTGTACCAATCATTTTGGTTTTTCTTTGGACCTCTCAATTCCTTTCTCAAGCTCATCCCCACAACACAATCAGTACCATTAAACATTGAAGCTACTAAAATTGGGCCTTTAATCTAGGTATCTGGATCAAAATCCCTATCTCCAAAGAGCCCATTACCATTTGTATTGTTGCAACACCAACCTGGCCTGCTGATATGATTATCGAGGATAGCCATAACCCCACTGGTGCCTAAGCTCGAAACTACTCTTTTATATACTTCAATGACAGGAAAATCAAGAAGATCTGGGTTATTTGTAGCAACCCCTACCTCGGCATCTGAGAAGTTCAGTTTTCTCAAGGATTTCCTAATTGTCATGGCGCCAAGGGAAGAATCTGTGAACATGAAGAGGGACCAAGTCAAGTGAACGCAGTTGAAACCCATTGCTCGGATATTTGTAGTTATGTCATCCACCGGTTTTTTTTCTAGGCCCTCTACCACCATTATGTTGACATTTTCAGCCTAACTAACACATGCAAGCTTTACCCTACAACCATACTGGATATTTTATGCTTTAGCTTTGGTCCCAAAAAATCCACCCTAAACCCTCCATTGCCCTCATCATCAGCGTAAATCTGGGGTGTATGCAACCCAAAACCCTCATCATCAACGTAAATCTGCGGCATATGCAACCCAAAATAGTCCACTTCCCTTATCATTAGCGCAAATTGGGCAAGAATGTCATTCCAAAACCCTCCAACCTAGTAAATTGGGGGTGAATACAACCCAAAACCCTCCAGACCAGTAAATCGGGAGGCGAATCCAACATTTCATGTTTTATGCGCCCTTATTTTTTTGGGCTAAAGCATAATAATTATTTATTTTTAAAATAATTTTGGGGCTAACTATACAAAAGAGTTTTTATATAAAAAATCCGCCCCTCTAAAATCTAAAACCCCTTAAATTTCTCCCTTGGGCTAAAATTCTCCCCTAAAATTTTCCCTACTTTCATTATGCTCAAAATTTTGCTATTACATGTAGTTACAGTGCTCAATGGTTGTTTTCTCTGCACCAATGGCTCCAAAATGCTCCAATTAGTCAAAATTGACTCTTCATTCACTCAGAATGGGCAAAAATTGGGCCTCCTACACTTTTTCCCAGTTTCACCTAGGAAAGCTCCACTAAAAGTGGAGAGCTCCACTTAACTAGAGTTAAAAAAGACATTTCCGCCATCTTAGGCATGTCCACTAAACTTACTGTCGTTTAAACCACCACATTAAGTGTTAGCGATTGGGTGGTGGCCACATGCACACCCCCAAACCGCGGTCATTGTGGTGGTTAGCGGAACCCAAGGTGTAAAATACGGTCAAACTATTGAACTCTAGGTTGAATGAGTTTGGTTAGTGCTGACCACGGGGTTGTTTGATGTTGTTGTTAGTTTCCATGTGACATACACGACGCAAAACCACTGGCGGGTTTCATTTACTACAACGGTTGGTTAACTTAACATGCCATGTGACAATACTCCAGGGAACCCCTAGCGGGTTTCATTTTCACTAAACCATAACACAAACTTGCAACCCAATACAATTTAGAAACATCATGTAGCTCGGGTGGTAAGACGTGCGCATTCCCAGCGAGAGGTCTAGGGGTCAATTCCTGCAGACCCAACAAAATTTTATAATTCAGTTTCAGGAACACGTGGCGGCCTCAAGGCTAGCCACATGGCACCCTCTAATTGGATCCTCCAAACCCATACAACCAATAAAATTGTGACACTTTTCCTCCTGCGATTGGCCCAATGGAGGGAATCTTTTGAGGAATATTCCCCTTTTTTTTGCTGACTGTACTTTCCACCTTGCTGATTGTGCATCCCAGTCAAACCTGGTCAAACTATCGCAAATTTACCTGTTTGGCATTTTGATCAGAATGTGATATCTTCCTCATACGACATCGGTTTTTCGAACCATTTGCGATGCTGGAATCAGAAAGACGAGATATACGTAACCATCCTGGTTTCAACCCAATCCTGTAACTTTTAATTTTGAGAAAAATTTATGAACTCTTGATCATTCCTCCCCATTGGGAAGCTTTTGGACCCCAAAAGACTTTATTACCCATTTAGTAGATGAGGGTACAGCTCCCTCACCTTTCCAACCTCCATCCATTTTTCCTAGCTTGGTTTAGTGCCTTTTTTTGAGATTCAATAAGAAGATGAGCCTAGTGAAAATTAAGCACCTTCACTAGGTGGGACCTGCAGGCTATTTTTAGGTGTATATATATTTTTAGAATGGTGAGCATATTCTAAAATTAGCAGGATTTCGATTCTAGATGGTTGAGAAAATTCTATCTTTGGATGAATTTCTATTTTTAGAACGTGGGCGAACTCTATTTATAGATCGCTAATCTAAAAATAGAATGTCTCTCGATTATTATAAGCCCTTAATAATAATTAGACAATAAATAGTAACTTATTCTCTTGGAGCACTTGATTTCAATGAACAGATGTGGCACATCAGTGGGCTGAAGGAATTGTGCAATTCCTAGGGTGGTTGGTAACTCATGCATGGAGCACATCGTTATAACTAATTGTGGCAAGTTGTAACAGAGTTGGAAGAGTAGTTATGGGAGTTGTTATTTAGTTTAACTCAGTTAAGTGAGTTAAAATAAGTTGTGCTAGTTGTAACTAAAGATACAATAGCGAAAGATGAGTGAATTAATTATTTAATTAATTCGCAAGTAATGTCTTACTTGCAACTGAAGAAATACAACAGTTAACTACTTACATGTCATATCCATGGGAGACCCAGTGGAGAGATAGGAGAAAGGGTGTGTTTGACTATCAGTTGTGACTATAGTGATGCATTCAATGCATCTACACAGACATTGGAGATGCCAAGAGGATTGTGCAGTGCAAGCAAGGCAAGATCAAATACATTCAAGGATCTTCTTCAGCAAGGATTGCGCAGTGGAGGCAGACTGTTAGGAGGCAAGAAATTGGTGCATAGATATGCAAATTTTTGCATGACAGTGTGTGAAGATTTTATATTGTACTAAGAGCTCTATGAGTTGAGCTTTGTATGATATTGTTACATGTTCCATTGATATACATAATATATGATAGTTGGGGTTTTTAGCTTTAAGCTTTCCCGGTAAAACATCTTGTTATGTGAGATTGATTTTTCTTCATTCCACAAAGAATTAAGTGGAAGGATTCTGTATTTAACATAAGATTAAATTGTTAGATCAGAAGAATCCAGAAATACATTATTGTGTTTATAAATTTCTACATGGTATCAGAGCAGTGTTAATCACTGGAGATTGCAATATTGAAGCGGTGATGATTTTTGTGCTGGTGGACAATTCGAATTTGCTGCAATAATTTCTTGGTGCGACAGTTGAGTAAACATTGAAATGGCTTTCAATGGGTTGCGGTTGGAGTATGCACTCGAGGGCAGCTCAAACTACATAGCCTGGAAGGACAGGATGGAGGCGGTGCTTGAAGATAATGGTCTGAAGTAGTTCATCAATAGTGATGTTCCTAAGCGCACTTCGACGGATGTTGCATTACTTGATGCTTGGAAAAATAAAGTAGTGAAGACAAGAAGAATTATGTTGGATGGTGTGAAATACCATATTTTGTCAAGCTTTCATAGGAAATCCACTCCATTTTTAATGTGGAAGTATTTGACATATCTTTTCCAAAGCAGCAGCGACCATAGGAAGTTGGCGCTAAAAGATAAACTCAGAAAAATCAAAATGGAGAAGGGGGACAGTATTCCAAAGTATCTCACGAAGTTTTTCCAATGTAGGGATGAGCAGGGGAGTGTGGGAATTATCGTTGTTGAGGATGACTTGGTGAGCTTGGCTCTCCATGGACTTTCGAAGATTTGGCACAGTTATCAAGACTTTGTCAATGGGCAGTATAAACTGTCGGATTGGGAGCGACTTTGGTTCAATCTAGTGTAGGAGGAGATAAGGCGAAGTACCAGGGATGGCTCTTCATCAAAGCATGATGATGAAGAGGATTGTGATTTGGATTTCAAAGCGAGGAAAGGGAAGGGGAAGAAATCCCATCCAAAATCTGAGGGTAAAGGCAAGAAGCTGGATTTGTCCAAAGTGAAGTGTTTTCATTGTCACGAACATGGGCATCTCGCCACTAACTACCCACAGAAAAAGAAGAACAAGAAGGTTGTTAGAGCTATATCTGGTGAGGCCCTTGCCTCACAATTTGAACTTGATTTCTCTTTGATCGCATGCTTGGTTTCAAGTGAAATGGGATCAGTGTGGTATCTTGATAATGGTGCTTCCTTCCACATGACGGGAGACAAGGAGTTTTGTAATAACTTGGACGAGAAAGATCTCCAAATGCATATAGATATGGGCGGCGATGGACGATATAGTGCAACCGGAATTGGTACCATTACCTCTATGAGGGATTCAGGTAAACCATTTCTGTTGAAAGATGTTATGCATGTTCCAGGTCTAAAGAAGACTTGGTCTCAGTCGCAATGTTGGAGGATAGAGGTTATGATGTTGTTTTCAGTGATGGAAAATCTTTCTTGTGACATAAAACAATGGGTCAAACCAAGAGGATAGAGATTCAATTCAATAATCTTTACAAGCTAGAGGTAGATGGTTGTGCTACAATGGTGGGAAAATAAGAAGAAGTGGTGAGCCTGGATGAGAGCGAATTATGGCACAAGAGATTGGGTCATCTTCACCATGGCGCCCTGAAAATTTTGCAGCAGATTTCTACTGGACTTCCCAAGGGTACACTTTCACAGATAGATCAGTGCAAGGGATGTACTATGGGTAAGTTTGTGAAGACCACCTTTCATGAAAAGGAGAACCGTGCTTCAGTGATCCTGGAGAGAATTCACACAGACATGTGTGTACCATTCTTGGTTGCTTCAACAACAAAACATAGGTATTATGTTATTTTTGTTTATGACTATTCTTGTAGATGTTGGATCTTCTTCATGCAGAAGAAGGATCAAACATTCTCAAAGTTTTGTGAGTTTAAAGCATTGGTGGAGAAGGAGTCAGGGAAGCAAGTGAAGGCTTTGTGGAGAGATAATGGTGGTGAATATATCTCGAACGAATTCAAATACTTCTGTAGCAAAGAAGGAATTCGGAGAGAACTCATAGCGCCTTGTAACCCACAGAATAATGGGGTCACTGAGAGGAAGAACAGAACGATCGTGGGTGTTGCACGAGTTATGCTACATGGTCAAGGTCTACCAATGCACTTGTGGGTGGAAGCATGCAACACTGTGGTTTATGTGCAAAATATTTGTCCTCATAAAGTACTTGGCATGAGTACACCTAAAGAATATTTTACTGGTAAGAAGCCAGATGTTTCTCATTTAAATATTTTTCGCTCATCTGTTTATGTTCATGTGACCAAGAATTCCAGGAAGAAGCTAGAGCCGACTGCAAAAGTTGGGATATTTTTGGGGTACATGGAAACACCCCATAATTATCGTGTGTATTTTCCAAACAGTCGGATGACTGTGCTGCGATGGGATATAAAATTCAATGAGGAGAAATCCACGAAGTTGTCACTTGAGAGGGAGCTACACTTGCATGCAAAGGAAGAACTGCTTGTTCCCAAAGATGAGCCTCTAGATGTGGATCAGCCATAGGAGATTCATGGAGTGGAGTAGTCCACTCACACAGAGCCAAACATCATAATTGGCAGAAGGCATACCATAGAAGCTGAGAAGCTGAAGCTTGATGCGGCACAGAATGTAGGAGTCTGTACTTCACAGCGCAGACAAAGATAGTCTCCTGACCGATATACTAGATACATGGCTCTTATGAGAAAGTGTATCGTGACATAGCCATCTTCCTTTGAGGAAGCAGCGTAGGAGCCCACATGGGTAGATGCCATGGTGGAGGAGTATGACTGCCCATAATCTTGATAGTGATTGATTGCTTGATAGCCTACATCTTGACGGAGAGGTTGTACTATGGACGGTATAGACGGTACGACGGGACGGGGCTGAGTGATGAGTAAGGCACAGACATTGGGGCACGATATCCAGTTTCATTCCCAAGAGGTGTTATTACTATACGGTTTATAGTAAGTGGTCGCCCAGAGCCAGTCGACGGTCAATCTCCCCGCTAGTCAATCCAGATGTGTGTACATGCATTCTCTGGTACTCGCTGGAGGTAATACCAGGTTTATATGTCAGGTAATTTGAGTAAGGTATCAATCCAAGTGGTTATGCATTGATGCTTAGCTTTCTTTATACTTGAATTTATATCACTCCCAATACAAGGAAATACAACCCAATAGACATATAATCTTTCAATACCCATTGAGGGATAATAAATATAAAAGCACTTATCGGTTTCCTTTATGATATATTTATGGGTTATAATTTTGTATGCTAGTAACTCTTATATGGGGCTGTTTGATTATGCATGCACTCATGAAGGAGGGAGATTGGCGCTAATGAATGAAGGACAAGAACAATCTATTTCCACATGGAGTTACAGCATGAATGAGAAACAAGAATCAGATGAAAAAAAATATCGTTACAGCATGAATGAGAATGGAAAGAATCCCTCTTAAGAGCGCTCCCCCCTGTAGCCTACGGAGAGTCACAAATGCCTCGTCTTATTTATTCATACAAGGCCCAGGTGCATCCATTATCAATTGATAGGTATCCTGTACATTATAAGTTGATTCATAGCTTCTCGGTTTGATCTTGTCCTCAAGAATATTATTTGTAGTGGGCAGTCACGAGTAATGTGACCCACCTCATCACAATTATAGCATCTAATAGGCTCAGTCCTTCCACAAGACCTACCTCCTCTATACCCTTGTTGGTAACCTCCTCTTTGACCCGTGTCTCCGTCACCCTGGGGTGGTGAGTTGTCCACCACTTGGAAAAAGGTTATCTCCATCATTTCTGCTAGTGCATCCAAAGCCCTACAATTTTCTGTACTACGCATACTTGCACAAAAAAAAATCACAAAATACAGTGTGTAGAATTGATGAGTACTTCTACAAGACAGGACATTGTTGCGGAGGGCTTCCATATGTATGATTAATATCAAAATATTATCCTGACTGGGTATTCTGAAAAGGTGCAGCATGTTTCAAAGGTGTTGCAAAAGCTACTTGCAAACCTCCTCCCAAAGGTCTCCCGGGAAAGAGACTGACTAGTGGCCCCTGCACAATTCATCCACGAAGTAGGGGACATTCATTTGCATGGTTTCCCTCTGTCTTACAGTTTGTGCACCATACCTGCTCTCTTTTGACCTTAGCCTTGGTAAGCTCTTGGATCTGTTCAGTAAGAGTTGCAATTTGTGTTTGGAATTGATTCAATTAAGGAGCTAATATAGTCGCCACAACTTTAGTGTTCCCTAGATATCCTGTCATAGACTCAATCTGTATGGCTTGCTCTAGCTCCTCCCTAGGAGTGTTGATCTTCTGTTGCATTCGGGGAATTCTGGTAAAGGGTAGTAGTCCACCAATGAACCACTCTTTATTCTAGGTATCATGAATCCGAAAATTCATTCTACTTATAAGATCTTGGAATCTCTGAGAATACTCCCCTGTTGTCTCTCCAACCCCCCGTCTAATCTCTTCCAGCTCCACAATACTCTATTGTTCTAACTTCGGTTGCTGGAACTCTATCACAAATTGTTGCTTCACTTCATCTAGGGTTGGATGCACTCCACTCTGTGGGAAATGTACAAATTTCATATACCATTGTAATTTTCTTCCTCTCGGGGTTGTCTGAAACTCTACTAACTTATTGGCATAAGTGGTCCCTTTGGCCCTCCTCAAAATGGCTTCGCAAAGGATGTTGTTTGGCATATTCTTAACCTCTACCTTATTGGGTAGCCTTAAGGTAGACCCTCCCTGTGTCCCTGCCATGGTGCTAGGCGCAAATCCGACTATTGATAAATCAGTGGTGGGTTCAAGATGGATTTACAAGGTAAAGAAAGCTGCTGATGGGATTTTTGAGAAGTATAAGGCAATATTTGTTTCCCGGGGCTTCTCACAGATCGAGGGGATTGATTATGAAGAAACCTTTGCACTTGTCACACGGTATTCTTCCATAAGGACCATCCTTGCTCTCTCAGCGCAGATGGGTTGGCACATTCATCAGATGGATGTGAAGACTGTGTTCCTTAATGGTATCATTGAGGAAGAAGTGTACATTGAGCATCCTGAATGATTTGAGATCTTTAGCAGTGATTGACATGTGTGCAGATTCAAAAGAGTGTTGTATGGGCTGAAGCAAGCACCCCGTGCTTGGTACACTTGGATCGACATCTATTTCACTAGACTTGGCTTCACCAAGAGTGAGGCAAATACAAACCTATACCAAATTTTTTTGGAGGATAAGCTTTTAATCATTGTTCTTTATGTTGATGATTTAATACTGACTGGTGATGAGCAGCTGATACACTCATGCAAGGAGGACCTTGCAAAAGAGTTCGAGATGAAGGATATGGGTCTCCTTCATTATTTCCTTGGATTGGAAATATGGCAGCGAGAAGGTGAACTATTTGTGTCTCAAGGCAAGTATGCTCGGGAGATACTTGGTAAGTTTCACATGGAGGACTGCAAACCCATGGATACTCCTCTTCCATGAAACTAGAGGAAAGAGGATGCTACATCGGCAGAGGCAGTGAATGCTTCTGTCTATCGATGGTTGGTGGGTTCGCTCATGTATTTAGTCAATACAAGACCGGACATATGTTATGCAGTGAACCAGCTTAATCAAGCAATGGTTAAGCCTACGAAGCTCTTTTGGAAGGCGGGAAAGCATGTCCTGAGATATCTCAGGGGCACATCTGAGTATGGATTATGGTACAGACAGATGGATGAGGTGAAGTTGCATGGCTTCACGGATGCAGATTGGGCAGGCAGCCCAACGGACAGAAAGAGCACATCAGGAGGGGTTTTCAGTATCGTATCTACAGTTGTTTCTTGGTACAGCAGGAAATAGAGATATGTGGCACTCAGTTTAGTGGAAGCGGAATACATGGCAGCAAGTCAAGATGCATGTGAGGCTATCTGGATGAGGAAGATCCTCGTCGGTTTGTTCGATTCTCATTTAGATCCTACAGCGATTCATTGTGATAATCAGCATTACATTAAACTCTCGATTAATCATGTGTTTCATGATAGATCTAAGCATATATATATCATTATCATCATATCAGAGATTGTGTGCAGTGGAAGATCATGTTGCTTCAGTACATTCCTATGGAAGAACAGGATGCAGATATTCTGACAAAGAGGCTCACCAGGAGAAAATTCGAATACCATAGAGACAGGATCAGGGTGAAGGATAATCCCTATCTTGCTGAGAGGGAGTGTT
This sequence comes from Pinus albicaulis, assembly GCA_034641835.2. Classification (NCBI taxonomy): domain Eukaryota; kingdom Viridiplantae; phylum Streptophyta; class Pinopsida; order Pinales; family Pinaceae; genus Pinus; species Pinus albicaulis. Next base: position 1,207,017,736 of record CM076578.1, on the reverse strand, counting down.
GAGATTCAACAAGATGATGAGACTAGTGAAAATTAAGCACCTTCACTAGGTGGGGCCCGCAGGCTATTTTTAGGTGTATGTCTATTTTTAGAATGGTGAGCATATTCTAAAATTAGTAGGATGTTGATTCTATATGGTTAAGAAAATTCTATATTTGGATGAATTCATATTTTTAGAACATGGGTGAAGTCTATTTATAGATTGCTAATGTAAAAATAGAATGCATGTCGATTATTATTAGACCTTAATAATAATCAGACAATAAATAGTAACTTATTCTCTTGGAGCACCTAATTTCAGTGAGCAGATGTGGCACATTAGTGGGCTGAAGGAATTACGCAATTCCTAGGGTGGTTGGTGACTCATGCATGGAGGACTTCATTATAACTAATTGTGGCAAGTTGTAACAGTGTTGGAAGAGTAGTTATGGGAGCTGTTATTTAGTTTAACTCAGCTAAGTGAGTTAAACTCAGTTGTGCTAGTTGTAACTAAAGATAAACTAGTGAAAGATGAGTGAATTAATTATTTAATTAATTCACAAGTAGTGTCTTACTTGCAACTGAAGAAATACAACAATTAACTACTTGCATGTCAGATCCAGTGGAGACCCAGTGGAGAGATAGGTGAAGGGGTGTGTTTAACTATCAGTTGTGACTATAGTGATGCATTCAATGAATCTACACATACATTGGAGATGCCAATGAGGATTCAAAAGTGCAAGCAAGGAAAGATCGAATTCATTTAGGGATCTTCTTCAGCAGGGATTGCGCAGTGGAGGCAAGCTGTCAAGAGGCAAGAAATTGGTGCATAGATATGCAAATTTCTACATGACAGTGTGTGACGATTGTATATTGTACTGAGAGCTCTATGAGTTGAGCTTTGTATGAGATTTTTACATGTTCCATTGATATACATAATATATGATAGTTCGGGTTTTTAGCTTTAAGCTTTCCCGGTAAAACATCTTGTTATGTGTGATTGATTTTTCTTCATATGTTTGCAATTGGCGATTTAATTTCCGGAAAGAATTAATTGGAAGGATTTTGTATTTAACATAAGATTAAATTGTTAGATTAGGATAATCCAGAAATACATTATTGTGTTTATAAATTTCTACACCTTTGAGCCCAACTCGAAGGTAGTCAACACTTCCCCTCTTTGATGCTCTTGTCCTCCTGTCAAGAATTGTATCTTCTTTGAGCTCATCCAGAAATTCTGGCAAGAAATCTTCAAGAGAAGGTAGCTTAACATCACTTTCTTTATCATCAATCAAAGGTGGCTAATACAAGCATAATTTTTCAACATTAACAACTGAATACATTTGCATGTAAGAAGGCAAGTCAAGTTGGAATGCATTATTACCAACTTGTTTTATGATCTTGAAAGGACCATAGCGAATGGATTTGAGCTTTTTACCTTCCCCTTGCATCCTTTCTTTGCTAATTTGCAACCACACCTCATCTCCCTCTTGAAACTTGTGATCAACCCAGTGTTTTTCATGCCTCTCTTTGTATTTTCTTTGACTTTTATCAAGTTGTTCTTGAACTTGTTGATGTATAATATGAATTTTCTCAATGAAATTTCGAGCCTTATTAATGTCACTATGGCCATCAATTGCAACATCCTTCCCAAATATGAAGTCGAATGGAAATTTTGGAAAATACCCAAAGCACACTTCAAAAGGTGAGGTTTTTGTTGAAGAGTGCTTTGCTCAGTTGTAAGCGTGATGAATGTAATGCAATTGTTCATCCCACAACTTAGGATGTTTTCTACAATATCCTCTCAATAGATGCACAACTATTATGTTCACCACCTTGGATTGTCCATTTGTTGGTGGATGAAAAGCGGTACTCTTTTTCAACTTTTTTTCCATCATTCTCCATATATTTGACAAAAAATTCCCATTGAACCTGGAATCCCTGTCACTAACAATAGGAGTGGGAAATCCAAAATGAACCCAAACATTTTGAAAATAAAGTTCAGCAGTAATGGTTTTCTTACATGGAATAAGTATACACATTTTATTAAATCTATCCACAACTACAAAAAGATAATCATGTTGCTTTCTTGACATAAGTAGACCTCCAACAAAGTCCATGGAGACACTCTCCCATGGCCTTGATGGTACCGGTAGTGGCGTGTACAATCCAAGATTCATATTACTAGGCTTACCTGTTGCACACATAGAACAACCTCTTATAAAATGTGACACACTATCTATCATGCAAGGCCAATAACAATACCTGTGTAGATGTGACACTCTTTTTCTTACCCCAAAGTATCCATCAATAAGAGAATAATGAGCTTATCTCATGACACTTAGCCTCTCTCCTTATGGAATACATAGCTTTCCCAAATGAAACAGCAATTTTTTATGAATGTCATAATATTTTTCTTCAACTTGATTCCTTTCACTCAAACTAGCATACACATCTTGGAAATCAATGTCACGTGCATATTGTTCTATGTAACTCTCATATACAACAGAATTATTTTTTAGTAAAGTAGAAGCACTAATGATTGGTCTAGAAATCATATCTACAACTTTATTCAATATACCTTTCTTGTGTTTAGATTCAACAAGATGATGATCCTAGTGAAAATTAAGCACCTACACTAGGTGGGGCCCGCGGGCTATTTTTACATGTATGTATATTTTATAGATGGTTGAGAAAATTCTATTTATAGATGAGTTTCTATTTTTAGATGCGTGGATGAAGTATATTTATATATCACATGTCTAAAAATAGAATTCATGTCGATTATTATTATCTCTTAATAATAATTAGATAATAAATAATAATCTATTCTCTTGAAGCACTTGATTTCAATTAACTGATGTGGTAAACCAATTGACTGAAGGAATTACGAGTTCTAAGGTTGGTTGGTGGGACATGCAAGTGGACTTCGTTGTAACTGAGTGATACAAATTTGTAACAGAGTTGGATGTGTAGTTATGTGAGTTGTAAAGTAGTTTAACTCAGTTGTGCTAGTTGTAACTAGTTGTAACTAAAGATGCACTACTGAGAAATCAGTGAATTAAATATTAAATTAATTCACATGGAGTGATCTCACATGCAACTGAAGATTTACTATTGTTAACTACATCCATGTCAGATCCAATGGATACCCAGTTGAGAGATAGGTTAAAGGGAGAGTTTGACTATCAGTTGTGACATTAGTGGTTGCACACTTGCAACCAAACACACATTGGAGATGCCAATGAGGATTGTGCAGTCAAGGCAAGGCAAGATCATATTCATTCATGGATTGTGATCAGCGGGGATTGCGCAATGGAGGCAGGGTGTCAAGAGGCAGTAAATTGGCACATGTATTTGCCAATTTTGGTACGACAGTGTGAGACGATTGTATATTGTACTGAGAGCTCTTGGATTAGAGTTTTGTATGAGATTGTTTCATGATCCATGATATATACATAATATATGATAGTGGGGTTTTTCCGCTTTATGCTTTCCCGATAAAAACATATGTGTTATGTGTGATGGATCTTTCTTCATGTTTTTGCAATTGGCGATTAAAATTCCGCAAATATTTTAGTAGAAGGATTATGTATTTAATAGTGGCAAATAATTGTTAAATCAGGAGAATCCGGGCAATACATAATGGTATTAAAATTTTCACATCTTTTACCTTATAACCAAGTGAAACTGTTGAAGAAATCCCATCCACCTGAAATGTCTTGATTGCTGCAATTTTGCTTTTGACTGCAAGTACTGTAATGGTTGTTGATCGGTGTGTACAATAGTCTCTTTACCCATCAAGTAGTGTTTCCACTTCTTGACACTTTGTACCAATGCATATAGTTCTTTGTCATATGTAGGATAATTAGTCACGGCACCATTAAAAGTTTCAGAATGAAAGGCGATAGGCTTACCATGCTGCAAAAGAACATCTCCCATGGCATAATCACTAGCATCTGTTTGAATCCTGAATGGTTGTCTCAAATTTGGTAATGCAAAGGTTGGAGCTGAAATGATCTTGTATTTTAAATCTTTGAAAGCTTGTTGTTGTTTTCCTCCCCATTGGAATCCTTTCTTCACACTTTTCACTGTATGCATAGGAGCTATGATGGAAGAAAAGTTAGCAGTAAACTTTCTCCAATATTGAGCTGCACCTAAGAAAATTCTTACCTCGGTTACTGTTTTGGGTGTGGGACAATTCACAATGGCCTCCACTTTAGAAGGATCAATCCTCAATTATCATCCTCCTACAATATGTCCCAAATAGATCAAAGAAGTCTTTCCAAACTCACACTTTGACATCTTAAGAAACAATTTTTCTTTCTTCAAAATATCAAGCACTCTATTCACATGCAAGATATGATATTCTATTGTTTTGCTGAAAAACAAAATGTCATCTAAGTACAAAATAACAAATTCATCAAGGAATGGTCGCAAAACACTATCCATAACTCGCATGAAAGTTGTCGGTGCATTACACAAACCAAAAGGCATAACTATCCACTCAAAGAGACCTTGTTTGGTTTTGAATGATATCCACTTCGTAAATCTAACCTAGTGAAAAAAATTGCTTCTTTCAGCTGATCAATAAAATCATCTATTCTTGGAAGTGGGTAACGATTTTTTACCGTAATCTTGTTCAAAGCTCGAAAATCTACACCCATGCGCCAAGTCCCATCTTTCTTTGGTATCAAGACTATGGTTGAACCGCATGGCGAGGTTTTTGGCCTTATGATTCGTTTATCCAACATCTCTTTGATTTTCCTATTTATTTAACCATTCTCCATTATCGACATGCCATACATACTGATGTTTGGAAGAGGACAATCTTGCTGCAACTGAATCTCATGTTGAATTTCTCTTTTTGGAGGCAATATTGTTGGCTCCTGAAACATCTCATGATGTCGATTAACCACATCATATAAATCTGATTTCAGCTTAGAATCACATCCCTCAAATTATTCATGATTAATATCAGCGTTAGGCTTAATCATAAGAAGAACAAAATTCTTACTTGAATTTACTAGCCTCTTTACCTGTCTAGCTTTTACCATAGCAATGTTTGTCTTCTTGCAATGTGCTCTAACAATGAACTCCTTGCCATATTTGAATAAATGATACTTGTTCTCATGGCGATGGAAGATCGCTTTCCTGTCATACAAGTAAGGACTCCCTAATACAATACCAGTTATGTCAAGCAGAACCACGTCTAATTCAAATGTGTCAATGAAGCTTGCAGTGATTGCAAACCTCAATATACATTTCTTTGAAACCTATAGATTTGCATCCTTACAAATCCAACCCAATGGATATGGTTTTGGATGTGGTATGGTCTCTAGGTTAAGTTTCTTGACCAAATCTTCAGAGATTAATTTTGCTTGTGACCCACTGTCAAACAATGTGTCAATATTGGTATGCTTGGATATGACCCTGACATGAAATAGTTTTATTCTTTCTTCTTCATTTGGAGTGTTTATGTGACAATTTGATGTACTGGTACTGGATTTTGTTTCAATTTATTTTCCCTTCATGTTCTTCAATCCCATGGCTATAATTTTAGATTCATCACCTGAATCAGATCCTAAATCATGTTGAGTTGTAGCAGCAGTTTTATGTTTCCCTTTGTTATTGGGTTTCTTGGGCCTCAATTCAGGATGTAATTTCCAACGATGAGTTTCATCATGGCCTTCTTTTGAAAAAAATTTACAAACCAATTTTTCTCCCTCTTTCTTAATAGATGCATTCTTTTTGTTTTTACCTTTTGAGGTCTTTTCCTTGGCTTTACCCTTAAAAAGTTTCTTCCTGCCCTCTTCAAAAATGTTCTTCCCTCTAGCTTCTAGATGTGTGGCCTGAACACAAACTTCATCTAGACTGGTGGGGTTAAACATGAGAATAGTATGTTTTAGGTAGCAATATCTATGTATTTTAGCAAAGTGTCTTGACTCTACATGTCCACCCCTAATAAGAGAGCTCTTCTCCTAAATTCTTGGGTGTATTCTTGCACATTTTGTCCCTTTAATTTCCTAAAGTTATGCTAGTTCATGATGGCTTTCTGCATATGAGCTAATGGATAAAAATATTATTTAATAGCAGTAATGAAATTTGACCATGATAGAATAATCTTACCATGTTTCTTGTTTTCCTCCTTTGTCTTGGCTTCCCACCAAACAAGTGTTGCACCTTCCGTTCTCAAAGAAGACAATTGAATTTTGGTATCATCGTCTTGAAGGTTTTGTATTCTCAAATAGACCTCCAATTTTCTAATCCAATTATCAAGCCTTTATGCATTGACTTCACCATTAAACATTGGCAATTCAAACTTAACATCAAGTTTTAAAAAAAGGACTTTTACTAGTGCTCTTGGACTTTTGTGGCTAATGTATTGAAGAATAAGTAGAGGATGATGAGGATGAGGGTGAGGATGATGGCTCTCCATTGCCTCCATTTCCCTTCTTTGAATTATCTTTATCATGGTGACCTCCTAAAGATCCTTATCCTTCCTTTTGGAGTTTATATCCTTCTCCTTCCAGTCTCTCATTCCTTTCTTGATAAAGGATTCTACCCATCTCAATCATGTCAAGGAATGCTTTCATGAACACTCTTTCTTCCTCCTTGGGATCAACTTCTACATGAATATCTCCTTCCTCATGAGGCATGCTTAATGGAGCTTATGCTTATTTAGGAGGTGAATTAGGTGGTGGAGATTGTGGAAATATTTCTCTCCTTTTCTTTGGCTCCTTTTGAGACCCTTCTGCTTCCACCAGTTTTCCTTCTCCTCTTTTGAGCTTGAGCATTGTAAGCATCTAAAACTTGCAAAAAGCTAAACAATTCTTTGCACTAAACAACACCAGAGAATAAAACTCTAGCTCTGACACCAATCTGATCTGAAATTACTGTATTATTTTTGCTGTGCTAAGTGTCTTTTTAGTTTAAAAACATGTGCATACTTGTCTCATTATTTTGCGTAAGGATTAAGGATTTTGACTATGAATTGTAGATTATTTTTAGTGAATTAGAAGCATAAAAAAATCTTACATAACATTGAAAAATGGTGTAAAACAGAGAAATAAGTCACCACATGAAATTTACACAGCAAGCATGATGAAGCAGTTCAACCCTCCTAGGCTACATCTGTTGGTCCAACTCCCAATGGCATTTCCATATTTCATTATGCTCAAAATTTTTCTATTAAATGCAGTTACATTGCTCTAATGGTTGTTTTCTCTGCACCAATGGCTCTAGGATGCTCCAATTATTCAAAAATGACTCTTCATTCACTTAGAATGGGCGAAGATTGGGCCTCCTACACTTTTGCCCAGTTTCACCTAGGAAAGCTCCACTTAACTGGTGTTTAAAAAGGAATTCCTACCATTTTAGGTGCGCCCGCTAAAATTACTGTCGTTTAAACTGCTACATTAAGTGTTAGTGGTTGGGTGGTGGACACATTTGCACCCCCAAACTGCAGTCGTCGTGGTGGTTAGCGGAACCCAAGGCATAAACTACGGTTGAACTGTTGAACTCCGGGTTGAAGGAGTTTGGTTAGCGCTGACCGCGGGGTTAGTTGACGTTGTTGTTAGTTGCCATGTGATATACATGACACGAAACCACTGGCGGGTTTCATTTATTGCGATGGTTGGTTAATTTAACATTCCATGTGACAATACTCTAGGGAACCGCTGGCGGGTTTCATTTTCACTAAACCATAACACAAACCTGCAACCCAATATAGTTAAGATATATCATGTAGCTCGGGTGGTAAGACATGTGCGTGCCCAGCGAGAGGTATGGGGGTTGATTCCTGCATACCCAACAAAATTTTATAATGCAATTTCGGGGACATGTGACGGCCTTAGGGCTATCCACATGGCACCCTCTAATTGGATCCTCCAAACCCATGCAACCAATAAAATTGTGACACTTTTCCTCCTGCGATTGACCCGTGGAAGGAATATTTCGAGGAATATTCCTTTTTTTTTACTGTACATTCCACCTTGTTGACTGTGCATCCCAGTCAAACCTGGTCAAACTCTTGCAAATTTACATGTTTGGCATTTCGATCAGAACATGATATCTTCCTCATATGACATCAATTTTTCGAACCGTTCATAGCGCCGAAATCAGGAAGACGAGATCTATGCAACCATCCCGGTTTCAACCCAATCCTGTAACTTTTAATTTTGAGCAAACTTTATGAACTCTTGATCAACCACCTCACCCCCATCAATCATAAACCAAACTTTATTGTGATCTACACCCTGATCACTAGGCCAACACAAGCATGTATATCACCGAATTCTCTCTGCCTAAACTGTGAGAAATTTTCCTGTCTCCTAGTCTCTCAGGCTTTACCACAATCCCAAACACAGGATTCCTAAGCCTGAAATGGAGAGTAAACCACCACCTCTTAGGCTTTACCACAACCCACAATCCGAATTAGGGGTCACCAGGCCCTAAACCGAGGCAACAAGTAAACCTGTTCTATAATCATTCAAAGATTCATCTCACTCAACTTCAAATCCATCCGGTAATCCAGCTAAACCAAAACATGAGAACTCCACAACACCATGGCTATACAGAAATGGGAATGCTAGGTTGAATACATTGTCACACCTAGAAAAACCCATGCCAAGCGATTAAAGAACCACATGCAATATAATGCATGTCAAATCTAGCAAGGAAATCATATATGCAAATCAATACATACAAAGAATCCTATTGTAGCTGCTTGATTCCTTCTCCTCCTTGCTTGCTTCCTCATTTTCCTACTTTCTTTTCTTTCTTGCTCAAAATGTCGAAATGCTCCAAAAAATCTAAGTGTTCAAGAGTGAGAGAGAGAGAGAGAGAGAGAGAGAGAGAGAGAGAGAATAATGAGAGAGCTCCAAAACTGAACTGACAAAAGGTACCAACTGATCCTCAAAAGCCTTGTTATAGAAGATGCCTCTATTTCTTCATTTTCCATTGTTTTTCCTTCAATTTCCTCCTCACATGCAACTTGTGACCTTTCATCTCCCTTTTCTCCTAATTTTCTTTATTTTCATAAATAAATGTGCCAAAAATACTAGTTGCCTCTTTAATTCCTTAGCCATAGCCTTTTCCAATTTCCTTAGCCACAATAAACCATGTGAACACCTGCACTAGGATGTTTTGCCCAACATTCAGCTTGGAATGTGTCCCATCAACCATGTTTATTATTTTTTAACTTTTATTACATGGAATTTTCAATAGAACTGTTACAAATGTGAATTTTGGCAACAATTCCCTAGGAAAGATAAATACACCTATTATGCATTGCGAGAAAATGAGGACTTGAAGGAGATATTTTAACATCTACAAGGCCACATTCATGAAGAAGAAGATGACCAAAAAAAGGTGATTTACCATATCTGGTATAATTTTGTTTACAAGTTGTATAAATTATACATGGTCCACGGTTATAAAACACAAAATATAAGAGAGACTTATACCCCTAAATTTGTGGACCAGTTTAGTGTTAGAAAAATAATGAACCACTTGTTAAAATATGTGTATAGCCCATAATGTAAAAAGATGTGACTAACTTAATTAGAGAATATAGAATGTATATTTATTGAACCAATAAACTCATCGATGTTAGTAATGAACATATTTAATAAAATTTATATCATTATAACTCCATGTGAAACCATTATTAAAATAATGTGCCACTATCTTTATTTATTTATTTTTTTGGTTAAATCACAATATTTTTAAATAATTTTTATACTCTACTTTGAAAAATACACTTCAACAATAATATAATACAAGATACTTCAACAATAATATAATACAAGATAACACTACTACCAACAAAATGTGAGTACTAAGGACCAATTTTGATATGATATAACTAGATTGATGTTAAACCCAAAGGTACCAATATTAACAAGTGATAAATTATTTATCTAAGTTCCATTTAGACCCTCAAAACTATTAAGAGAGGTTTTTCCCCTTTTAAGATTATCTTCCCTAAGTTACTTGATCTTATTTTTGGATATGCATTTAATCTTATACCTGGATATGCATAATCTTTCACATGCCATGGTTCTCAAGGAGATTTACTTTATGTTACGTGACCCTAATTCTATTTCAGAAGATTAGAAAGCAATTCCCCTCAAATCACATCATATGAATTAAATTTATTTAATTAGATTTTTAAAAGTATTTGTTTTTAAATAACGTTAATAATCATATTAAAGATTAATTTTAAATAAATTAATTAATTTTTAATATTTTTAAATAAAAATATATTTTTAATTTATATAATTTTTGTATTTAATAAATAAAATTAAAAATTTTAATAAAATTTCTTAAACAATAAAATAACAAATTAAAAAAATAAAAAATAAATATATATATATATATATATATATATATATATATAAAAATATGTATAATGCTGCTGCTACAATAAATCAGATTTGAATTTTGAAATGGGTTGGTAAATGTTGTTTATTAATCGTGTAGTCTAAAGAGGCAGCGAAATGGTTTAGAATCTGGCAATGATTTTCAAAATATCCAGCAAAGATTTGTCCAGAATCTTGTTTGCAATTGTTAAAATTTAGTATTTTGAGTGCCCTAAGGGTTTTTGATAGTGTTGAATCCATTTCCACTATCAAAAATAGATTCCAAACACTCCAACTACTTGATTTTTTTAATTTTAGTTTACCAGATTCCAATAGTTGTATGCCATCCAAACTATTTCACTACCTAAGTAGACAACTCCTTTATTAATTGAAAAAATGACCAATTCACAATAAAATGTTATCATCAAAATTGTCAAAATTTTTATATAACTCAATTAAATTTAAATATTTCTTAAAATAAATTAATTCCTAAAAATAAATTTCATTCTCAACTCTTCCCCACAAATTAAAACCTAAACCCTCATATAAAAAAATATAAAAAAAAAAATTTATATCATATATCTCATAAAAAGAAAACACCATATTTTTTCTAAATATCAATCCACAATCTTAAAAAATATAATTATATCAAATATCTTATTTAAAAATAATAATAATAGTTATAACAAGTATGTCCCTCAACCAAATAACCATAATGTTTTATGCATGTCACGTCTCATTAATATTTCAATGGATAAATATTAAAATATAATTATATCAAATATCTCATTTAAAAATAAAAATAATAACATAATGTTTTATGCATGTCACATCCCATTAATATTCCAATAAATATGTATTCCAAGCGTACATCTCGAACTACATGTCCTCAAAGAATATATTCCATCATCACGTCAAAAACGTGGGGTGTGGCATTAATTCTTTCATTAATAAGAAGTTAGATTCTACCATATAAATAAATTGGAACCGAAACTAGGGGAGGTGGTATGGCTTGTAGTTTGTCCGGATTTATTTGTTTTGACTACGTGCCTTCAAGTTGTTTTGACACCGGGAATCATGTGGCATCACGTTGTTTCGAATATGGTGATTTGATCAAATCATCCGTACTTCGATTAAATTATGCTTTTGCGTTCAAGTTCTATTCGTAATATTGTGCCAAGTCTTACTCAACTCAACCAATCAAGTTGTGACATAAAAGAATGACATAGCTCATATACAATTGAGCGACACCAAGGTGTTGTCTGACATCCTTTATTCAATTCAATTATATAAAGAATGTTACAAGTTACAACACAAGAGAGGAGGTCGATCGTAATCTACAACTCATTACATTCATTAAGAATACTAGATGAGTCATCTTTCAATATCACTCCTTTCTAGACATGAACCAACCACCTACCACAACCGAAGACCTACCTCTTGTAGTTCTCGATGAGTGTTCTGTCATTTAGCCAATTAGGTGAATAGTAGTGCCACAACCTTGAGAAACAACCATAGGCCACTTGACTTCATTTTGTCCTTGTTCTTCTTGGTTGATTCCCTTTGATTCAACCTTATTTGTGTCTTTCCTGTCTTAGCAAGGGCCACATCATATTGAACCAACTTGTCCATTCCATGTGTGTTGGTTTTCTTAGCATACCAAAACCCATGACTTGCCCCATTATCTAGGTTGGTCACACCCAAATGCTCAGTTTGCATTTCCAAGTCACCCTACCATTACATGCCTTCGTTTGCAAGTAATGGTGAATAAGTCATCTTTGGGTTTTCATGCCTAACTTGTGCACCCAAGATGTTTTCATGAGCCCACACCTAATGAACTTGTGCACTAAGAGTCTGCGAGACGAGTGTGCTCCACAATCACATCTGCAACAACATGTGCTTTAAGGAAACTCAACCACTCACCTAACCAAAGTATATAAGTCTTAGCATATTGATTCGTTATGTCTTTAATTGAGTCCACACAACTTCCTTGACACATCCAACTTGATTTATCTGTAGCACATCCTGCCAAACTGCAGAACCACCCAAACTTTGTTTGACATGTACTCAGTGCATTCACATTATCTCACAATGGGCCAAGGCACTTCATCTAGCTCTTCTTTGCCATAGGCCAAGTTAAATCTTCATTTCTTCGCCTTGCCAACAGCCCAAAGCATTCGTTTTTTGTGCACCTTGCCATGGGCCAAGGTGTCTTGTCCAATCGAACCCTCCTTCTATATCACTGCAAAGGAAGTGTCTATGCACCTCTAGCCTATGAGTCTTACATCCTCCCTTGTTAAAAGTCATTATTATCCTCAATAACATCCGCAAGAACATTTTATCCCTAATTCTTCATACAAATCCAACCCTCCCCACTATCCAAGTAATTGCATACACCTCTGCGAATAATGCTACTAGCTATCAATGTATGCAGCGAGACTGCCATACAATCCTTTTCCACCTCACTACCATCTATAACTACACTAGTTGTTGTTGAACTTGTTCAAGATTCATGGCTCATAGACTGTCATTATGTTCATACTTCACCACATCCAACTATGCTTCCACACAATGCTACCTTTGATTTCTAAAACTAGTTGCGTAGCTAATATAACCATCGCACCCAAGTTATGAAAATGCACATCCCCATTGTCTCAAATGATCTTTTCCTTCCACACATCAACCATGCTACACAACTTTGACAAACTTGGGTGGAGTCACCACTTCCACCCATACATGTCAAGTTACCTTCTGCAACATAACACACTATTGAGGAAATATCACCTCCTTCCCACACACTAATATGTCCTCTATAAAGAAATTTTTCTAAGGTGCCCTTAATGTGTTGGGCCAACTCACCCACTTTCTAGGTAGTAAGCCACTCCCCTACTAAATAAAAAGACTTCATTAGGTGTTTTTCCAAGGCACTGCCAATGTCTACCATTTGATCAAAATCTACCAAGTTTTATGGAGAATTAGGGGAATCACCATACTTCTACATTAAGTACATTGGTAGAGGTATGTTTGCTTTGATTCTACCATCGCCTTTCGCTAACAATTGTTCAATTTTAGGGTCATCTTGCCAACTATCCTACCCAAGGAAGGTTCAAGATCCTCCATGGTCCTCATGTACCAAGGTTGTTGTGTCTTTGCCTTATTCACTTAGTTTGAGGGCAAGCCTTTCCCATACTCATGGAACAATTCATGGAATTCCTTAGTCTCAATTCTCGCAATCTCCCACATCTTACTAAATTCTAGAATGTCTTGTTGACTCAAACAAACTTACATCAATGTGTTCACCACAATCACCATCATGTTTAGAATGACTTTAAGTTTGGTGAGTCATTGTTCCAATTGTTGAAAATGACAACAAGAAGAGGCTTCTAATTTAATTTTCCCTTAATTAAATTAGAAGGAAATTGTAATTCCACATCACATGACAACTTGTACAAGTTAACTAAGTTAGGAATACTTAGTTGGTTCAGTTAATTCGAGTTGAGGGTCAAATTGGAGGCATGTAGAGCATCTCCTACACATTATAGGAGCCCTGGTTGAGTTTATTTTGAGTTGTAATTAATTAACTTAATGTATTTGACTTAAAATCAATTTAACTAGTTCTAAATGATGGAGGAACTAGTGAGAGGTCAAGTGAATTAAATTAGATTTAATTCACGTGCAGTGATCAATCATATCACTGATAATTCACTCAAAAATAACTCATGCATGTCAGTTTTGAGAAAGACCTAGTTGAGATTGGAGATAAAGGGAAGTGTACTATCAGTTGTATAATCGTCCAATTGTATAGGTGGTGCATGGAGTCAGAGGAAGACCCTTGATGTATTGCGCAATCATTATTGGGGAATTTCCTTGTTAATAGGGGCCTAATTCCCTAGGAAATTGCGCAAGGAAATATGGATTCATAAGGCCAAGAAATTGGATAAGTATTGAACCAAGCTTGCCTAGGAATCATTAAGACAGATAAAGATAGTGCAGAGGTTTCTCAGCTTGGAGAAAAGCATTGTAATATTCTCATATTCTTTGGCTTATGCAATTTACAAATAGCGAGGTTTTTAGGTGAGGCTCTCCCCAGATAAATCTTTGTGTTGTGCAATTGAAATTATTTCTCTTTCTTGTTCATGTGATTGTGCGATTGTAATTGGTTTCCGCAATTTGCAGAGTAGAGTCAAGTATTTTTTTTTACAATATTACAAATATTAGTTTGAATCTACATGGATTTTCTACATGGTATCAGAGAAGGAATCACTATTGAAGAGAAGAATATGAGTTCTTTTTTAGTAGGTCAATTGAATTTGCAGATCTACTCTTTAGGACCATTAGTAGGATCAAGATGTCTTTCTGTGGATCGAGACTCGAATATTACCTTGAGGGTAGTTTGAATTACATAGCTTGGAAGGACATGATGGAAGCAGTGTTGGAAGACAATGAGTTGAAGGAGTTCATAGACAATGATATTCCTAGGCTCGCAAATAAAATGCTTAAAATATGGAAGCATGGAAGAAGAATGTAGCAAAGGCAAGAAGGATTCTATTGCAAGGATTTTGAGATCATATCATCTTAAACCTCCATGGAAAGGAAACTCCATATGCTATGTGGAAGGCCTTAACAGATTTGTTTCAGAACAACAGCGACCACAAGAAGTTGGCGCTGAAGGACAAGCTCGGAAAAATCAAGATGGAGAAGGATGACTCAATATCAAAATACTTGAAGGACTTCCCTCAATGTTGAGATGAGCTTGGAAGTGTTGGTGTTACAATTGTCGAGGATGATCAGGTGAGCCTAACACTTCTAGGTCTTCCCAAGAGCTTTTGCAGGAGAAAAATCTCTAGGGTCGGGGTTGAGAACCCCAACAAATCGAAGGGAATCTACCAATAAGAAGTAAGAAAACAAGCAATCCTAATGCATAAACTACTAAAGTGGGATGAAGAGGGAGTACTCGTAGGTCCTACGTTTGAATTCGTTCCTGCAGGGTTCAAACCCTCTGGTTCCTCCAAAGCTTCAAAACCTGCAACAAATTCCAGAGAAGCATATATAATAGCAGTTGTTCAAAGCATCTTCAAGATATGAATGTTAGATCATATAAGCATAAGGATATAAATCATGAAATCATACATAATTAGATCATAACATGAGTTAAATCATAAAGATCATAATGTTCAAGAACGGGACCGAGCTTCTTTATTGATGTCAACAAAGTGATGTGGAAGAACACAACCTGATTCGACCATGGCTCAAAGAGAAACCTTCCTTTGGATTCATCTAGCTCAACCCTCAACAATCCTCTTTCAAGTGCATACACATAGATGTCATATGAAGGTGATGAACATCTCTATGAAGAAACGAGGGTTTCCTATAATTGGGAGTGCAAGAGGCACAGAGAAAGTCAGACTTGATCGGGGACCAACTGACTATAATATCAACATCCTATATCTCTCTCTTTAGTCCTTCCCATGAGGTGTATTTATACCACCCCAAAACAGTTGTTTTAGTTGGGATACAGTTAGGTCGCGAGATCCTGTAGGTGGGCTTTTGGTGTAACCTGTAAACCCCACCCAAAAAAAGGATTTTTATATTTTTCCATATTTCAAATTATATACGTGGGTTGGGTATAAATGGACCCATGTGTGTACGTGCTTTTTGAAGGGAAGAGTCGCGCATGGAATTCAAAATATTTTTTTTTAATAATGTGATCAAGTCTGAAGGGAAAGGGTTTCCCAAGGTCATAACTCAGAGAAAAAAGTCTACATGGGTGTTGAATGATGCTATAAAGGATGCCCCCTAATATATGAGGTCATAAGGGGTACATGATGGCTGCAACGTATTAAGTGTATCAAAAGAATCATGCAAGGACTTGGGAGGATATCACTAGATTTCATCCTGCCAAAAACTAGTGGAAGAGATTAGAAAGAAAGCTCATGTTTGAGGCGGGCATACCCATGGTCATAGATAGTAAATCATGTCTGCATATCAAGTGTAGAACGGATCCAATATGTATACAAGTGCAAAGAAATTTGAGAAATACATAGTGGATCATCTTATCATAGCCGTATAAGTACATATCAAGGTTATGTCTCAATATCACATATAGAAGAACTAATCAATGATGCTCAAGGAGATGTTTGATCACTGATGCCACATAACTGATCCTCAAAGTACCCAATCATAAAGGTGGAATAGTGGTACTGCACGCAACTCGGGTACCAACATATAGGATGTTTTTGTGATGAACTACAACATATAAGGTGGATGGTGTCACTGGCATAAAACTAAAGGAGCTGACATGTGAACCAAAAATTTTGATGCAACCTGAGGTCTTCACCGACCGCCATGATACATTCTACACTATGGAAATGAATGAGCTGAAGTCAACCACATGAGAAATCGTTTGATCATCGACCATTGATGTATATCGTTAACAAATGCGAGACAAATCGTCGATGATGATGAGAGTCAAGGTATCTCGTACAATCTATTAAGTGCGAATAAATGAGTTGAAGTCGAACACTTGAGAAACTCTACCAATCAGGAAACATTGATGTATTCTCATTTTCGATAGCGAAGGAGTCTGCCACTGATGACTGCAAACCCTAAGGTACTGAAAAAAGGACTCTAGACCTTATTCCCAAAGTAATGATTTGGATTCAATGGGAAAGATCTGCTGGAAGGAAGGCATTAAGGCATCCCACATCAATCAAGCGCGAGTGTAACCTGTAGGCCAATAATTTGGAAGGAATCGAACGAAGAAATATGAAGCAACCATACCGAAGCACGTTTCTGGCATACAAAAGATGTGGCTAGCGCATGAAAGAAACCCTATGAACCAACCAATAATGAAAGCTGACACAGAGGAGAGGAATCCATAAATAGGGTCAAATGGAAACCAAGGAATTGCACGAATCCCAATGCATGATAATGTAAGCTGATGTTGAACACAAGGGAAACCACTCACTCAAATACTCGTGTGTTATGAAGGTAAATCCTCTCTGCGGACAGAGACGATCCCTCTATCCCTAGGGTGGGTCTAGTAACAAAAGGACACGCTAAAGTGTTGCTTCCTAGTTAATGAATGAACAAAAGACATGGTATATTGACCTACCTTGAATCCAACGTTGTCGATGTTGCAGAAAGAGTAGTGGTCTCTCACTCCTGCTTGACAAGTCATGATCTATTCGTTGCCACGCCCAGATACCTGTACATAAGACAAAGAACAAGAACAACATATAGCAGTGTAGTTTCACTCACAACTATTAGCCAGTCAAAGAGGGCTAAACATATCGTATCAAATAAACATCATAACACAATAGTGGAACCAAACAATAGTCATGGATATTAATGAGTAGAAGCAAGAGTACAACCGATGCTTTGATGTCATGATCTCCTCAAGCGGGGTTCAGATGAAACGCATCTCCACTGTGGGTTAGGGAATTCAGACTCAAGCTCTCTTAGAAGTCATCGACTCGAGCTCTCTCAACACAATATTTATTACTTTATCTCCTCTAGCAGCTTAGCTATAATATAATTCTCTAGTCCAGCTATTCAGCCATTTTTCTATAATGTGTTCAGCTAGCTTCTACCAAAGGAGATAGTTTCTTATATAGAGGGAAAAGAGGAGGTTGGGATCCCTACAAAGGTGGGAGGGAGTCCTGTCCTTTAGGAGAGTTCCAAGGGAGGTGGAAACTACTAACTAAAGGAAGGAGTCTGTGGTTGTTTCAATTCAACCACTCCCAATGACTCATCCCCGAGGTGGTTGGAATGGAACCTTCGCCTCTATTTTTTAAAAACATGCCATAAACAACTTGGCCCAGGTGTCTAATTGGCACAGAGTGCCAAGTGGCACGAGCTCAGTGTTAAATTTCCAGGTCGGCATGAGGATGTAACGGGCTACTCGCGCCAAGGCAAAAATAGGGATTTTCACATCTCTGCTTAGGGAAATGTCAACAAGAAGAATGTTTCTTTCATCAAAAGGGATGCAAGGATGGTATTTGCAAAGCATGACACTGTGTATTGGTCACAGAAATGACCCTTCGATGTGTGAGTTGGGGATTCCAGGGACAGTGACAAAATGTTGTGTAACAGATGCCCCATAAAGTATGAAATCCGAGAGAGAGGGAGGGGTGAAATGCTTTATGAGAACACGTTCAAACCAAACACCGCTGTCGGAAGACCTGCGATTACAAATGCAACTGATATCTGTGATACATGAATCACATGGTATGGGTGCAACCATCCATAATAGAGTATATAAAAACTGAGATCCAAGGTATGGAAACAACCATCTAGCAGGAAGGATCAATAAATAGAATCAGGTATGGTCACAGCCATCCAATCAAGAGAGTCATGCAATAAGTCATAATAATCCACAAATATCCGCAGCCTGGAGTTCATCAGACAAAACCCAGGGTCTTGCGCTCCATCTCGACCCGAACAAGTACAATTTTGAGCATCCGAATATATGAGTTGAGGTCGAACATGCAGGAAAATCGTCTGATTACTAGCCAATGATGAAAGTTGTTAACAGACGCGAGAGAAACCACTGATAATGACGATGGCCTTCAAGGTACAAAAGGTACAATATATGGAATGTGAAAAAGGATCTGACGTCAAACATCCGCAGAATCACTCGATCGAAGGCCAATGATGTGAACCTTGCGTCGAATGCGAAAAAACTGCCATTGAGGTATGCAGGCTCCAAGGTACCAGAAGGGAGTCTCAAGATCAAATTCCTGGATAATGAGCTGAAGTCGAAAGGAAGTGACTTGGTCAAAGGAGGGCCATCATGTTTCCCACATCATCGACACGAGACAGAGGAACATGATGAAAGTGGATCAGGACCAACAGGATATCAGAGGAAGGTTGACAACTGTAGAGGCAAACTTCTCTTGAACATAGCAACAGCACGACACTAGATTTGGCAATATTTGACATCAAAGGATCTGAGGTCATGATGACATGGCAAAGAGCAGATGAGAGGTCAAAAGATATTACCCAAACCCATTAAGGCAAAAATAACAAAATGAGATGTCCCCAACCCGACACGAATGCAGACAAATGCCATGTTCAAGAGCGACATACTGCCAGCATAACTAAAACTTGGTTCCATTTTCCCCCACCATTTCTGGTGAGTACCCCAATTATTTTTTAAAACAAGCTTGAAGGGGATAGCATATGCTTGTACTTTAAGTTTGTCCTTCAGACAAATCCAACCTAGTACATTTTACGAGCCCTAGGAAGGAGGAACTCGAAATAATTTCATGGTGATGAAGTCTGATGTCATCAGGGTTTAACGAGTCTGACAAAGGGAGAACTCGGCATATTTTCATGTTTAGAGAGTTCGAAAATAAGGCAGAAAAGAAAACTCCAACAGTCCCTTTTCGTAGGTAGTCTCATAGATCCGAAAAGGTAGAAAACTGTGTCTGGAAGAACCTCTTAGTCACGATAGGCTAAGGTATTCCTTTTTCGTAAATAATATATCCCAGCTCGAAAAAGGGTTAAACATATACTGGGTAGATACCATTTCGCAGCCATTTAACAAGTTCAAAACAACAAAAATCTCGGCAATCTTTTCAATTTTAGAGTGTCAGAAAAGAGTTGAAAGGTAACTCCAGTAATGATTTTTTCATGTTTTTACCGAGCCCGAAAAAGTATAAAATATAACTCGTTACTTCATCATTGTCGCATGAAAACCTGTTGCTGCACAATAGACATGTGTAAAACCCATTTTTCGACAATAATATAATAAAATAATCGAAAAACATGCCTTAAAACATAATTAGGGTTGTGAAAAAGTTATAAAATGCCAAAAATGGTAAAAATAATTACTTTTCACCTTTTACCTCTTGTGGAGCAATAGTTACCCATTTGATTGTGCAATCTTGCGGTGACGATAGCGGCCAATCCAGTAGATCAATCGCAAATCTGTCAACCCCAAGTAAGAGCTGAGATCCCTCTTTTCATTTTAAGCTATTTCTTGCTTCCTGCAATTGTCAATTTCAAATTTTGGGGGAGGAAATGTAAAAATTAGGGCTGCGCAGTTGGCGCGGGTTTCGGGCACGGAGTCGCACCAACCACCCGATTTTTAACACTAGGGCATGCCAACGGTGCAAACCGTTTCTAGCAAAAAATATGCATCAAATACTCCAATTGTTTACAAATTTAAGGGTTAAAATTTACTAATACCACTCATATGTGTTTGTTTGTAGGTAGAAAGAGGCAAAATGGTCATTGAATGGAAAGAACGGGAACATAGTGAAGAAGATGAGCTAGCCATGGAAAATAAGGGAGTTATGGAAGCCCTCAGAAACTGTGGTTTGAAAAAATTCTTCCTAACACCATGTCTCTGAGCCCAACCATAATTACTACAGTATCTGATCAGTATATGGGATGAAAATCGAGAGAAGTTCATCCTTCGGGATAAATAACTTGAGATTGATGTCTCGGACGTGTCCTTCATCACAGGATTATCGTAGAGAGGTGCAGCACCACTCCTAACCGGCACCCGGCCCTGCATGGAAAAAATGACCATGGTAATAGACAGGGTATCTCGAGGGGCACGTAAGGGTTCAGGTAGTGGGAAAGTTGATATACAAACTATCCTAGATTTGACACTACACGTGGTATTGCATACCATCAAATGGGTTGCGGGATCACAAGCACCGCACGAAGCAACAAAGACATAGTTGCTTCTTGCTATGGACTGCATGGCTCCAACCATCTACAACTAGGCAAAGGTCGTGACCATAAACATGAAGTGCTGACTAACCAAATGCAAGAAGACCAAACTGAAACAACTTGGTTATGGATCTATTCTAGTATTGTTCTTATTGGAACGCTTACCAATTTTTCAGCGACAGGAGGTCATAGTTCCAATACCACCAGCGAGAGAACCACGGATGGCTCGATGGGTAGCTCTAATGCCAAGGGTAGGGGGCGGCCAATAGATGTTCTAGAGGCCGGAAATTTTTTATTGGCTCTGTCGACAACTGATTTTCATGGAGGACTGGCCCTACTCTAGCATAGATTTCACTGATGATCCGGACCTCCCACTCTCGGAGGGAGAAGATTGGGATGAATATTTGGGTGAGACTCATTTTTTAAGTTTTTTGAGTATTACGATTTTTTTTGCTTATTTATGCATGTTCTGACATTAAATCCATGTGATGTAGATGTTGGCCCAGAGAGACCTATCGGTATGTCACCAATAGTAAGGCGAATCCCTCGCAATTTTGACCCTCAAGGCAAGGACGACGAGGAAGATGAGATAGTGCACAACCTGGAGGGGATCACCCAAGGAGTCTCGGATTATGCACGTTTTGATGACATTCCTCGCACCTACTAGAGACATACCATAGGGGTGCCTAGCCGAATTCACCGCTTGCTGAGGCGGCTAGTATGGGATGTGACATGTTATCACGAGCACCATGTTGATTAGATATCTAGGTTTATTTTATCTGTATATTTTGTGAGACATGATGTCTCAGGATGTAACAGAAACATACATATATTTTTTGATGTTATGATGCACACAGTTGCAAACATGTGATATATATATATATATATACATCTATTTCCTTACATGGATCTTTTACATATGATGATGCTTTTACAAATGATGAAAATTTCTATCTAATACAATGTTAGCCACCATATCAGTTAATGTGTTCATTCGTCTAGGAATATGTTGATATGTAATAAAATCAAAATGTCTTTCCAACAAACGAATACGTAAATACAATATCAGAATGTGTGGATTTCTAACTGAATGATGATTATTGAGTTGCAGAACAACAAGCTGTGAATCTAGATGTACAAGCAATGCACATATACCAAGGTTGATTGCCTTGGTTAATAGCTCAATGACAATGCTATATTCAACGACATTGTTTGTAGCTCGCCCTAGACAAATACCTTGCAGATCTATCAACTCACCAGCAGGATCACAGATTACCCAGGCTCTCGAAGACAAATTCCTGGTACTGTGGGAAGCACCATCCACAAAACCGACATAAGGGGTAATAGACATCTACACAATAAGCAAGACCCAATAAGCAGGAAAACGTTCACAAAGCACACCAAACCAAAAAACATGTACAAAAATGAAAACAACACCTATGTACACCTATTATGCATGAATGACTCACGCATAATATTCTTTGAGGTACAACCCATTTCTAGGTTGTTCGAGAGGATGACCTTCTGTTGGGAAAAAATACTGAGAGGGGGGGGTGAATCAATATTTAGATCTGGCTGAAAACTTTTTATCAGAGATCTTATTATGCATTTAATTCTTTACTTAGGTTATTGCATCATTCATTCATCAGAATTTTAGTAAGAAGTAACCATGTGCAATAATAACAGAATAAGTCATCACACATAAGCAACACACATGAACACCAGTATTTAAGGTGGAAACCCAATTTGGGAGAAAACCACCGCTGCTGTCGTCTCTATTTTCAATATTTATTATAAAGAAAACTTATTACAATTTTTGTGATGGTGCAGACTTATACCATCACGCAGGCACCCACCCGCAGAAGGCTACAACCTTCTCTCGTTCTCCAGTCACTACTAGAAGGGAGCTCCAATCCCCTGATTTTAACACCAGCTTGTACTGGTAGAAAGCTTCCACTTTCATGTTGAAGACTTCAACCCTCAGATTCAAATTTCTTCAATTTCCACATCAGACTTGCGCCAGGACTCCATTAGTTATTTTGCAGATCTTTCTAGAGATCATTTCCATAGGTGCATCATACATTCATATTTATCAGAAACCGAGTTCAATTATGCAGATATCTCTTAAAGAGATTTTTCATTAACAACCCCTCGACATGCACACGTTGAACTATGATCCTCTTCTCCTTATATAGTTTTAGCCTTTATTAATACCATGAGTCAAAACCACTCAACCGCTGATGGTATTCTTGGACGAGATCAAATAGATAAATCAGCGGGGTTTACCCAAGCCCCAAACAGCTTCTCATTGTTCTTATTTTCTTGGTCAGGCAATTAGATAATTAATCTAAGGCTTTTTAATATCTCAATCTGAGATTGAGATATTAATCCAAATTTCTCCTAAGGTTCAAGCCCTTACTCATCCCTCGGCAGACGTGTATATTAATCATATCATATATTTGGTGAAAGTTTTGCTCAATACTTATTTTAGTCCACACTCTGGTTACAATTTTTGAGCTCGACCATGGAAAATATCACCACCTTTGGAATAACATTGAAAGTGATTGCCCAATCGCTGTTCGTCATAAATTATATTTAATTTAAACAAACCTTGGTTAAACCCACAAACATTAAAAAAATCCCAATCAATATAATTTAAACTGGGCCCACATATATGATCAACGACCCAATCACATACTCACACCGTACCATGGTTATCCTTCGCGCACCTTCCTCATACGGCCACCGTCTGATGGCTCCCCTTCAGATCGACAATGCTTAACCATATCGCGCGGCATCCTTGGTCAGACTTTAACGTGCGATGGCGCGCAGTGATGGCGGTTTTGCAGATTCGTTCAAGGACGCGTGTCGCTCGTTCTATGGAATCGCTCCCAACCTCTTGAATACCGCTTGCCCATCGAAAGCAGTGTGATGAAAACCGGAAACCGCCTTTACTGTTCCTCCTTCGTGGTTCCGCCCTTCTATTCCAGGTTCTGTCGCGCTTCCTTTGTTATGATCCACCACTTCCCTTCCAAGTTCCGTTCGTAATTCCAAAGTGTTGTTCCAGCGAGAGTTCAACGGCCTATACTCACATAATTCAATCACCGAGTTCCGTGTTGGTTGCAGGGATTCACAATTCCTTCATCAATAACACGTTCATATATTATATCTGCTCAATTCAATAAATGCACAGACAATGCCGAGATCAATCCCCAACATTGATCCCAATTTACCTTCAGTCTTATATTCAAAAAATATACATAACTCCACTGTCTACCAGTTTGGGATATATTTTCGACCATATTAGCATCAGTTCTTCTAACTACATACAGAGCACCATTAATCCCCTCATAGGGTTTCTTACTTATCACGGATTTCAATTATCCTCCATCAGGATGCATACATATGTTCACACATGAATTAATTCCATAGGGACTCAAATATCCTTCCTACTGAATTCAATTTGCTCCTTGACTGATACTGCTCTCTGTAAATGCACTCTTTCTCTGTTCTTCTCTGCTGACCTTTGTTCTCTGCTACATTTCTTTTCTCTGTTCCTAGTTACTGTTTCAGATGCTCCTTCTTCGCCAATTCCTTTGCCATCAATGACAACATTTCCAACAATCTCCCCCTTTGGCATTGATGGCAATACTCTTCCTCTGTTTGTCTTGTAGAAGCCCCCCTTTTTTTTTGCTTTTCCTCCCCCTTTGACATCAGTGGCAAAGGGTTGCTCAAGATCCTCTGTACTAACAATACCATGCTCCCCCTGAGATTATGCTGCATCTTCAAACATGACAGAAATGACTCATTCAATAAAGATCAAGGATTCTCAAGCATGAGATTAGACTACAATAAATAATTAGAATGCCAACAATGCATCCTTGCCACATGACCAATGCTCCCCCTTACCCTATGCATCTTGAACACTTTCAACAAGAGCGTATCCAATTTAGTCTTCTGAATTTAAGCAGATCTGATCTTCTGCATGGCAGAGACTACTCCCAGCTTCTATCTGAGATAGACAAACGCTTCCCTAGGTAAAGGTTTGGTAAATATATCAGCGACTTGTTCTTTGGAGGGAACATACTCCAATTTCACCTTTTGTTCAAGCACTTGTTCACGTAAGAAATGATAATTGATGGGAATGTGCTTGGTCTTGGAATGCATAACAGGATTCTTTGAAATACTGATGGAACTTGTATTATCACACATAATGGAGATAGGAGGTGAAAATTTGATTTGAATGTCTTGTAAGGTCTGCATCATCCAAAGAATTTGAGTGCAACATGATGCGGCAACCACATATTCTGCTTCTGCTGTAGATAAGGCAATAGAGCTTTGCTTCTTACTGAACCAAGATACTAATCGGGGCCCCATATAGAATGCACCACCACTAGTGCTTTTCCAATCATCAACATTTCCAGCCCAATCTGCATCAGTGTAAGCATGAAGAGTAAGATCAGCATTCTTTGGATACCATAGTCCAAAGTCTTGAGTTCCTTGTAGATATTTGAATATTCTTTTCATAGCCTGAAGGTGAGACTCTTTTGGATTAGCTTGGAATCGTCCAACAATCCCAGCTGCATGCATAATGTCTGGTCTTGTCCCAATGAGATAAAATAGACTTCCTATCATAGATCTGTATTCTGGTTGATTCACCGTGGGGGAATCATCATTAGAACTGAGATTACATCCGGTTATCATTGGTGTACTTACAGGTTTGCAATATTCCATGCCATACTTCTTCAAGATTTGCTTAAGATATTTTTCTTGTGATAAGAATATGCCATTTGTTGCTTGTTGCACTTGCAAGCCAAGAAAGAATGTTAGTTCCCCAAGTAAAGACATTTCAAATTCTTGCTGCATATCAGAAGCAAATTTCTGACTCATAGACTCTTCATTACTTCCAAAAATGATATCATCAACATATACAACCACAATCAATAGTTTATCATTTTCAGTTTTTTTGTATAAGTTGCTATCAGCAGACCCCTTTGAAAATCCTTGTTGATGAAGATATTTGTCAAGACAATAGTACCATGCCCTTGGAGCTTGTTTGAGACCATATAGAGCCGTTTTAAGTCTACAAACAAGTTTTTCATCATTTCCCAAATTGAATCCTTCTGGTTGTTCTATATAAACTTCTTCTTCTAGATCACCATTGAGAAAAGTAGATTTAACATCCATTTGATAAACTTTGATTTGTTGGAAGCTTGAAAAAGCAAGAAACATTCTTATGGCTTCAATTCTAGCTATAGGGGCAAAATTTTATTCAAAGTCTATACCTTCTTTTTGAGCATACCCCTTGCAAACAAGTCTAGCTTTATTTCTTATAACATCCCCATTCTCATTTAACTTATTTTTGAATATCCATTTAGTTCCATTGACATTTTTGTCATGAGGTCTTGGTACTAATTCCCAAGTGTGATTCTTTTCAATTTGATCAAGCTCTTCATTCATGGCTTGAATCCAACCTTCATCTTTGTTGGCTTGATTGACATTTTGTGGTTCAATAGTGGATAGAAATTCTAGATAGCTAGAAGATCCCACAAGAGTCCTTCTTGTTTGTACACCTGATCCCTTTTCTCCCAAAAATTGAGATTCTGGATGATTCTTTTGAACATATCTGGATGGAGCTTTTTCAGATAAATCATCTTCGGGTTCTTCATTGGGTTCACTATTTATATCATTCCTATTTGATGTAGAAGGATATATGTCATAATCGTCTTCATCTGTTGTTTGTTTTTCTTCTTTTGGAGCTGCAGGAGACTCAAAAATAACAACATCAATACATTCAACAATCTTCCGAAGTTTTTTATTGTAACATTTATATGCTCTACTCCTAGAGGAGTAACCAAGAAATAGTCCTTCATCTGCTCTGGGTTCAAACTTGCCAAGTTTTTCATCATTATTTTTGATAAAGCATTTGCTCCCAAAGACTCTAAAGTGATTCACAGTGGGAGGATTACCATACCATAGTTCATATGGAGTTTTATCACTATTTACACAAACATGTGCCTTGTTAAGAATATTTACCGATGTATGTGTTGTTTCTCCCCAAAATGTGTCAGGTGTTCCGGAATCATCAAGCATAGCTCTAGCCATTTGTTGAAATGTTCTATTCATTCTTTCTGCTACGCCATTTTGTTGTGGAGTGCCAGCTACAGAAAACTGTCTCTTTATGCCATGCTGTTCACAAAATTCAAGGAATTCATCTGATGTATATTCTCCTCCTCAATCAGATCTAAGACACTTGATTTTTAGATCTAATTCATTTTCAACCAGTGCTTTGAAGATCTGAAATTTCTCAAATGATTCATCTTTGTGTTTAATCAACCCAATCCAACACATTCTAGAGAAATCATCAATAAATAAGATATAGTATTGTTCACCACGTGGTGACTTTTTCTTCATAGGTCCACATATGTCAGTATGAATGAGTTCAAGAGGCTTACTTGATGAACCTTCCTTGGCATTAAATTGCACTCTGGTTTGCTTACTGAATTGGCACGATTTGCATATGATACTTTCAGGTGGTGTAATATTGGGAAGATCACGAACAACTTTAAGTCTGCTTGATTTGTTGATTTGAGAGAAACTCAGATGCCCCAACCTTCTATGCCATAGCCAGTTTTCTGAAGATTTACTCATGCAACATTTTTCTTTGCAGTTTTTTAATACATACAGGTTGCTTGGAGTTTTGTTTCCTTTTATAATTGTTTTACTTGTATCAAGATCACGTACCACACATTATTTTGAACTAAAGACAACTTCAATTCCTTGATCACACATTTGACTTACACTTAACAAGTTATGCTTTAATCCATCCACATACACGACATTATTAGCTTTCACCTTTTCTTTTAGAAAAACAAATCCTTTTCCCTTAATGACAACAGGAGTATCATTTCCAAATGTAACATTATTTTCCTTTTCTAGAGCACTATATGCAAGAAGTTTGTTTTTGTCACCTATCATGTGTTTTGAGCATCCACTATCAATGTACCATTGATTTTCTTCTCCTTCTGCAAATAAAGTTATGCCACAATTTTCAACCTGTAATTCTTTATTTTTCCATACTTTGGAGCTTGAAGGAAGATGCTCTTTTGGCTGGACTTTGCTCCTGCATTCAGATTCTTCATCGCCAAAGTTATTGCAATAAGCACATTCAACTTCATTTTGAAGAGGAGAAAAGTTGTTATATGTATTCTTCTTTGTTCCAATATCAATCCTTTTCTTTCTTGATTCTCTTGTCATGATGGTTTTATATGCAACACATTGAACAGCTTTATGACCAAAATTGTGACATGAGAAACATTGTCCATTAAAGAAGAAATTTATGCGATCATGAAATCTTCTACTTGAATTTACCTGCTGATTGGTGTTTCTTTCAAAGGTACTCTTGTTAGTGTTCTTTGAATTGAGATGGTCATGCTTTATCTGTAAAGATTCTTTATTCCCTTGCTAAGGGGCAGAATGTTGTGTACTGGCTGTAGCTACTTTAAGATAATTTGGTGCTGAAGTCTGAGAAGATTCTCCGATATATCCAAGACCTGTCTTTAGAAGAGGAGGACGGTGTACCTTGATAATCTCATCTAAGGTTTCAGATCCTTTAGCAAATCTAAGATTCAAAGTCTTTACTTTCTCAATTTCTTTTCTTAGACTTACTATTTCACATTCTAATTTCTCATTATGTTTCTCCTTTTCTTGAAGTTGGTTTTTCAGAGTTTCTATGGATATTTTACTTTATTCTAAGCATATTTTGAGTTGATTGATTTCATCAAGAAAATCATTGTCCTCTAAAGCATCCATAAAAGTATCCTTTTCTTCTCTAGACTCCTTTTCAAGTGCCATGAGAAGTCTAAGATCTTGTTCACATTCTTCCTCACTGTCAGATAACCCATCACTGTCTTCATGAGTATAGTAACTTTTTCTAGTGTTAAACCGATTCTTATTCCTTCTTGTTACTTCCTTTCCTTTTTCATGTGTTTCTTTGTGAGGACACTTAGCAGCATAATGACCAACTCTTCCACAAGCAAAACATTTGAAAGGAAACTTACCTATGAACCGTCCTGTACCAAGTTGGAGTTTCTTTACAAAATTTACCTCATCTTCTTCTGAGATATACCCTGATCCTTCTGTCTCTTGTACTTCTTTCCCTTTTGTAGAAGCTCTAAAGACGACTTCTTTGACTTCAGATGGTCCTCCTGTTCTCATTTCATATGCAGTTAGTATGCCATGAAGTTGCACCACAATAAGATTTTGAAGATCCTGCTTTTCTTCAAGGGCAAAAACTTTTGACTCAAATTTTGTCGTTAGTGATCTTAAAACTTTTTCAATCAAAGTAGATTCGGTTATTGTTTCTCCCAGATTTCTCATACGATTTACAATATCATCAAGACGTAAAAAGAAATTAGCAATGCTCTCCTCATTATGCATTTTTAGATTCTCATATTGAATTCTGAGAGTTTGGAGTTTAGCACTTTTTACCTTTGCATCACCTTCATAACTTAGAATGATTTTGTCCCATATTTCCTTTGTTGTATTCAGCTACATGACTTTGAAAAATTCTGATTCAGTTAGACTTCCCAATAGAGCATTAACCGCCTTTGCATTTGTTTCATAATTCTTTCTTTTCGTTGGATCTGTTGGTACTGTGGCTGGGTATTGATATCCTACTTCAACAATAGCCCATACATCTGCACCCAGATACTGTAGATATGATCTCATCCTTGTTTTCCAGAAGATTAAATTGTTTCTGTTGAAGAGCGGAGGCCTAATAGATGCTATTCCATATTGATTTCTCATCTTGATTGATCTTCCTTCTAGCGGCTAAGCTTTTTAGAAGGACCTGCTCTAATACCAATTGTTGGGAAAAAATACTGAGAGGGGGGGGTGAATCAGTATTTAGATCTGGCTGAAAACTTTTTATCAGAGATATTATTATTCATTTAATTCTTTACTTAGGTTATTGCATCATTCATTCATCAGAATTTTAGTAAGCAGTAACCATGTGCAGTAATAACAGAATAAGTCATCACACATAAGCAACACACATGAACACCAGTATTTAAGGTGGAAACCCAATTTGGGAGAAAACCACCGCTGCTGTCGTCTCTATTTTCAATATTTATTATAAAGAAAACTTCTTACAATTTTTGTGCTGGTGCAGACTTATACTAGCACGTAGGCACCCACCTGCAGAAGGCTACAACCTTCTCTCGTTCTCCAGTCACTACTGGAAGGGAGCTCCAACCCCCTGATTTTAACACCATCTTGTACTGGTAGAAAGCTTCCACTTTCATGCTGAAGACTTCAACCCTCATATTCAAATTTCTTCAATTTCTACATCAAACTTGCGCCAGGTCTCCATTAGTTATTTTGTAGATCTTTCTAGAGATCATATCCATAGGTGCATCATAGATTCATATTTATCAGAAACTGAGTTCAATTATGCATATATCTCTTAAAGAGATTTTTCATTAACAACCCCTCGACATGCACACATTGAACTATGATCCTCTTCTCCTTATATAGTTTTAGCCTTTATTAATACCATGAGTCAAAACCACTCAACCGCTGATGGTATTCGTGGACGAGATCAAATAGATAAATCAGCGGGGTTTACCCAAGCCCCAAACAGCTTCTCATTGTTCTTATTTTCTTGGTCAGGCAATTAGATAAGTAATCTAAGGCTTTTTAATATCTCAATCTGAGATTGAGATATTAATCCAAATTTCTCCTAAGGTTCAAGCCCTTACTCATCCCTCTATAGACGTGTATATTAATCATATCACATATTTGGTGAAAGTTTTTCTCAATACTTCTTTTAATCTGCACTCTGGTTACAATTTCTGAGCTCGACCATGGCAAATATCACCACCTTTGGAATAACATTCAAAGTGATGGCCCAATCGCTTTTCGTCATAAATTATATTTAATTTAAACAATTCTTGGTTAAACCCACAAACATTAAAAAAATCCCAATCAATGTAATTTAAACTGGGCCCACATATATGATCAACGACCCAATCACATACTCGCACCGTACCATGGTTATCCTTCGCACACCTTCCTCATACGGCCACTGTCCGATGGCTCCCCTTCAGATCAACGACGCTTAACCATATCGCGCGGCATCCTTGGTCGGACTTTAACATGCGATGGCGCGCAATGATGGCGGTTTTGCAGATTCGTTCAGGGACGCATGTCGCTCGTTCTATGGAATCGCTCCCAACCTCTTGAATACCGCTTGCCCATCGAAAGCGGTGTGATGAAAAATGGAAACCGCCTTTACTGTTCCTCCTTCGTGGTTCCGCCCTTCTATTCCAAGTTCCATCACGCTTCCTTTGTTATGATCCACCAGTTCCCTTCCAGGTTTCGTTCGTAATTCCGAAGTGTTGTTCCAGCGAGAGTTCGACGGCCTATACTCACATAATTTAGTCACCGAGTTCCATGTTGGTTGCAGGGATTCACAATTCCTTCATCAATAACACATTCATATATTATTCCTGCTCAATTCAATAAAGTCACAGACAATGCCGAGATCAATCCCCAACATTGATCCCAATTTACCTTCAGTCTTATATTCAACAAATATATATAACTCCACTGTCTACCAGTTTGGGATACACTGTCGACAGTATTAGCATCAGTTCTTCTAACTACATACAGATCACCATTAATCCCCTCATAGGGTTTCTTACTTATCACGGATTTCAATTATCCTCCATCAGGATGCATACATATGTTCACACATGAATTAATTCCACAGGGACTCAAATATCCTTCCTACTGAATTCAATTTGCTCCTTGACTGATACTGCTCTCTGTAAATGCACTCTTTCTTTGTTCTTCTCTGCTGACCTTTTTTCTTTGCTACATTTCTTTTCTATGTTCCTAGTTACTGTTTCAGATGCTCCTTCTTTGCCAATTCCTTTTCCATCAATGACAACATTTCCAACACCTTCGTAGTCAATTAGCTCATAGGCCCCATTTTGCAACATATGTTTGATGATGTAGGGTCCATGCCACATAGGTTGAAATTTTCTTGCCCCCATCTTATCATGAGCTTGGTCATACAGGAGGATGAGATCTCCTTCAACGAAAGAATGAGGGGAAATTGATTGATCAAAATGAACTTTGACTCGCTTTTTTTGTGCTTCGATAACGAGAGCAGCAAAGTGGCAGGTTTCATCTAGAATTTCTAAATAAAGGAGACACTCTTCTTCAGGCAAAGTATTCGACAGTAATTCAACAGCCAATTTGAGAGAAGGTATTTCACATTCAATCGATGGAGTAGCTTCCAGGCCATAAACCAACTGAAATGGAGTAAACCCAGTTTCGTTCTTCATTGAGGTTCGGTATGCCCAAAGAGCCGAAAATAACATGAGATTCCAATTTGATTTGTGGATCCCAATTGTACGTTGAAGCATTGTGACAAGAACTTTGTTCACAGCTTCAACCTGGCCATTGGCTTGAGAGTAGTACGACGTTGAGTTGTCATGATGCAGACCCAACTTAGAAGCCAACTCTGCCACCATATAATATCGAAAATGGGAACCATGATCAGTAAAGATGGCTTGAGGGACACAAAACCTAGAAATAATATTATTGAATATGAATTGAGCAGCTATCTTACCGTCAGCGGCAAGCATAGACATTGCTTTGGCCCATTTGGTGAAGTAGTCCATGGCTAAGATAATATAAGCACACCCCCCAGCCGAGTGAGGGTTACACGTCATAAAATTGATGCCCTATTTCGCAAAGGGACCAATGGTAATGATAGGATGAAGAGGAATGAGTGGTGCATGCAACTTGTGTTGATAAATTTGGTAATCATGGCATATACAAACTGCGATAATACAATATTTGAAAATGGAAGGCCAAAAATAACCAACACGAAGAATTTTCTGTGCAGTAGCATAACCAGACATGTGACCACCACAAGTGCCACTGTGACAATCATTCAGAGCTTTCTCGGCTTCCTCCAGAGTCAAACATCACCAGAGTATGGAATCGACTCCAATACGATAGAGAGTATCTCCAACGATACGATAAGGTTGTGACTGATGGCGGATGCATCGGCGGGCATCCTTCGTCAACTCAAATCTGAAGGATGAAGTTTGGAGATAGATGATGATATCACCGTACCAAGGATCGAGGGCGCTAATCAAGAAAATTGAATCGTCTGGAATGAAGTCTTCAGAACAAGAAGGAGTAGAGCCGAAAGGGAGAGAACAAAGTAAATCAGAAAAGACCAATGACTTCTTAGATTTGGCAACAGTAAATTCCAAATCAAACTCTTGGAGGATAACAATCCACTTTGAGTATTTGCCCCACAGCAATTGTCGAGACAATATGTAGGTCATGGAGTTGCATTCAGAAATCACAGTCACTGTATGCAAAATAATATACTGACAAAACTGTTGAACAACTTGAACAACAGCCAATGCTAACTTCTCAACATAAACATAATGTGTTTCAGTGTCAAGAAGGTTACGAGATAAGTAATAAATAACATGCTCATGAACATCATCATCTTTTTGTACCAACACCATGGCAATCGTGCTGAAAGCGGTAGCCAAATAGAGGGAAAAATCACGATGATAATCTAGAGGGCGAAGAAGAGGAGCATTAACCAACAATGTTTTCAATGCATCAAAAGAGTTCTGAGTGATCTCATGCCAGTAAAAAGGAATGCCCTGCTTTAACAATCGCGTGAATCCTTTAGCTACTTCGGCATAGTTAGGTATAAAACAGCGAAGAAAATTTGCTTTCCCTTATAAACTCTGCAACTGATGTAATGAGGAAGGAGAGGGGAGATTAATAATAGCCTCAACCACTAGAGGATCCACATGAATTCCATCTTTGGAAATGATAAACCCTAAGATTCTACCAGAATCAATGTAGAAGACACACTTGTGTGGATTAATCCGAATGTTATAGTGTCTACAACGAAGAAAAATGTGACGAAGATGGTCAGGATGATCTCTACGCTTAGTTGAATGAGCTGGAAGGTCATCTAGATAAGGTTGAATGATGTTGCGAATATCATGAAAGGCATAAGACATCGCGCGCTAAAAGGTGGCACCAACATTCTTCAAACCAAAAGGAAGCTTCTTATATGCAAAGGTTCCCCAAGGAAAGATAAAGGCAGTCTTGTGTTGATCAGTCGGGAGAATATTGATCTGATTATAACCCAAAAAACCGTCCATCGAGGAAAAAATCTCGCTCCCGGCACAGTCGTCAATGATTTGATCGATGAAGGGAGTGGGATAATTATCCTTAGGTTAGGATCGATTGATATCACGATAGTCAACATAGACACAAATATTTCCGTGTTTCTTATCTACAGGAACAATATTAGAGACCCATTCTGTCAACGGAATTGGATAAATGAAACTAGCTTTAAGAAGCTTTTCCACTTCGGCCTTAATGGAAATAGCTTTCCTAGGATGCACTGGACGAAGACGCTGACGATCAGGTTTCGAACTGGGGTAAGTAGGAATTTCATGTACCATGATGCTAGGATCAATACTGGGAATTTCTTTGTAGGACCATGCAAAGACATCACGGAATTCACGAAAAATACTAGTATAAACTTGCACTTCATACAAAGAGAAAGTAACCCCAATATGGATGTTCTCAATGATTCCTGGTTTAATGGAAATGTCGATAGGCATCGTCTGAGTGATGTTACTCAAGTTACCTTCCGAAAAAACCTCATGGACCTGAATAGGTGTTTGAAGCAGAGGAGAAGGAACCTGAGAGGAAAAACGTTCAAGACAGGTAGACATGGCCCTGGGGCTTGGTAAAAACGAGGAACGATGATGACCATCATCCCATGGAAAATTGTCGAAAGACAGGTGTTACACCATTTTTTGGTCATCTAACCTACTATCATTAGATGGACCCAAGTACACCATGTAAGACCAATTTTACCCTAAGTAAAATTGCTTTCACTATGTAAAATAACTTAATAAAACACATTTATTAGGTTGTTTATGGTCTAAACAGGAAACCCCAAAAAGAAATATTAAACAAACCTATATTTGTTTGATTTTCCTCAAGGAATAATTAATTAAACAATAATTTAATTATTATTCCTGGTCATGTTTAACCCAAAACAAAGAAATTAATTAGATAAATCTTTATTTATCTTATTATTTTCTAGGAATAATTATTTAAACCTTATTTAAATAATATTCCTTGTTAAATATGACTAAATCACCCATAAATAATTAAATAAATCATTAGTTATTTGATTATCTTTTAACCACCTCCTTAAAATGATAAATAAATCATTTATTTATTTATTATTCACAAATAAAGGGATTTGACCCAAGTCAAATACTTTTTCCCTCCAACAAATATAATAAAATATTCCATAAAAGGTGGATCTAGATTTGGTTAATGTTATTTTAATCATGCACCAAGATCTAGAATGACCCAATATTTTGTTATAAATAGGAGGGTTTCCCCTACCATTCTTCACCTTTTTTTGTCTATTAGATCACTCTGGATCTATACTCTTGGTCTGACTTTGAGCCATTATCATTGTCATATTTCCCATTATTTGTTGTGTGAGCTCCCTTTGAGTTCTATCTTTGTCTGGGTTTTCTACACCAACAGGAGAGAGAAACACTAGATCTGAAGCGCTGAGGACTTCCAAGAACCCATCCCATTGAGGAAAATTGGAAACACCTTCTTGTTTTCCTCCCAGGTGCCCTTAATACAAAAATTCATTCAAAAATATTGTTCTTGTCTTGTCTATTGGATGTATGGAGCAAAACCTTACTTTTACTGCTTAACGTCTCTTTATGCATAGATATGGATTTTTGCAGCATTTGTCTTGATCAAATAACTACAGATCTGAAGATATTGGCAGCCATATTTGATGTTAGGGCTATAAGTTATGCATAGCTAAAGTGGTCTTTTTTCGTACACTTCGACAAAAGATTCATACTAACAACTGGCGACTCCACATGGGTTTTCAATTACGACCGTTGTCGTTTTTCATATTCCTGCATATCCAGCTACTTCAGACCCTAGGGTTTCTTTTTAGCTTCTTTTTTTTTCCTATTTTTATGTTTTTTTTCACCTATAAAACCCTAAAACATTAAATTTCTAACTTCCGCGTGTTTCTGGCCCTATTGCGCAGGTGACAGACATCAGTCGCATCTAAGACGACAACTTTTTCGGAAATCTGCCACCGAGACACCCGGAGCTTCAGGTCACACTTTTCAGCCTAGAAACTGCGACCTGGACTCCAGGTCACACTTTTCAGCCCAGTATCTGCGACCTGCACAGAAAACAGGTCAGAACCTGCGACCTGCCAGTTTTTCTGCAATTTTTCTGCAATTTTTCTGGGTTTTTCTGAAGCTACTATCAGGGTTTTCCAGCCTCTGTCTCAGCCCGTTTAGACCTGTTTCTGATATATTTTTCTCATCTAAGTGGGAACATAGCTCCCTAGGGCTTCAGTACCCTCCACTTTTGGTGGAAGAGTTTTAACTGTTTCAGGTGTCTGATTTTTCAGAGTTTCAGCCTTCCCTTTTCAGATCTGCTACCTCCTTCTCAGATCCCTTTAAATCAGCTATTCTCCCTTTCAAATCACCTCTTGTAGTTTTGTTTGGACCTTCCTTTAGGGCCTCCTCCTTTTCCCTTCTTCTTTTTACTGATTTCCTCCTTTTTTACAGCCACCTTGCCTCTGTCTCTCGGCTATGTTCTGCACCTCTTTTCAGCAATTTTCTTCTTTAGATCCCGGTCCCTCCCGACCTTAGATCTATTGGCCTCTTTTTAGTGTGTTTTGAATAGATTTTTTCCCCTCTTTTAGACTATTTTTGAGAGACCCGCCTTCTTGGGTTAGATCGATGCATTGTTAGCTGTTAATTTTATGTTATTTCAGCATTATATATTGTTCTCTGCAGATTTATTTTCAGTTACACAGCACACTTTTTTCTTTTACTCTCAACACATCTGGGTTTAAAAATTAAAATTAACGCACGCCACACACTCACCGTCGTCGAGTTATTCCTCCTCCAAGTCCGCACTCTGACTCCTCTTCTGATTCATTGGATTCTCCTTTTACTTCTGGTTCTCCCCCTGTCACCTTCACTATGTCTGGTCCAGGGCCTAACGCTAGCGGTAATCCCGGCCCTAATGTCGGGACTACTACTAGCGGAACCGCCACAGGAACTACCTCGGCTGCACCCTTGCTCCCTTACATGGCAGGCCTCAGCCTCCCCGATTTCAATCAGTTGATCAATGACCCTATCTGCCACGATGTTGGTTGGCCTGCTATGCCAACCAAGCTCCCCCTTCGACATCCCTAAGTTAGAAGGCCTTGCTGGAGAAGATCCAACCAACCATGTCCGATCTTTCCACATGTGGTGTTCCTCCAATTCCATTACTGATGATTCCGTCCGTCTTCGGTTGTTCCAACGCACGCTTACGGGCAAAGTTTCTAAATGGTATGTTGATCATGCCACCTCTTCCCATACCACCTTTGCGACCATTGCCCAAGCCTTTTTATCTTATTTCCAACTCCCTCTCCGATACGACACTGGTACAGAGATTTTGACGTCTTTCCGTCAATCCTCTTCGACCCGCCTTTCCACTCATGTCCAGGAATGGCGGAGACGACGGAGCTTATGTCAAGCTCCCACCTTCGAAGTTCGGGTTTATATGGACTGGTTTCTTCACACTCTCGTACCTCCCATTGGCAAAGATGTCGCCTCCCATTTCCCTCAAACCGAAGAAGTCGCCCTCCAAATAGCCTTGAAATATGACCTGATCTACGCTCAGTCTGGTTATGTTTATATCGTCCTTCCTGACCTCCCCAGGCCTGGTGGTGCTAACTCCCCGGGGGCATCTCATTCCGCCGATGGTATCGTTGGAGCCCTTTCTCATCCGTATGCTCAACCTCCTATGGGCTATGGTCTCCCTCAGGGAGGGGCCAACACCTCTAGCACTTTTCCCCCTCCAGGTAGCATGTATCCAGGATACGGCATGCCTCATCCTTTTTCCCAACCTCCTGCTTACCTCAATGTTGCCCAACCTAACCATTATCCTTATCCACAGCCTGGTGCTCCAGCTCCTCCAGCATTTGCACTTCCACCTCCCTTGCCTTCTCAACCCCAGCAATAGCACCTACAGCCCCCTCTAGGGCAAGTATTTGCACAACAGGGCGCGACTAATCCCCCTTCCTCTCAAAGAAGGCGGAAAGGCAATCAAAATCAATCTGCCCCTGGTACTCGTGGACCCCATCCTCAAGGTACTGACCCTAACACTGCTAACCAGCAACAGGGCACTCAGCCCAAGCCGGACAGGCCTATTCACACAAATAAGCCTTGTTCGTGTTGCGGTGTTTACGGTCATTACACTCACGATTGTCCCCTTCTACCATAGATGCGGCAGATGTGGGAGTCTCAAGCCACATTGCGAGGACAACATGCCTCCCCTCATGCTCCCCCTAATGTGGCCACTACTCAACTGGCTGTGTTTACCGATCCTTTCCCCTAGCAAGGATTCGTGGCTGCCCAACCACCTGACAGACAGGTCGCCACTCAACCTTCCCCTTCTGGTTCCTCCGATTACCAGATCCTCATGATGAACTCTGATCCATCTCCATCCGTCGACCTTAACCTTCAAACTCGATCTCGCCAGTACCCCAAGCCTCCCGCTCAGTCTGTCTCTGAATCCCCTTATTTAGGTTCTACCGAGCCTCTTTTGACATCCAATTGTCCCTTACATATCCCTCAACCCAAAGTTGAGGTTCATACCAAGATTCCTAAGGGACCATTACGCCGAAATGTTGCTTCTGGTCGAGCTGCTCATTCGTATAGCATAGTAGATGATTTGGCGCAGTCTCCTACTGCCATTTCCACATTAGAACTCCTCCAGTTGTGCCCTTCCCAAAAGAAGGATCTGCTATCTGCCATGGGCGCTGTAGATCCTGCTGATGACCAAATGATTGTTTTCGACACCCATCAATCAGAACATCCTCCTCTTCCTGCTTCCTTCGCCTTCCAAATCCCAGTCAAAATCCGGAACGCTAATGTTTCTCAGTGTATAATTGATGAGGGGGCATCCACCTGTGTGATGTCTGCTTCGGTTTGGAAGCAACTCGGATCTCCTGAGTTGGCCCCTTCCACGATCACCCTTCGAGCATGGGATGGCCACGCCTCCCAACCCATTTTCCTCTTCCGTAATTGTCTTATCACTCTTGCGGGCAAGACTATTTGTGTTGGCATCGATGTCATCGACGCCCCTCTAGACTACAACATTCTCTTGGGGCGAAGCTACACCTATGCCATGTATGTTGTCCCATCCGCGGTTTTTCGCAAGATGTCTTTTCCTCACAATGGAAAGATAGTCACCATCGACCAATTGACATATCATGAGCCAAAGTCTTAGACCTCCCCTGAGACGACCATATCTTCTGTAGCCAATAAAAAAACCATCAATTCCTTGACCAGTGTCTCTCCCGGTGTCTACAAACACTCCTCTTTGCTTGGAAATTTCCCTTGTCTCCCTCCTCCTCATGTCTCTGATCCCTGCTTATCGAATGTTTGCAAGATGCACTCGTCTCGGGCTGCCCTTAAGCGGCCCGCTTCGGCTAGTCAGCAACCTCAGACTCAACCTCACCCACTGCAACCTGCTCCTAGCCATTCATCTCAGCCAGTCGGACTTCCTCCTTCTGGCCCTCCTCCTACAGCTGGTATCCCTAAACCCCTCTATCCTCCTGGGTCGGTTCCCCTAGGCCTCAACCATCTCGGAGCCATCCCTTCTGGTCATTATCCCACTGGTCATATACCTTTCCTAGCTCCCCCTCCCGGAGTATATACGGTCCCCGTCATGGCCACCCTCTCTCTCCCCAACTTGACCCTGGGCATACCCATCTGGTACCTTGACCCTCCAGCCGCTACCCCACCTGGTCACCCCAAACCTTATCTTGCTTTGACACCGGTTCAACCGGTCCCCCTCACTTCCTCCGTTGCCACCATGCCCCTAGCACCTCCCCAAGACCCTGCCCCTGTGGTGACAGCTCCAGGAAAGAAAGGCAAAGCTCGTAAGGGGGCATCCAAAGACAAGGCCACCCCAACTCACCCGGCTCCTCCTTCGCCCGCAAAGCCTTGTGTCTTGTGTGATGTCTTCGGTCATGCCACCCATACTTGTTCTGAATTGCCCTGTATTCAACCCATGGTTAAAGTCGCGTTCCCTGAGTCTACGGTCCCTGACCCCTCTATTCCATCCTCGTCCGTAACCAAGAACCCAAAGATTATTCGCACCAACAAACCCTGTGCTTTGTACGGTGTCCATGGCCATTACTCCCACCACTGTCCTCACCTGACGCATTACCGCGCCTCTTTAGAGGTAGTTTGAGAGTATGAGGTTGAACAATATCAGTCCGCCTCTCCCATACTTGCGCAGTATGCTTCAGGTCAGCTTGAGGATCCCCCTGCTCCCATTGACATCCCCCCCTGATGTCTAGATGACGGAGTCTCCTACCACCATTCTCTACCTATCATCCTCTGTGAGACCCTTGGAGAACATTCCCTTTGAATCCTCCCCTGTTGTTTCACTCGATCCCCCTTCAGCGACCACCCTGGGCTCAACATCATTTGACCATTTGTTTATCTGTTCTTCTGTCATTCCCCGTGACGATCCGTATGTGAGCCTTTCTTCCTATACAGATGATTTAGGTAGCTTTGCCACGTCATGTGGTTTCCCTTCCACTCGCTATCCCCTCTTTTCCCGTTAGGATGCCCCCTTGGAAGCCTTTTCCACCCATGACCTCATCTTTCCCGCCCATACATGGGATGACACCACCCGCGTCTATGTTGACCTCCGCAGCCCGAGTCCCAGCCATACCTCCTATAGCCCTCATATACCATCATCTAGCTCATATATGAGTCATAGCCATCCTTCCCATCACACTCCCTCCCGCAGTTGTCGCTCGATGTCTACTATACACTCACGCTGCTGTCATTGTTTCTCCTCCTCCCATTTTTTGTCTTGTAACACTATTCCGCAGGACCTCCTGTCCCCACCCTATATCGGTTATGCCGATGGTGCAAGTCGTTACTCCTGGAATCTAGCCTCAGCAGGTTGGGCCATTTTCACCCCCTTGCATGCCCTTGTTCTCTCGAACGGGGTCTGCATTGGTACTAACACCAATAATCAGGCCGAATATGATGCAGTGCGTGGTCTCTTCGTCGATGCCCTCTCTCATCGCATCCTCCATCTGCATGTTCGTTTAGATTCCCTACTTCTTGTCATGCAACTAAATGGTGTCTATCGTGTGCATAATCCTATCCTCCTTAGACGATATTTACGAGTGAAACTCTTGATACGTGAATTTGAAACCATCACTTTCAACCATGTACCTCGAGAACAAAATCACTATGTAGATAGCATTGCAAACCATGTTCTAGATTGGCATTTATCACATGCATTTTATACAAGACAATAACATTCATAATCATTAAAAAAGATGCATATCCATAATATGTGTCGCAAAACATGTGTTTAGAGTCCATCTACTCTGATACATATGACATGCCCATAGCATGTTACAACAAACTCAAAACTGGGGGGCACCACCTGTCCCTACATACCCACTAGGGGGCACCACCTGTCCCACACCTAATCACTATCTGGTGGATCCCGAGCCAATGGCTCTGCTCCTGCAGCCTGTAGATCACGTATCCCCTGACCGGCCATCGCCATGCGCCGCATGACACCTCGCCATTCCGAGGGTAGGCCAATACATGGCTCTATGTACTGGTCGTCTAAGTCTTGCCACCTGCGCTCTGACACACCGGTTAGCAACCTCTCACATCTACGATGGATGTCCTCCAGGAGGGCGACCGCATCCTCATTATGCGCCGCTCTCGATCCACTCGGGCCTGCAGCTCCTGATGCTGCCGGTCGTCCCATATATCCGGATGGTTTTACCGGAGCTATATCTGCATACCAAAAGTACATGAATCAGTACCCTATCTACTATTCAATAACTTTAACATGCCCAAAAAAGAGTAGTCACTTGTCACTTACCATCGGGTCCCCATACTTGACCAGGCGGAAGTGGTAGGTTCGGATCCCCACAATAACTCATCCCGCTATAGGTATAGTCGTCTATGTATAATGGCATATGATCCCAATGGGCAAAGAACTCAGGTCGAAACGCCCGTCTGACCGCCCCTCCTCCTCCTCTGCACAGTAGTCGCCCCCACCGGCGCATCCTGGGCTCTCTCGGGCCCCCATCTGGGAGCTGTATACGAGGTCATAAGGTCGGGATCTTCTCAAAAAATAAGAAGCACAATAAAGTCCCATACGAGCAATCGTGGTTCACTTGTCGCTTTCAAAGTGACAACTGCCGTTTTAATGACACCAACATCATTTGGGCCCACCCATAGTAGGTCCCACTCAACACACTCTCCACAATCATCCTCTGCCCCCCAGTGATGTGATGGAGCGCCTGGTTGCCCAGGATCCGCAGCACCGCTGCAGCCACTACACGGGTCTCTAATCTCTCTAGGTCCCCGATCGGTATCCGAGTCCCTTTGACTTGGAGACCCAGTTGACAATGTAGCTCCATGATGTTCCGCCCCCGCGGTAACCCTGGCGGCGTATTTCCCACCATCCCAAGTGGCGGGAGACCAGTCAGGAAATACAGATCCTGGACTATCAATTCGATCCCGTGCCCCTGCACTACAAATACCTCATGATCTAGATCCCAATAACTGACAATCCGGGCCAACAAGGGCTCCCCTGCTCTCATCAAAGGGTTCTCCAAAAACTTCAGAACCCCAAATCTGGCCAATACACAACAGACACCCTGATTTGCCTGGATCTCTGACCGTAATGTACCCAGGTCTCTCTCTCTCCATTTGACCCGTATATCTGTCATATCTACACAAACACATCATCTTTTTCAGTATACAGATAGGAAACACTGTAACCAATCACAAAAACCCAAATCTCAGCCCTAAAAAAACACTGAAATCTCCTTCATCCTCCAGGTCGCACTTTTTTGCCCAATCCTGG
Source organism: Pinus albicaulis (assembly GCA_034641835.2). Taxonomy (NCBI): domain Eukaryota; kingdom Viridiplantae; phylum Streptophyta; class Pinopsida; order Pinales; family Pinaceae; genus Pinus; species Pinus albicaulis. The sequence goes on along the minus strand of CM076578.1, from coordinate 1,206,974,655 downwards.
GACAGGTCGCAGTTTTTGGCTCAAAACCTGCTTCCCAGGTCACAATTTTTGGCCCAAAAAGTGCGACCCGGCCGTAGAAGTGAAAGAGGGTCTGTTCCTGAGATTCTGGGCCCTAATCTAAACTTTCAATCCATCAAAATGAAAGAGTAAGGTTCGGCTTCTTATCTGCAACTGACGAATCTCGATTCCAATGATCGGTTTGTCCGCTACGCTCGCCGCAAGATTTAGGGCCTTCTCTCCTATCTACATTCACCACGGCAACACTAGCAAATGAGTGAATTTGGAGGGAAAACTGCCTTATTAAAAGAAAACCCTTGTGTTTTCTTTCGCCTGCTGCGACCACACCGTAGCTCCGTTTGACAAACCGTCTGAACCGTTGGAAAGCTCTCACCGAGCCCTCAAATGGGTATCTATTATTTTTTTGTGATTTGATACTTCACCACGACACATTTTGTCCAAGATGGGTCACTTCACCTCCCCCCAAAATCGAATTTCCTCACTTACAACACTTGTACTTGGGGCACCACTTTGCCTCCATACTTGTCTTTGTTCGTGTCGATTTTCGTCATGAGATACCATCTTGTCCTCATGTTTTCATGGTCCCCCATGGAACCTTTTTTGTGTGGCAGCACCATCGAGTCGCCCTTGTTTAGAGCATCCAAGTTGAGTCATCATCGCATTCATGGAGTCTATCCCGAGTCCCTTGGTACCCCGCTATAGTCCTCCATCCTTCCTTGCTTGGTCTCTCTCTTGCGTCACACCTTATGGCCGTCAGTCCCACTGTCCCCTATCCCTTATTATACTATGTCAGTCGCTGCCATGTCATTCATGCCCTTTATTCTCTAGCAAGGGAAGTCGTCCATTCGCTACTCAGTCCCCTCCATTCCATCATCATCATTGGTATTAGTCTGTCCGTCGCTCTACTATTTTCTCTCGTGCCTTAGTTGAGGATCTCTCATTGCCTCACCTATGGAGGACCTCCTTCTGTCGACATCAGTTCCTTCATTCCAGAAGACAGGTCTAGAGGGCGGTGTACCTTGGTTCCAGCTTCCACTCTTGTTCGGTACCTCAGATCAGGGAAAGGGATCTCTCATTTCCCTTTGACTTGATTGTTTCTCCACTCCAGCTCCTTTCAGCATGATCGAGATTCGTATGCTTGATGGTTCAGTGATGCAGCAACAGCTTTTGGTGATTCCCGGGTGTGTGTGAGATGTCTCAACCCTCATGAGGGGGTGGCCCTACAGGTAGCCCCCCACACGCCTGGATGACCTCTTCATTGCAGCCTTCGATGCAGCTCCATATATTCGATGATGTCGGCCTTAGCCGCTTGCAGCGCCTCTTTGATTTTCATGTATCAGTCAGATTTTGTGAGTCCTTCCCCGCTTATAGGGGGCATTTGGGTTGTATTTGTATCTCATGTACTTAGATATTATTGTATAAGTCTTGGCTCTTATCCCAGGCACAGCATGTATGTGGGATCCCTCATTGTATTTTTATCTGGCTCATGTTTCTGCTGGCTGTACTTTATGGTTCGGTCCCTTGTTTACTGGACACACTATTCTTTTGTACTTTGTCTCGGCGGGCATAGGTATGCCTCCCCCGCCGCCTTCAGCACAGGTACCCTCTCATAAAAAGAGACTTGTTGCACCTGCGAGTCTCGTCTCCTCGGGGTCTAGTTCTTCAGCACACTATCTACCTTGCATTTCTCTCTCTGACTTCCCTTTTGTTGTCTAGTGATTGAGTTCTTACAACGTACTTCGGTCATACGATTTGCTCCTGACACTCGCACGCTGGGGGGCAATCTATTACACCATTTTTTGGTCATCTAACCTATTATCATTAGATGGACCCAAGTACACCATGTAAGACCAATTTTACCCTAAGTAAAATTGCTTTCACTATGTAAAATAACTTAATAAAACACACTTATTAGGTTGTTTATGGTCTAAACAGGAAACCCCAAAAGGAAATATTAAACAAACCTATATTTGTTTGATTTTCCTCAAGGAATAATTAGTTAAACAATAATTTAATTATTATTCCTGGTCATGTTTAACCCAAAACAAAGAAATTAATTAGATAAATCTTTATTTATCTTATTATTTTCTAGGAATAATTATTTAAATATTATTTAAATAATATTCCTTATTAAATATGACTAAATCACCCATAAATAATTAAATAAATCATTATTTATTTGATTATCTTTCAACCACTTCCTTAAAATGATAAATAAATCATTTATTTATTTATTATTCAAAAATAAAGGGATTTGACCCAAGTCAAATACTTTTTCCCTCAAACAAATATAATAAAATATTCCATAAAAGGTGGATCTAGATTTGGTTAATGTTATTTTAATCATGCACCAAGATCTAGAATGACCCAATATTTTGTTATAAAAAGGAGGGTTTCTCCTACCATTATTCACCTTTTGTTGCCTATTAGATCACTCTGGATCTATACTCTTGGTCTGACTTTGAGCCATTATCATTGTCATATTTTCCATTATTTGCTGTGTGAGCTCCCTTTGAGTTCTATCTTTGTCTGGGTTTTCTACACCAACGGGAGAGAGAAATGCTAGATCTGAAGTGCTGAGGACTTCCAAGAACCCATCCCATTGAGGAGAATTGGAAACACCTTCTTATTTTCCTCCCAGGTGCCCTTAATACAAAAATTCTTTCAAAAATATTGTTCTTGTCTTGTCTATTGGATGTATGGAGAAAAACCTTACTTTTACTGCTTAATGTCTCTTTATGCATAGATCTGGATTTTTGCAGCATTTGTCTTGATCAACTAACTGCAGATCTGAAGATATTGGCAGCCATATTTGATGTTAGGGCTATAAGTTATGCGTAGCTAAAGTGGTCTTTTTTCATACACTTCGACAAAAGATTCATACTAACAACAGGGTTTCCACGATAGCCTCATCAGAAGGAAACACTTCTTTCAAAGGATCCAGTGAATCAAAATCACCAAGCCAAGGGGATTGAGAATAGATGTCAAGAGTTATGCTCGAAGGAGCATAATCAAAATTAGAATCCGATGCAGCAATGAGTTCACAATAATCAATTTCAATCGGAATCAAAGGCATCAAATCGCTGAACGAATAGATTTGTTCAGGAGAAGGGATAACCAAGGGTTCATCGGTGCGATAAATCATATTGACCTGAACAATATTTGGTGGTGGAAGAGGAAAAACACCCATGAGGGCAGGATCCTTTAAAAGGCCTGGCCTGACACTCTCGTAAGGAGTAGGAACCTTGTCCACGTACGGAACATTGTTCTCAGAAGAAGAAGTGAAAATAGACAATTGATCAACAATAATAATCTTTCCTTCATGCAGAAACTTCAAAACACGAAAGAGAGTGGATGGAACACACAGCATGGCGTGAGTCCAACTGCGACCGAGGAGAAGCTTATAATTGAGTTTTGCATCAACGACTTTAACCTCTACATTGACCGTCTTCCCTTATAATGTGATCGGTAAACTAGCGAGAACACCAAGAGGTTTAGATTCTCTTCCATAAAATGCATCAAGTGAATTGGGTGATGAAGTAAGAGCTGGAGAACCAATGGCTTTCCAAAAAGTAGATGACATAACAAAAGTAGATGCACCCTCGTCCACAACATCCCGATGAATATTCAAACCATTAATACCAACTTGAATGATAATTGAAATTTGGTGTGGGAATTGCTGGACGAAATTCTCTAAATCAAAAGCGAGAAAACTAGTATCGGTAGGATCAATCCCACCTATTGCAGATAGCAACTCTTTTTTTTGCGAAGGAAAACTCTGAATTACTTCTAACGCAAACATTGTGGAAGGATCTTGAGCCAAATCTTCAACAGTACTGTAATGTTGAGCGGCACGGGCGTTTGGATTATACGAAGACTTACGGAGCACACCTTTGGAAGGTGTTCGCACAACAGATTCGGTGTTAGGCCGTTCAATCTCAAGAGGACCAGAAATAGGAGGGGGACGAGGACCATCAGTGATCTCTTTCCCTGCTTCCTGACGCAAACCAGAATAATCTTTCGATCGAGTAGCAATAGAAATGGATGCAGAACCATTCATCATGAACACTTGCGAACCAGATGGAGCAGAGGACTGAGGATGCTCTACCATCTGAGTCTACTGAGGGAAGGGTTCCTTAAGAATGGCCGAAGCTCCTTGGGTGCCTTTGAGTAATCGACTCACTTCAGACCATTAAGGACAGTCCTTGGTGAAGTGCTCATCATCATAAATAAAACATGGATACTTTGGTTTACGTTGAGAACTATTAGTAGAATGAGGTTTTGGAGAATCTTGTTTCGGGGTATCGACTTTAGCCTTACCTTTACCCCTCTTCTTACCTTTAGAAGTGTTATCTGTAGGATTGGCCTGAACATCATTCACTTCTGCGGGTATACCAAAATTTGAATTTGACTGAGAAGCTACATTATTCGAAGAAGTATACTTCTGCTTCCCAAATTTGGATGAAGAAGACTTCTAAGAAGTCTGCGATACAGAACCAATAATACCATCAATGGATGGAGTCGCTGGTGGTTTAGAAGTTCCGAGTCGAGGAGCATTAGGCAAGATATCATATAAAGCGCTCGACTGAGAGTACAGAAAATCAAGGTACTGGGCATAATCAATGGCTTGTTCCTCAGTTACACATGCCCCCATAGCTATGTCTTTGGAAACCTAATTAACAAAGGAGGTAGTGAACCAATGAGTCAGAAGCTGATCAGGTATCTCAAATTTTATCATGCGACGACGATGTCGCCACTCATGAATATGATCCGAGATATGAGTAACTCGGTCCTGTTTCAATGAAGTGAGGAGATGTGTCCCGGTCTCATAACGGATCGGTAACTGAAAATGTGTAAGGAATGCCATGGCCAAAGAATTGAAATCTCGGAAAACTCCACGAGATAGCTCGATGTACCACTTTGCAGCGGAACCAGTAAGAGTTCGCTGGAAAAGATGAAGACGAATAGAATTGTCAACCCAAGAATTAGAAGAACACCTCAAGTGGTATTTCATAACATGCATTTGGGGGTCTTCACCGGGTTTACCCTCAAATTTAGGAAAATCACCAGCAATCTTGGTCGAAACCGAAGGCCAATATGGATTATGAAGAATAGGATCATTCATCAACTTTGACACATTGGGTAATTCTAACGTAGCAAGAAACGGTAATTGAGTGTTAAAATTCATTGAAGGTATTTGATAAGGACCTGTCTGTACATTCCACCCAATCCGAATGGGATTCTATCCCCATACATTCTGTCCTGAAGAATTCGGATCATAGGGATTAGAAACATGATAATTTGGTTGATATGGGGATTGAGGACCAGGATATTGAGTCGAAGGAAACCAATGAGGTCCTTACTGAGTAGCATAAGGATTTTGCTGTGGAATGTAAGCATGACTTTGAGGTTGTTGATACACAGGTTGATATTGAGGTTGTTGGTACACCGGTTGATTTTGAGGGTAAGGAATCTGAGGTGCATTATATATTGGTTGATTTTGAGGGTACAGAATCGAGGGTTCACTGTATACCGGTTGATGTGAAGCTTGAAGGTAATAAGATGCTTGCAGTTGCATAGGTTGACCTTGCGGAGCAGGTTGAGTAGGCTGCTGGGCAGGGTAAATAGGTAAAACTGGCTGCGGAAATGAAGGAATCTGCTAGTGGGTAGGTTGCAACGGTTGCTGAGCTGGTTGAACCGATTTTTGAAATGGTTGTTGAGGGCCACTGGGTTGACCTTGTGGTAAAGGTTGGCCTGATGGTTGAGACAGTCTAGGATGTCCCTGATGACGAGGTTAACCTGGAGATGGACCATAGGATTGTCCTTGTGGTTGATAAAATTTCCCCCTAGGACCAAAAAATGATCCGGGTTGGCCTTGTGGACCATATGGTTGCCACTATGGACCAAAAGCAAGGCCCTGTTGAGATGATGGTTGTCCTTGAGAGGGTTGTCCTTGTAAGCCAGAGGGTTGCACAGGAAAAGTAGGTTTCAAATGAGTAACAGACTAATAAGGATCATAACTGGCCTGATAAGGATCATAAATGGCCTAATAAGGATATATAGGAGGCATATAAACTAGATTCCCACGGTCATCATAATGATGCGGATATTCATACATGGGAGTTCCAACAGCATCATAGTGATGAAAATGAGGATTTCTAGGAGGTGGGGGTTGTTGAGAACCCTGAGAACTCTGCTGAATAGCTAACAGATATTATTTGAGACCGCTAGGAATCACAGGAGTAGTGGAAACTGAACTAGAAGCCACACAGACTGTAGGTTGGACTGGAATAGATGTAATAGTAACCGACGAATTTGATGCCGAGGGTAACGGTACTGACGAAGATTTGACCGAACTCCGAGGAGGAGTTACTGTGCTGGACTGTGCAATGGATGCAACACCAGACATAATTTGACTCAGAGACCTATAGCCAGCCGGAAGTGACACCAAAGGCAAAGAAGATTGGACAGAGGCATGAGAAAGATATTCAGGAAAGAGTTGATATTCTCCTGTGGATACAGGCATTCCGTCACTGCCAATAGGACTAGAAGAATCCATATCTGAGTCTTCCGTAAGATCTTCGAAAATACTACGAGGACTAGGAGGTACCACAGCAGCAACAAAAGGTGATCCAGATGTGAGAGGAGGAAATTCTCCTTCGTCCCCAAAACCAGACCAAACACTTGAAGGAGGCCAATTGAACTCAACTGGCTCGTCAAGTGGAGATCGAGTAGCAAGGTGCTGGATAGACAGTAGAATAGGCCGCGAAAACTTGATAGACCTAGTGGATTGAGGGGTTTCGAAAGAAACGTTTGGAAATGAATCACCACTAGGAGGCAGTGAGAACGATGAAACTAGATGTTCCGCCACTTTGACTGTAAATCAGAACTAGAAGGAAAATAGATTATCAATCGAAGGTACCAAAATCAAGAATCAAGGAAATCAATCAAACCAAGTAACAAACTTTTAATGGGCGTGTAATCGTAGGTGATTAATTTTATAACACTGAAACCAAAATTCATTGTTTCATGTTTTAAGAGTCAAGAAATAGGAAAAACATGACTGTAGTCACTTTCAATTTGAAATGAGCATGAAAGGACAAGTGCTCGATGATCTCTTCTCTTATTTAAAGGGTCACGAAAAGATCGAAATGACTTCTCATGAATTCTAAGCAAGAGGGTGTAACAGGTTTTCGTGAACTGCCATATACACCTTGGCGATTAAATGAAACATAAATGACCAAGGACTTGACGTACGTGAAGGTAGTCTCCCCGAAAGTTGTGTTCGGTGTATCACAGTTATCAAGCGGCAGACTCAACTTCCTATGGATAAAGGATTGCAACCTAGAGGGGTCTCCCTTTATATACGCAACGGTACAGGGAGCACAAGTCCATACTAGTGATGCCTGAAGCCGAAAGGCGAGCGACAACTACTAGGTTTCAAGATGCCGGAACACGTCTCTAGCCTAGACCACTAGAAATGTTTCGTTAGGTTCCAATGTTGCCTTAGTTTCATTGAGTAAATTTTAAATTTAATCTTGAATTATGTTTAAATTTCAGGCCCTATCGAATGTGGAGCTCAACTTCCTAAATTAAGCTTTATGCAAATGAATATCATTTCAATTCGATGAATGCTAGCTAGAAGAAGGACAAAAATATTTTAAGCAAGCAAGAAAGAAAAATATGTGAAGAAACTTCTAATGCTCTTAATGCAATCAAGTGAAAATGAAATTCCTTCCTAGATTGAGAAATGGTATTTTATCCAAAGGAACGTTTCATTTTCAATGCAACAAAAGAGTGCAAAGATTTTTTTATTTTTTTTTCAATGAAATGAAGCACACATTATACTAATTCAATGGAAGACAAAATAAACACTAGTTTGAGTTTTGTGAATGTAAAGTTGTGAAATTGAATGACTCAACCAAAGAGAAACAGACACAAAACATGCAAGCTAATGGAGAAAACTTTCAAACGAGAAAGAGAGTTCTCAAAACGATCCAAACAAGCAAAGCAATCGATGCTCAAAGTCTTGACGAAGAAGGACTAATCGAAAAAAAGAAAATACCATTCAATCAACAACAAAAAAAGGATCAAGAAAACTCATTCTAAAAACCCAAAATGAGACTGAAAAAAATCAAAGAGACTCGTTCTCGAATAGAAGGCTCGGTGTGCAAGAACACCTAGAAACCCTAAGGTCTTAACTGACACCGATAAAAAAACGGACAAACGACTGAGGGAACCAAGTCTTCAGTAGTCTACACAGTCTCCAAGGCTTAAACACACTAAAAAATAACCCAAAGGCAAGAACAAATGATCAAAAAACGCATTAAGGGGTTTAATCCAAAACCTACAGGGATGGGCACGACTGTAAGGCTGTAATCTGCGCCATACAGAGGTTGGCGCAAGTGATAAAAGAGCAACATGGGCCAATCGGCATGACTGTCTAGAAAAAAAACGCGCCAAGATGGAAACCTATGGAAAAAAGAGTAAAAACCCTAACCTAATGAGCAAAAGTCAACCTTGAGTCTCTGGAGCTGAACCAAGAATGGAAACTCAACAAACAAACCAGAAGAAAGAGATATAACTAAACCAAGAATTGAAACTGACCCAACAGGATGACATGACAAACTCGCTCTGATCCCCAGCGGAGTCACCAATTTGTTATGAAGGTAAATCCTCTCTGCGGACAGAGACGATCCCTCTAGCCCTAGGGTCGGTCTAGTAACAAAAGTACACGCTAAAGTGTTTCTTCCTAGTTAATGAATGAACAAAAGACATGGTAGATTGACCTACCTTGAATCCAACGTTGTCGATGTTGTAGAAAGAGTAGTGGTATCTTGCTCCTGCCTTGAAAAGTCATGATCTATTCGTTGTCACGCCCAGATACCTGTACATAAGACAAAGAACAATAACAACATATAGCAGCGTAGTTTCACTCACAACTATTAGCTAGTCAAAGAGGGCTACACATATCGTATCAAATAAACATCATAACACAATAGTGGAACCAAAAAATAGTCATGTATATTAATGAGTAGAAGGTGGAGTACAACCGATGCTTTGACATCATGATCTCCTCCAGTGGGGTTTAGATGAAATGTGTCTCAATTGTCGGTCAGTGAATTCAGACTCAAGCTCTCTTAGAAGTCATCGACTCGAGCTCTCTCAAAACAATATTTCTTGCAGCTTAGATATAGTATAATTCTCCTCTAACAGCTTAGATATAGTATAATTCTCTAGTCCAGCTATTCAACCATTTTTCTATAATGTGTTCAGCTAGCTTCTACCAAAGGAGAAAGTTTCTTATATAGAGGGAAAAGAGGAGGTTGGGATCCCTACAAAGGTGGGAGGGAGTCCTATCCTTTAGGAGAGTTCCAAGGGAGGTGGAAACTACTAACTAAAGGAAGGAGTCTGTGGTTGTTTCAGTTCAACCACTCCCAATGACTCATCCCCGAGGTGGTTGGAATGGAACCTCTACCTCTATTTTTTAAAAACATTCCTTAAACAGCTTGGCGCGGGTGTCTAACTGGCACAGAGTGCCAAGTGGCACGAGCTCAATGTTAAATTTCCAGTTCGGCGTGAGGATGTAATGGGATACTCGCGCCAAGGAAAAAATAGGGATTTTCACAACTCTTCTTAGGGAAATGTCAACAAGAAGAATGTTGCTTTCATCAAAAGGGATGCAAGGATGGTATTTGTAAAGCATGACACTACGTATTGGTCACAGAAACGACCCTCTGATGTGCGAGTTGGGGATTGCAGGGATAGTGAAAAAATGTTGTGTAACACCATGATATTGATTAATGCTCAGCACAAGGTCACCTATCAATTATGGAAATACGGTCTGGGTGCAACTCTAGGCCTACTCTCAGAGAAATTGGTCGAAGTTGATAAGAGAAAACCTGCCAGCAAGAAGTCAATGGAGACCTTATTAACTAGCACGAGCAAAGGACCAAATATTTGATGTGATACTGAAAATAACTCTGACAAACAGAGTATGGCCGACTGAAAATGAGTCAAGAGACACCTCAGAAATTTCGACTCAGGTTTACTTCCCTTGAACTAAAGCATGAATCAAATGTGACTATATGGCAGCATATGATAACTTTTTATAAGTTTTTCATGCATGAGGCATAAACAAACTCTCAATGTGATTGGAAGAGATAACCAAACGGAGGAGTATTGACTCAAGTCAAACTAAAGCCCATCCCTTTGGAGGAAAGACTTGTTTTTAGTGCTTGTTCAAGGGCGACACAACCGACTCTTGTTGCCATCAATTATGGAAGCAATTTCCCATTCCTGCTCTTTTTGAAATATATAATTTTTTTGTCTTTTTCATATTTAAAATCCGGAAAAAAAAATAAAAGAATGCCTATGGTATAGTGGAAATAACGAGTGTCCAAATACAAATGTGCTAGTTCCTGGGACTGGAAAATTTCTATGCTCAATGAAAGGTGAAGAAACTGGTTAATGACACTCAAAGTAATGTTCTTTCCACAGGCATAAGGTGTCAAGTCCGAGAGGCTAATTTTTTGCATGGTTGATTTTGCAGAAAGACATGGTCGAAAAGTGGCTTATACATGAGTCCAAATGAAGTTGGCTTAAGGCCAAAAGGTATATATAGTCAACATGCAATGCAGTAGTACAACTCAACATGTGGGAGCCTCTAGAGTATAAAGCTAGAAATATAGCGAAAAAGAAGGAGAATGAAGCTTCATCGCAAAATTCATGGCAGGACTAAAGAGGACTCTCGATCCTACTCAATCTTTGCAGCATGGGCAACATATGCTAGCGAGGATATAACTAGGAATCCCATGTAAAGGATTCCTCTACCATTATATCATGATTTTATAAGTCAGTGATTGAAAGTGGTTTAAGAATCATAACACAATGGGGTTGACCCTATGGCAACATATCGCAGTATGGAGGCTAGAATGCATAATGCAACGCAAAAAGTGATCCTAACCTATATGCCAGTGAAGAAAATGATACCTTCCATGATGGGTCAGGGATCGTGGAATCGAAGTGGTGAAATAAATCTCAAAGTCTTCATTTTACCCTGAAAGACAACCTATCCCAACACTCAAATCCTTAAGGTCACAAAGTTTATAAAATTTGTGAAAATAAAAACATAAACTTTGCAAAAGTGGGTTTTTAAATTTTTTGAAATTTCAACTATAAATAGGACCTTTTGACTTACCAAGCCTCATTTGTGTTAAAGTTGAGTGCAAGAGAGCTCTGGAGCAAAACCCCGGAAACCACAATTCACCAAATTTCTCAGCCAGAATATCAACTGATCTTCTAGGTAATCCTCAAATTCAATTTCTCAATGAATTTTTATGCAATTCAAGTGTTTTTCACGAAATTTGACCGTAGATGTTTTTTTTCAAGGTTTAACTATGTACGTACATGGGTCACATAAGGTGAAGTCACATATTAGGAAGCCCTATACATGACTGTGTATGAAGGGAACCCGCATACGCACAGTCTGAGATCTAAAATCATGACTTTTAATGGATGAAAATGCTTGATTTTGCAGGATGAAAATTAGCTGGAGGGAAAGAGGGCACATTGAAGTGGATAATGAGGTTATGAATGATCCATTATCATTGGATGCAGTGAGAGGGTGTGTATTGTTAATTTTTTTCAAAATTCCAAACATGAAAACCAACACAAAATTACTAGAGATGCTCGTCAATTAATGGGATCCAGATGAAGATGCATTCATGATTGATCAAATTCCCTTGTGAGTTGAAGTAGAAGACATATATTTCATCATTGGAATTTCCTGGAGAGGAAAGCCAATCAATTTGCAAGGGAAGGCCAAAGGGGGTCTTAATGTGGATGATTACATTCGCATTTACTACCCTCTAAATACCAAGAAGGTTGGGTCATAGATCCCAATCAAGGATGTGGTGAGACTGCCCATAAATATTTTCTTTTTTACCATTGTGAGGGTAGCAGGTTCAACTTAATTACACCAATATTATCTTCCTACCATGACTTTTGCAGTGGATTTCCTTACAACAGTTTTTTACTGGTGCACAACCCTTCTGACCAATATGAAAAAGCAACTCACTTAAATTAAGAAGGGTAAAACAAAAAATTTTGGGTATGGTAAAATTCTTTGCACGTTCTTCTTTGAGAGAATACGAGGACTTCGATCAAAAGTGATTTCCACCATCAACAACCCTAGAGATCCATGAATAGCTAGATGGGTTGATTTAATGAAGATACTAGGGGGTCGTGAGGTCCCTAGAACTGCGTTCAATGACGAGTTCTTCCTTTGGTGGGAAGAACAAGTCATTACTATCGAGGACTACCCATATCTAGCTATGGATTTCCAAGAATATCCAGATCTAGTGCTTCCACCTGGCACTGCATGGGTTGCCATCGTTAAAATGTGTTTAAGATATTATAATAATTTTTTTTTTTTGGATTTCAAATATATGAATTGAAAATTCTTTTTGATGAGACAAATATCTTACAAATTTTTTTGATCATGATACAAATGTTGGACCAGTGAGACCTGGGGGTCTACCCAAGCACAGACGTCACGGGAGAGACGTAGAGAGCACTATAGCTGATATTGTGATAGTTCTCCATGCAGTTGAGGGGAACTTGGAGAGTCTGGCTCGCTAGGTTCCTATGGCAGCAGTAGAGGACCTACCGGAGGTGATACAAAGACCCGTGTTAGGGGTACCATGAGATTGGGCGCGACTCTTTCAACGGGTGGCTAATGCCATCGTATTTCTTAGTGATGCTCATCCAGGGCAAGGCCCGCAGACATATATTATAGATGACCTGATCTTTTTTTATGGACATTATTGGGCTGAAGCCCTAATTTTGTAGGACATTTTCTCCCAATTTTGTATAAATTTTTGGACATATAACTTCTATCTATGTACATATGGTTTCAAGATATGATGATCATATATACATATGATTTTTTGTTATTTTTTACGTTAATGTGATGAATGATTAATATGCCAATTTAATGCTTGATTAGCTATGGAATCAACAAATGATTTTTTTATTATCATGGAATATGAATAAATGTGATAAAATTAAATGATATTTGTAATAAATGCATTCTCAAAAATTGGTGATATAAATAAGGATCTCTCACACGATAAATGTTTTTTAACTGAGACACCACCAGTTGTGAGTCCAAGTATACTACTAACGAATCAACACCAACAGATATTGCTTTAGATAATAATTTAAAAGCATCAGTATATTCGGAAACATTGTTTGAAGAAGGGCCAATACATATGCCTCTTGAAACTAACAATTGACTGGATGGATAGTAAATCACCCAAGCCACAAAAGCCAAATTTCGGTATGTTGACTAGCACCATCCATGGACCCTAGATATACCATATCATCCATCAATACCTGCCAAAGCAGATCAAAAATATGGATATCACTATGAAACCTATAGAATAATATGCACAAATATATACAATATCTACCAGACAAGTCAAATGATAGGAAAAATCCTAGGCATAATACTTCTTAAGATAGAGCCCATTTCTGGGCTCCACCAACTCTTTCCATTGAAATCAACCAATTCGTAAGCTCCCTTTTTCAAGACCTTTTTAATGATAAAAGGACCGTACCACATGGGTTTAAACTTGCCTGCCCCCAACACGTCTTTGTCTTAGTTATAGACTAGGACAAGGTCACCTTCAGAGAAAACCCTATGACACATAGCCTTATCATATTGGATTTTCACTCTCTTTTTATGAGCTTTGTTGACTTTGGATGCGTCTCAATGTTGCTCGTCTAGACGTTCCAAATGAACTTGATGTTCTTCAAGACTGGATGTGTCCGAAATAATTTCAACAACTAATTTAAGAGAATGAATCTCACATTTCACCGGGAAGATCAATTCAAAACTGTAAACTAGTTGAAAAGGAGTGAAACTCGTAGCGGTCTTAACTGAAATCAAGTATGCCCAAAGCGCAAGATATAACATGACATGCCAATTGGATTGAGCATTATTAATTTTCCTTTGCAGGATAACTTTCAGGGATTTATTCATGGCTTCAGTCTGACCATTGGCTTGAGGAAAGTAAGGAGATGAATGCTCCTGCTAGAAACCCAATTTGAGAGCCAATTCAGCCATCATCTTATTCTATAAATGACTGTCATGATTAGTGACAATATCCTTTGGAATACCGAAACAAGAATTGACTTGGTTGAATAGAAACAAGGTTGCTATCTCACCATCATTCGCGAAAGTAGGAATAGCTTCAGCCCACTTAGTAAATTAGTTCACTGCTACGATAATATACTTATGACCCTTTTCCGAAGGTGGGTTACAAGTTGTAAAATCAAGACCCCATTTTGTGAAAGGACCGATGGCGATACCAGGTGTTGGCTCGAAGGGGTCCTGACCTAGGTTCGAAGGTTAAGTTTTGCTAACAAACCCCTATACTACTGGTCCTTTCGGAAATGGCCTACTTGCACAGGCCAAAGTCTCACCCAAAGCAATATGGGAGGGTGTTGGAACCAGGTTTTTTCTCCTTGAGAGAGAGTAGGTAAGTCAAGGCATACCTATGTTCGCAACTTATCGGATTCGCATAGAGTAAGTCTATTTGCAGGATTTTATCAATATAATCAGTTATTAACCAAAACAGAGATATTACCATTCACAGATCTAATCAATACCTTTGCATCCACGTGCATATCAACAATTACCAGCACATAATACCATAAACGCAGCTATAGATACATTTGCAACATAAACAGATAGCACATATGTATTCACAGCTTAAATAGATACCATCACAGAGCGCTTATAATCGCAGCAAATAATAGATCACAGATATACTTATACAGATACATTCATAGCTAAATAACCATCACAGATACGCTTCAGCAGTAAACATTATCGATCCAGATAACACATAGATGCTTTAACACTACTTCACATTCATTACCATTCAAATCCACTTACAACCAAAACCAGCCCGCACACATAGCCTAGTGGGGTTCGCACACAACATGACTGAGGATCTCCGCGCACACAGCTAGTAGGAGTCCTTACCCAAAACAACCCAAAACAGATCTAACATTTCACACGTAACATCAATCTTAATTCTTATCTACCTCTAGACTCAAAATATTCATCTATTTATATCGATGTAGCCTATGCTATCCAGTGGTTCGCAAACCATGGTTTGCAGATTCTAGGTCTACCCTTTGACCCATTACAATGCGTTCGAGGCTTTGACCCACCCCAAAACCCCTGCATTAGACTAATTAATACCAAAAATATACAAAATTTGTAGCTTAGGGAGCCCCGTTCCAACAGGCCCCCAACACAATCTTGTGACTCGTCCCGAGTCACTATGGCCGTGGGTCTTACATCTTCACCTGAAGCTGCTTGATTTCATCCACCAGTGGGGGAAACACTCCTTCACTTTGCGTAGTAGCATTCTGAGCAATCTCCACCAATTTCTGCAACGTTGGACCCTTTGTAGTAATACTGATTCTCTCTAGAGTTTGTTTCAAATGCTTTACTGTGATATCGACGTCCTGAGACAGCTTGAGGGCCTCATCTGCCCATGGCTTGAGGTGATCACTCAAATACTTCTTCTGTTTCCGAAGAGCTTCCATGTCATCCTTGATTTCATGGCTAGTGCGCAGTCGGGCCAAGCGCTGAGCGGGGACTAGAGTGGTCAGTGCAGCCTCCATTTTGTCAAACTATGCTTCCTTCTGACGTAGCACTTGGTTGATTGCATGCAGGAGATGGTCGCACTGCACCTTGGTCCATAGCTGCATAGTTGTTTCCAACAGTTCTGCACCTTGAGCAATTTGACCTATAATGACATTTGTGGCCTCTGTAACCAGCGCAGCTCGCTGGGACCTTACCTCAGGTGGCATTTCTGGTTGTAAATTGGCCTACAAGGCCACAATTTGTTGTTCCATCTCCATCTTAACGGCCTGGATCTCAGTCCTTGAGGCCTTTAGCGTTGCAACCAACCCCTCAATCTTGGCCTAGGGGGTGGTAGAAGCTGGGATATCTTCGGTGACGTCTGCGCAGAGCCTACTAATTAGGTGCTCCAACTTTTTCTACTGCGTGGCGGAAAGGGTACATGCAGCCTATGCTTGAGATACCTCAGTATTTTTTTCTTCAATTGTCTGCTCAGCTGTACTGAGCTGTTGGTGCACTTGACGATCTCTGTGTTGAATCTCTTCGAACAAGCACACGTGAAGGATTTGCAACGGTTCATGCGGTAGGTAGGTGAGATCCAAATGTACCTCCGCATAGGCCTGGACTTGCACTCCTAAGTTGCGTGGACTCAGTATGAGGGCTGTGCCGGGTAGAGGTCAGAGGGGCTGTCCCGAAAATGGAACCGTTTTTTGGCTCGAAGGGGTCTTGACCCAGGTTCGGAGGTTAAGGTTTTCCAACAAACCCTTATACTACTGGCCCTTTCAGCAATGACCTACTTGTGCAGGCAAAAGTCTCACCCGAAGCAGTATGACAGGGAGCTGGAACCAGATTTCCGCACCCTGAGAGAGAGTAGGTAAGTCGAGGCAGATCTGTGTTCGCAACTTATCAGATTCGTACAAAGTAAGTCTATTTGCAGGCTCTTATCAGTATAATCAGTTATTAACCATAACAGAGCTATTACCATTCACAGATCCAATCAATACCTTCACATCCATGTGCATATCAACAATTACCAGCACATAATACCATAAACGCAGCTATTGATACATTTGCAGCATAAACAGATAGCACAAATGTATTCGCAGCTTAAATAGTACCATCACAGAGACCTTATAATCGCAGCAAATAACAGATCACATATATACTTATACAAATACATTTGTAGCTAAATAACCATCACTGATACGCTTCAACAGTAAACATTATCGATCCAGATAACACATAGATTCTTTAACATTACTTCACATTCATTACCATTCAAATCCACTTACAACCAAAACCAGCCCGCACACACAGCCTAGCGGGGTTCACACACATCATGACTGAGGATCTCTGCGCACACACCCAGCAGGATTCCTTACCCAAAACAACCCAAAATAGATCTAGCAGTTCACACGTAACATCAGTCTTAATTCTTACCTACCTCTAGACTCAAAATATTCATCTATTTATATCGATGTAGCCTACGCTATCCTATGGTCTGTAAACCGTGGTTTATGGACTCTAGGTCTACCCTTTGACCCATTACAATGCGTTCGGGGCTTTGACCCACCCCAAAAACCCTGCGTTAGACTAATTAATACCAAAAATATACAAAATTTGCAGCTTAGGGAGCCCCGTTCCAACACTAAGAGTTGGATGAACGCGCATTTTCCGAGTATAAATATCACAAGGATGGATTTTTTTGACCGCTTCAACACAATATTTGAAAATCGAAGGCCAAAAATAGCCTACAACGTAAGATTGTTTGGGTTGTAGTAAGCCTAGATAGATGACCACCAAAGGCTCCACTGTGGCAGTCATTCAAAACTGACTCAACTTCTTCTAGGGTTAAGCAACATCTAAGGATTGAATCAATCTCGCAACGATATAAATTGTCACCGATAATAATATAACTTTTAGCTAGGTGACACAATTTTCTACACTCGTCCTTCGAAAAAGTGAGAGGAAATTTCAAAGTCTGAAGATATATTATGATATCTCCATACCAAGGATATTGTGAAGAAATAAGGAAAATATTCTCATCAGGGAATGATTCCTCATAAACAACTTCTTCTTCACAAGGAAACTATGACATTAATTCTGCAAATACTAATTATTTCTTAGATTTGGCTAACAAGAACTCAAGATCGAATCCTTGCAAAATAAAAATCCATTTGTTATATTTTCCCCCAATCACTCGCCTACTTAGAACAAACTAAAATGGGTTGACATCAACCAATACAAAAAAATTTCTAAGAAGAATGTAGTGTTGAAGTCACTAGACAACATGAACAACTGCCAAATCTAATTTCTCTACAGGAGAGCATCATAGTTCAGGACCAACCAAGCCTCGCCTTAGATAATAAATCACGTGTTCAATGAGAGCATCGTCCTCCTGAACCAGAACCATATGTATGGTTTATTCTGCCGCAACAAGATATAAGAGGAAATCCCTGCTCTAATTAGGTGGACTCAATAAAGGAGCAGAGGTAAATGATTTTTTTAAAGCATCGAACGAGTGTTGAACGACATTGTCCCATACACATGGAACTCTTTCTTCAACAACGTCATAAATCCCTTTGTAATCTAGGCATAATTGATGATAAATCTCCTCAGGAAATTTGTTTTTCCTTGGAGACTCTGAAGTTAACAGATGGTGGACAAGGGAGGAAATTGAATGATTTCCTCACCCTTGAAGGGATATACATGAATCCCTTCAGTCGATACAATTAATCCTAGTAACTGATCGGATGTGACAGTGAAAGCACATTTATTTGGATTCAACCAGATTTTATAATAACGACATCGTTCAAAGATAAAGCGATGATGGCGAGGACGATAAATTATTTTTTGAGAACGAGCAGTTAGGTCATCCAAATTAGCTTCGATGATATGTTTTATATCAATGAGCTAGCACAACTAATAGGATTCGGTGAATGGGAGGGAGAAGCTACCAGAGTGGGAGTGATTGTGGTCCAACTTGGTACAAGAAGAGATTCAGTGGAATACCAAAGATGGATAATCATCAAAGAATAATGATGAGGAGAATTGTGCCTTGGTTGGAAAGGAAAAGAAATTTAAATGGAATGCATCCCATTCCAAATCATATTATGGTCAGGTATACAAGAAGAAGGACTTGTCGAAGATTAAATGTTTTCGCTGTCATGAGCGGGGACACTATGCCACAAAGTGTCCACACAAGAAGGCTGGCAAGAAGCCCTCGGGATGAGCGGAAGGTGAAGCTCTTGCTTCACAATTCGAGTTAGATTTCACTCTCATCACATGCATGGTGTCATCGGTGATGGGTTTTGTGTGGTACATAGATAATGGAACTTCATTTCATATGACCGGAAACAAATAATTTTTCAGCAACTTGGATCAGAAGGATCTCTAGATGCACATCGAGATGGGAGATGCAGGAGGTATAATGTGACCAGTATAGGTATTGTTACCTTTCATAGGGAGTCTGTTACTCCTCTCACATTAAAATATTCCATGTATGATCCTGGTTTAAAGAATAATTTAGTTTCAGTTGTTATGTTAGAAGATCGTGGCTATGATGTGATATTTAGCAAAGGAAAGGTGTTCCTTCATGAAAAAGCCACGAGACAAGTGAATAATATTTGGGTTTGGGTAAAGAACCTCTACAAATTGGATTTAGAATATTTTGTTGCCTTGAGCAAGAAATCATAGAAGGTGCAGAGCCGAGACATTGGTGAGTTATGTCATAGAATATTGGGCCATCTACACCATGATGCTTTGAATATCATGCATCATATTTCTACAAGACTTCCCTAGGGTGCACTTGAGAAGCGAGATATATGCAAAGGGTATACAATGGGTAAGTACGCGAAAGCCTCCTTTCATGATAATGAAATTCAAGCGAAGGCGATCCTTGAAATATTTCACTTAGATGTGTGTGGACCATTCTCGACAGCTTCCATAGAAAAACACAGGTATTATGATATTTTTGTAGATTATTTTTCATGCAAGTGTTGGATATCGTCCTCAAAATTTTGTGAGTTCAAAGAACTTGTCGAGAAAGATACAGGGAAGAAGGTGAAGGCTCTCAGGAGTGACAATGGTGGAGAATATGTGTCAAATGAATTCGAGAACTTGTGTGCTTCAGAAGCCATTTGACGGGAATTGATAGCACCTCATAACCCACAACAGAATGGGGTTGCAAAAAGGAAGAATAGAAATATTGTGGGAGAAGCACAAGTGATGTTGCATAATGAGGGCCTACCGTTGCAACACAAGTCCTCATTGGATTCTCAGGATGAGTACACTAGAGGAAGCTTTTTCAAGCAAGAAACCAGACGTGGCACACTTTAAATATTTGTTTCATCAATTTATTTTCATGTAACCAAATATGCTAGGAAAAATCTAGAACAAAAAACAGAGTTGGGAATATTTGTGGGGTACAACAATACACCTCAAAACTATTGGGTGTACATGTTATCTCATAGGATGACTTAGTCAGGAGAGATGTGAAATTTGATGAAGAGAAGGCCATGTGAATTTCCCTTGAGAGGGAGCTTCAGTTACATGTAGTTGAGGAGATATTAGCTCCGAAAGAAGAACCTCAATATGTGGATTAGCCACAAGAAGAGGACCATAGAGTGGAAGTACTCACTCATGCATAGACATCTATATATGGAAGGAAGCACACCAGAGAGGCTGACAGGTTGATGCTTTATGCTAGAGAGAATGTTGGAGCACCCACATTAGAGCGCAGATAGAGGAGGTCCCTAGAGTGGTACACTGGCTACATGTCTCTCATGAGCGAGAGTGTAGAGATTGAGTCATACTCATTCGAGGAAGCCATGCAACAACGAGTATGGTTTGATTCCATGGTAGAGGAGTATGACTCCATCATTAGAAACAATGCACGAGAGGTTGTCCCAAGACTAGAGGGAAAGTTATTTGTAGGATTCAGGTGGATCTACAAGGTGAAGCAGGCAACATATGGGAGTGTTGAGAAACACAAGGCCATATTTGTGGAAAAAGGTTTCTCTCAAGTGGAGGGAATTGATTACGAGGAAACCTTTTCTCTAGTTGCAAGGTACTCGTCAATCAGATCTATCCTTTTACTTTCAACACAGATGGGATGGAAGATACATCATATGGATGTAACAACAACCTTCCTTAATGGAGTGATTTAGGAATAGGTGTACATAGAGCAGCCGGAAGGATTTGAGACCTTCGACAGAGATTTTCATCTATGTAGACTCAAGCGAGAGATGTATAGACTAAAACAAGCACCTCATGCTTGGTAAACTAGGATCGACAACTAATTCACCAGGTTGGGCTTCACAAAAAGTGAAGCGTATACGAACCTTTACCATATTTTTGTTAAAGGTAAATTATTGATTATAGTATTATATTTTGATGATTTTATTCTAATAGGTGATGAGAAACTCATCAAATCTTACAAAGAGGATCTTGCAAGAGAATTTGAGATGAAGGATATGGGGCTCTTGCATTATTTCCTTGGTTTGGAACTTTGGAAAAGAGATGGAGAACTATTTGTATCTCCAGGAAAGTATGTCAATGAGATTCTAAATAAGTTTCACATGGAGATCAAAAAACCCATAGAGACTCCTCTAGTAGGGAATTGGAGGAAGGAAGATGCTACTTCAGGAAAAGTGGTAGAAGATACCATCTAGAGGCAGCTTGTGGGTTTACTGATGTACTTGGTGAACACACGACTAGACATGTGTTATGTGGTTAACCAACTTAGTCAAGTTATGGTTAAGCCGACCAAGCTCTATTTGAAGGCAACCAAACATGTGTTGAGATACCTCAAAGGAACCATTCATTTTGGTCTATGGTACAGGAGGACAGAGGGAGTGAAGCTTCATGGTTTCACAGATGCAGATTTGACAGGGAGTCCATCCGATAGGAAGAACACATCAGGGGGAATCTTTTGTATTGGGTCAGCAACAGTTTCCTGGTACGACAGGAAGCAGAGATCAGTTGTACTCAGTTCAACAGAAGGAGAGTACATGGCTGCTAGTCAAGAAACTTGTGAGGCTATCTAAATGAGGAAGGTCCTTGTTGGGTTGTTTGGTCAGCAAATGGATCTGATGGTGATTTATTATGATGAATATATTTGCATCAAACTCTTGTTTAATTCATTTTTTATGATATGTCTAATCATATTGATATATTTGGTATGAACATCTCAGAGATTGTGTGCAGAGGAGGATTATGTCATTTGTTATGAAACCAGCTCACAAAATAGAAGAAAAGAGATATAACGACTTAGAAATCAGCCTCTTCGAGGGCGCTACCTCCTTTACATTACACAAATGAGCAATTATTGGATAATAAAAATGAAAAAACCTCCTTTCTATATATAGGATTCCAAGGGCTCACAATATAATCCTAGTTGACATAAAAATAAAAATTTAAGGGAACAACAATAGCAATAGTGGGATTGTATGGGGCACAATAATAACAATATGGGGACTACATGGGCACAAAAATAAGAATAAGGGGCTATAATAACAATAATAATAAGGGGATACACTAGTATTATAGGGACCTAACATTCCCCTCTCCTTCAAAAAGTGGTGTCCTCAATGCTTGATTACTTCTAGATGCTTATGTGTAAAATTCTCATCCTCCCATGTGGGATCTTCAGCTGGTAAGTTCTTCAACCTAATGTGATACTCTGAAATTGATCAATTTCGTAGCTTTCAAGTTATTGTTTCTATGACTGCTTCAGGTTCCAATATTATTTTTCCTTCAATAATGGATTACATATGTCTTATGATGCTAGATCCCTATAATACTAGTGTATCCCCTTATTTTTATTGTTAGTATAGCCCCCTTATTTTTATTGTTGTGCCCATGTAGTCCCCATGTTATTATTATTGTTCCCCATAGAAGCCCATTATTGTTATTGTTGTGCCCTTACATTGTTGTTGTTATGTCGGCTAGGATTATATTGTGACCCCTTGGACTCCTATATATAGGAAGGAGGTTTTTACAATTGTATTATCCAAGAATTTTTTATTCATGTAATTTAAAGGAGGTTTCCCCCTCGAAGACGTTGATTTATAAGTCGTTGATCTATCTTTTCTTCTATTTTGTGAGCTGGTTTCATAACATTTGGTATTAGACCTTTGGATTCTATGGTTTCGCTTCTTCAAATAGGTCATCTTGGAATTTTTGATATAATGTTTTTATACGAGGCTTTAGAAGTTGAAATTTTTACCATGTGGATTCAAATTCTTAATGAACTTCGTATAAAAATTTTAGACCTTGGTTTGCAACATTTTCAGAGATATGATCTGTGGAAGTTAGGGTTTTTGCAGGCTCCATAATTTCATCTCAAAAAGGTGACCGAGATAAAATCATCATAACTATCATTTTAGGAATCATATTCGAATTCTATAAGAAGTTGCTATAATTTCATGGAATTTGGTTTGTTTTGTATTGATTTTAGAGCTGAAGGAAAAAATAGTGACACGTGGCACGTCGTACAAGTTCACTCTATTGAAATAGTCAATAATTAGGTCAATGTGGGAGATTGGGTATAACTTTGTCTTGAAGAATCCAAATCATGTATGACCTGTGGCATTGGAAATAGGACTCAGAGGGATACTATAGGACCAAAGTTCATATCTTGAAGATTCGAAATCACATAGATAAATCAAGTTCAATACGACTTCCTAAAAAACAAGTAAAATGTGTGTATTTGTTTTTTAAAATTTGCATAAATTTTGTTTGAAAAAGAAGTTTTAAGTGATTCCAAGGGAACATTGAAGCATAGATATAAGTAGTGGATTCTAAAATTCCTCCCAAAAATAATTCCACACCCATTAAGTCCTCATAAAACTCTACTATTGACACATGAAGAGGAAGAAGTGCAACATGATATATCAAAATTACGGGACCAAGTGCAAAAAATTTCGCTCTCACAAAGAGCAACCAAATGTGACATGGATGGTTTAAAATGTGACATGAATGGTTTAAAATCAGACATGGATGGGTTGTAGAATGGCATGGAAGGTATAGAAACAAAACTGAAAGGAAACATGGAATATTTGAAGAAATACATGGAAGGTTTGACAAAGTTGCTACAAGAAAAGCTACCTAATGGCGAAAAGGTAGTAAAGGAAACTCATTATGAGAAAAAAATAAATGTTAATAATTATTTTATAAACTCTAACGTTGGATTGAAGACCCACCATATTCCATATATCGATATGAGGAATTTTGATGGCAAGGATTTCGTAACATGGATATTATAGATGGAGCAATATTTTGATCTCCATAATGTGGAAAACACACAAAAGGTATGTATTGCAAGTTTATATTTAGAACCCAATACATTTTTATGGTATCGATGGCTTTTCTCTCATAAACAAATTGTCACTTGGTCAATTTTTATTGAGGATATGATAGCCCATTATGAGGATACAAAGAGCAACAACTTCTTTAGCCAATTGATAAATCTCAAACAAAAGGGTTCAATGGTGGAGCACATTGAGGACTTCCAAAAATTGAATATAAGGGTAAATGATATTCCAGAGGAGCACATGATTGATGTCTTCATAGGGAATTTAAATAATAACATTCAACATGAGGCTCGCCTTTGGGAACTTGATTCATTGGAGAAGGCATTCAGGTTGGCAAGAAAAAATGGAAGAAAAATTATGGCAACAAGGAAGCCTACCACTCACAACTATAAAGATGGAAGTGTTGCTACTCCTACACTTCCACAACCTACAAGGTGGACACCACAACAATTGGAAGAAAAAAGAGAAAAATAGATTTTCTATATTTGTGGTAGCAAATACACTAAAGGTCATAAGTGTGCTTAGAATAAATTATTTTACATAGATTGTGAAGAGAAGGAATAAAAGGAACAAGAAACTTCAAAAGAAGAGGATATAGACCAGGAACCAACCCTAGAGGAATAAGAAATGAATCTGACCATATCCTTTAATGCATTGGCAGGAATTACCACTCCTCAAACTCTCAAGATAGAAGGGCATATCAATAATAAAAATGTAATAATTCTTATTGATTCAGGTAGTATCCATAATTTTATTCATTGTAAGGTAGCCAAGGAATTGAATTGATTCCTATACCCAACACGATAGTATCAAGTGATGGTTGAAAATGGAGGAACTATAAATTTCTCTATAAAGTGCCATAATATAAAGCTAACCATGGGGGACTATGTATTGAATGTTCCAATGCTCTCCATTCCAATGGGTGGCATTGATTTTGTACTAGGAGTACAATGGTCACAATCTTTGGGGATGGTAGCTTTTAATTTTCAAGAAATTTTCTTGAATTTTTTTTCGAAAGGAAAGGAAGTTGAATTGTGGGGTATCGCAAGGAAGCCAAGAAATATAATAAACTCTCATGTTATGAAAAATCTTTTGAATAAATAACAATGAGGCGTAATTGCACAATTATGCTCACTAGATGTTCAAACATCAAAATCATCAATTTCTCCAGATCTCCAAAAATTCTTGGACACTCATTCCAAGGTGTTTGAGACTCCCAAAGGACTCCTACCTATTCGTGATCAGGACCATGCTATTCATTTGATTCCAAGAAGTGTTCCTCCAAAAATCAGGCCTTACAGATATCCTTATGCTCAAAAGAGTGAGTTTGAATGTATGGTTGCAGAAATACTAGAGGCTGGTATAATTCAACCTAGTCAAAGTTCTTTCTTTGCTCCAGCATTATTGATGCACAAGAAGGATGGATCATGGTGTATGTGTCTGGATTATAGGGAGCTCAACAAGCTCACTATTAAATATAAATTTCCCATCCCCTTCATTGATGAATTATTGGATGAATTACATGGAGAAATTTACTTCACCAAGCTAGATCTTCATTCTGGATATCATCAAATTAGAATGAAGACTAAATACATTTCGAAAACAACATTCAAAACTCATGAGGGTCATTATTAATTTTTGGTCATGCATTTTGGCCTTACTAATGCAGCTTCCACATTTCAAGGTTTGATGAATTCCATTTTCAAACCCTTCCTTAGAAAATTTGTGTTAGTATTTTTTG
Source organism: Pinus albicaulis (assembly GCA_034641835.2). Taxonomy (NCBI): domain Eukaryota; kingdom Viridiplantae; phylum Streptophyta; class Pinopsida; order Pinales; family Pinaceae; genus Pinus; species Pinus albicaulis. The sequence continues at coordinate 1,206,948,917 of CM076578.1, read as the reverse complement.
ATGATATACTAATCTACAACAAGTCTTGGAAGGATCATGTTCAAAATGTTGACATGGGGCTCAAACTATTGGAGGAGAAAAAATTATATGCAAAAACCTCCAAATGTTTCTTTGGAGTACAAGAGGTGGAATATTTGGGTCATATTTTATCTCATGAGGATGTTAAGGTAGACCTTAACAAAATTAAATCCATTAAGGAATGGAAAATCCCCACAACCATAAAGAATATTTGAATATTTATGGGGTTAACAAGGTATTATCGCAAGTTTTTTAAGAATTATGGGATAATAACGGCACCTCTAACATCATTACTAAAGAAAGATGCATTTTCTTGGACTGTAGAAGAAACTAAGGCCTTTGAACATCTTAAAGAGGCAATGTGCCAAACACTGGTCTTAGCTACGCTAGACTTCACAAAAACTTTTATTGTGGAATGTGATGCCTTAAGAAATGGAATTGGTGTGGTTTTAATGCAAGAAGGAAGACATTCCTTCCTAGATAGTCCAATCAAAGGAAATTATTTACTGAAACCTATTTATGAGAAGGAAATGTTGGCCCATATGACCATCCTTCAACACATTAAACCTATCTATTTTACATTAGATGAAATATTTTTAGCTTTAATATTTTCAATAGAAAGGTTTAGATATAATTGCATATTTGTGCCTAATATTAATTATTATTGTATAATATTGTGAGAATATTGGGCAGATTATGAAGATTTGGAAAAGGAGATAATTTAGGGACTTTATCCCTACTACTGGAGGATCAGTATTGGAGAATAAATGAAGAAAATATCATGAAATTATTGAGATATTCTTGAACTGCGATGATTGAGAAAAACTAGGAATGTGTTCCTTGTCATTTACTGCAAACTCCTAGTGTAGGGAACTAGATCCACTATTTGAGAGATTTTGGAGGGGAAAGCTTCCTCCTTTCGAGGGGAATGATTCCTCATCATTTTTTATAAGTAAAAATTCCAATTTTCCTCTAGGGGCATGTATTTTTTAGTCTTATTGTGGAGAAAACTTATTGTTTAGCAGCTCCACTTTCTTTTCTTGTATGGATGTACTTGGATTGATTAAATAATGAAGATTGGCACCATTTTTAGCTTCTAAGGCTTGGTTTCTACCATATGAATTTGAGTCTCCTTGGGCTTGGCCATCCCAGGAGCCTCAGAGACCTCTTGCACAATTTCTCTATGTTCTTTTCACTTCTTATTCACATGCATCTCTCATTTCTATTTTGCATATTTCTGTATTTAGTATTATTTCTTTTCTTGTTGTAGGATTGAGTTAAATGATTGAAGTGGGTTCTTCTGTAGTTTTTTAACAGATTCAAAATCATTATTCATCCTTGGAATAACTTTGTAAGGTTATCTTAATCATTAAGCTACTTCGATTTGGTTACTAGTTCACAAATATAAGATTTCTGGAAATGCCTTGTAGCGAAATAGTAGTAAATTTCTGCTATTTTTTAGAATGAGTTAATGAGATTAATTTTAATTTATTCCACTTGTATTAGGTCATAATAATTTTAAAGTTAATAAAAAAAGTTACCCCATTGCATTTTCACTTGATTAGGTTAGGCATTTGATAGATTAACTAGCTCAATAGTTCTTGAATTTCCATATAATTTTAGAGTAGTAATTTTATGTTGTTTTTTAGCACGTGTGAAAATGGTTATTTTGGATTGATTCCACTTGTAATGGATACCTAAGACATCATAATTAATAATAATAAAAATTCCCATCCCATTTTCATTTGATTTACTTAGTCATTCGGTGATTTATCTCCAAAACAGAACTTCCTGTAAAAAAAATAGAACATCGTGTAGCACTCCTGTAGCACGTGTAAACTCAGCTACATTTTCTCCCAAAGCTTGATTTTTTGTCTCTTAGGCTTAAATCATGGACCCTAGGATCTAAATCCATGATTGAGGAAGAATAAACACCACCTAGGACATGCATTTTCACAAAGTATATTAGACTTATTTATTTGAATTCACGCTCTTAGGATTTCAATTATAAATTGTTGTTCTTGCCTAAGATTAATTTCTTTTCAAAGAACACTTACATTTATACAATTGGTTTAGGCATTAATTTCATGACATTCACTCCATTACATCAGATCAAAAAAAGAAGAACACATTGTATGTTGCACATACATTTTCGATACCTCTTAAGTTTGCACAAACCTCGGGTTGATAATTAAATTTGGTAGCCTTGGGAGTTGCAATATTCTTGTTGCAATACTAAGGTACATCATTTTTTGGAACCGTTTCCGGGGATGTGTCAAAGTATGTATTGTTCGCTTCCCTAGTTGATTCGTTTCTTTTCTTTCTGCAAAAAAAAATAAAAAAATTCATTAGACATATTTAATTTCAAAAATAGAAAATTGCATTGCATTAGCATTCTTATTATAAAAAAAAAATTTAAATACTTCTCCAACACCAACCCCCCCACCCCCATTTGATCAGGTGGTGAAGTAAGAACCACATCACCATCCAATTTTGCAAGTAGAAGAAGAAGAGATGGCAGAAAAGGTAGAGGAAATGGATCGAGATGATGACAATGAAGAAGACCCTCTTGGATTTTCCATTCAAGATATTGATGTCAATGTGCATATAAAGAACATCCTTCCATATTTCCTTCCCAACTTCCATGGTATGAGGTCAGAGGATCCAGAATCCTTTCTCTTTGAATTTGAAATACTTTGTAGATCTTATGGCTACTTATCACACACTCAAAAATTGAGATTGTTTCCTACAACATTGAAGGATAGAGCTCTTAAATGGTTCATGAGTTTATGTACTAATTCAATAAGGTCATGGAATTATATGCAAAAGATATTTCTAGAAAAATATAAAGGTCGTGATCTTAAGGAAAAAATCTTTAGAATGAATAAAAAACAAGATGAGAGCCTTGAAGATCTAATAGAGGGGTTCATGTATAATGTTAAGAGGGAAAAATTACATCATTTAGGATTTGACACACTAAAAAACCTCTTACTTAGAACAAATAGGGATGAGTGGATTGATATCCTTGATCTCATGAGTAAAGGAGATGTATACCAATTATCATTTGAAGAAATTTGTGAAACATGAAAGCACATATCAAGAGGAAGGGCAAGATTAAGTAAATCAACATCAACATTGGTAAGTCAAGATGAACTTGGAAATTTTCTTGATAACTTTAAAACAAAAATTATTAGAAATCTAAGTGAACAAGTATAAATGTTAAGAATGCAAAATGAGCAGAAAGAAGATGTTAATATTTTTGTTATCCATGTAGAATCATATGCTACTAAATATTGTCCATCATTACCAAGGTTTAAGGAAGTTTACCAAGAAGACAATGGAGCAAGTCAATCACCACAGAAGCTATGTTATATATCTCCAAGAAGACCATGGAAGCCTAGTAAACTTGATATGATGCAAGGACCTACTTCACAATTTCAAGCTTATTCACATCCATCTCAAACTAATTGGAACACACTCCCTCCTTGGCAACCTTGGCCATCTCAACCCCAAAACCAATTTTGGCAACAAGGTTGGCAAGGACCTTATGGGGAATATCCACAATATCCTCAATATTTTCCTCAATATCCTCCATACCCAACTCCATGCTATCCCTACCATCCATCTCATAGATCCACTCCCACTCAACTACCTGTACCACCATTTCCAAACTCATGCAATGAAGTATATCAACCAACTTACAATGTTGAGGTACAATACTACCAAACATATCCTCTTGATCTAAATGGTATTCATCTTAGCTCATCAAAGTTATTTAAAAAAAAATAAAAATTCTTGATGTCATTGAAGGAAAACATCTAAAAGAAGAAGATTGAAGTGAGGAGATCAAAGAATCGGGGGCTGCACTTGATGAAGATCATACATCAGAATCATATACTGAGAAATTTCCCTCATGTTTACGATCATTTCCTCCATTTTTTCAAGATAATAATCAACAAATAGAGGAAGATTTGAATTTCATGGTAGAAGAAGACATGAAGAATGATCCCAATGAGCAAGCAATCCAAGGGAATCAAATCTATATTGAAATATGGTTCTAGACAATCATTAAGTTGCATCAAAACACTCTTCTTCAACAGTACTTGAGGAAATCCCTGTCAAAGAAATTCATCTCTCATATTTAGGTACATTTCAAAGCATATATTTCAAGTGTACGCATGATTTTATCTGTCATCTTGATGTGAACATGGCTCCATTGGAAGTATTCCTATACTTGAAAGAGGTTTTGTTTTTTCAAGAAGAGTAGGATAGAAAAAATTTTAAAAATGGAAAAAGAGAAAAAATAAAAAGAATAAAATCTCAAGTGAAAACCTCTTTTGAGGCACCTGAGATTGGCTCATTGATTGAAAACCTCCATGAGGCAGTCAATGGGTTGGAAAAAAGAGAAAAATAAAATAACCTAGGTGAAAACATTTTTTGAGGCACCTAGGCAGACCTACTAGTTGAAAACCTCCTTTGAGGCACCTAGGCAGACAAGAAAAAAAACTGAAAAAATGAAAAGAAAAAATATATTTTCTCCAGGTCTCTCTCTCTAATGAATGCAGGTGCTCTTCGACCTTTGCAAGCAGCAAAAAAAACAAGTTGGCACCAAAAGAAAAATTTGTTCAAAACCCTAGTCAAAGGAAGTCAAACTTAGAATTCCTCCTCCTTTTCTCATATGCTCCAAAAGAACCAAGGTCATGTCAATCCATCACCCTCATCCATTTCCAACATCCACCCATCATTTCCAAGATTTTCTCTTTCATTTTCCTCATTGTCCTAAAATGCTATAGGAAACCTTATTTTTTATCATAAATTTTTTTTTATTATATCTTGACAACCATGCATCCATTTCCTAATATTTTTCATGGGGATATGCATATAGATTATGGTAACATTCTCAAGCAATTTCAGCAATTTCTGGTGCACAATTTGTGAGAAATCAACCTCCATCACTTACAACATTTTTAAATTTTCTCGATATTTGTGCATCCAATGGCCAATATTTTTTATGGGGAGGTGCATAAGGATGATGGTAACATGCTCAAATTTTTTTAGGCCAACATAATCTACCATTTGAGAGATATGGCTAAAACAAGTCTACTACAAGGGGCTGTCTTGAACTGCTACAGGAAACTTTGTAATTGCTACATGAAGTTACAAGAAGATACATGCAGGTGGATCAAGGACAAAAAACAACCACAAAGGGCCTTGATGTGTAAAAAAATCAATTAGGAGAGTCTTCCCATAATTTCCTACCACCTTCTCATCACTCCTCCATCTCAAGCACAATGGTTTTTCACTCAAACCCTACACTTTTCGACTTCTGTAATTAAAAAAAATTCTGCAAAAATACATATTTCTTTCACATCATTCTTCCAAGACCACACTACTCCTTCTTAGCCTTACCACACTCTCCCTGATCACCCCATGCATATTGTAAGTCAAACAAATACAAAGAATACCTTCCATAAGAAAGAAACATGTTCCTCTAGAAAACCTGCGTAATCACCAGAAAGAATTATAATTGGCTTTATCGATCATCCAAGAAGACATGGAAATTTGGGAGGTGAATATGAAGATGATATGGCACTCCAAGGAGTAATTTCACCACCAGCATCAACCTGGACATTAGAGAGGCACCTACAAACATACAACAAAAGTATCATCATGCAAGTATCAAGTCAATCATCAACTTCAACACTCACATCATGACATCTCAGCAGCAACATTTAAGCCAAGGATGTGAAGCAACAACAACATTGACAAAAGAAACCCTAGAAGACCTCCAAATTCAAGGCTATCAGCAATAGGACCTCCAACATATTATCACATGCAGCTTCAGTAGCAGCTTCAAAAATACCAAAGGCAGTTTCAACAGTCATATCAGCAGCCTCAATACCACCTGAAAAAACATATCAAGGGTAATGCTCAGGTATGCAATCATATAGAACTTTCTTCGAATCTATTTTAGCTTAAGAAAACATTAAAAGTGTAAGAAGGAAAGGTTTTTTATAGCCAAAATCAGTAGCAGAGCAACATCGGCCTTATCTAGCAGTTAGCTTCACTTTTCCACAAAGACACATACACAAGTGGGAGAGGAACAAGACAAAAGTAAAGAAGACTTGAGAAATTGGGTAGTAATCAATTAGTTGTGATGAAAGACAAGGAGTGCCAAGGGGTAACTAAGGGCGAACTCAGTTAACAAAAAAATAACTTTGATTTTATTTTGCATGCAATGAAAAAAAAATTGAAAAAAGAGAACAAAAATAAAAAAATAAAAAAATAAAAGATGGACCCACCACCTCTTGGCATGCAAATATTAGCTACTACAGGTGAAATAGAGTTGCTATAGGCGAAATAGAGCTTCTACAGGCACAAAAGTTTCTATAGGAAGTTGTTACAAGAAAAATAGATTTTCTACAGGAAATAAAAATCTGCTACAGGAAGGTAACAGAGGGTTGCAAGAGAAAAAAATTTCTACTAGGATGTTGGACAATGATTAATTAATTTATGAAAGGTACAAAGAGACACAATAGAGTTGTAAATAATTTTCTACAGACATTTTTGGTTGCATAAGGGTAAACTCTCCAAGGGTGAAAGGTATGAAAGTTAGTAGATTGGTTTCACATCATTCCTTTCTTTTGCTTTAGGTTATTCCCCATCATTTCACCCTTTATAAGAATAAAGTGTTATGTGTTAAGTGTTTTCAATTTCAAAATTTAATGGGAAAAGAGAATTCAGATTTCTAGTCAAGGGTGTTCATACAAATTTAATGAATAGTATGATGTGTCATGGCCAAGAACCCAAATTTCACTCTTGTAATTGAAAACTGAGGTCGCCATTAAAAAATTATTCATTTTTCAGAGCTGCTACAGGAAAATATTTTTCCTGTAGCATCCCATGTTTTTCACCATATTGCTTTTTTTTTCTCTCTTGAAGTTTTACAAAGGCTGGAAGGCAAAGGCATTGGGAGAAAACTTCAGGTGTGTTATGGGAGGTATTGAGGACACATAAACATCTATAAATTAAGAACTGAGTGGTACAAACAAGGCCCTGACTTCGCACATAAAATTCACAGAATTTATAGGGGCGGAATTTAACAGGAGAAAATCCATCAACATAGAGAGAATCCATCAACATCCTAAAGTGCTTACCATTTATAAAATTGCAGCAAGATGGGATTATTTGAAAAGCTAAAGGGGTTGATGATGAGGTTGCACTTGAGGTTGCAATCAATTTACAAGATCCAAGTGGACAATAACATGAACCAAAATCAAGGTTTTACCCTAAAAAATAGGACCTGTTACAGTTGAAGAATCACCTGAGAGAAAGAAGCAACATGCACCTACATTAGCATTTCAATGAGAAACTGAGAAAGGGGAAGAAATGAAAATAGAAGAGTAGCAAGAAGATCAGCAGGAGGAGAAACACATGGACCAATAAATAGAGTATGAAATAGGGCAACATACATGAAGAACAATAGGGCAAGGAGGATGAATAGGTTGCTAAGAGGATGAGCAATAATTTCAGTAAGGGGTATGATGGGCCTCTAAATTAGACATAAATTAAGGCCTGTATAACCTCTCTTAGGCACATAAAATATATGTTAAATCTCTCCTTCTACACTTAATATTGTTTTTTTAAGCTTTAATATGTTCTTAGGAAGGTTTATAGATAATTGCATATTTGTGCCTAATATTATTTATTTTTGAAGAATATTGGGAGAATATTGGGAAGATTATGAAGATTTGGAGAAGGAGATAATTTAGCGACTTTCTCCCTACAACCGAAGGAACAAGATTGGAGAATAAATGAACAAACTATCATGAAATTATTGAGAAAATCTGGAGTAATTCTGGAACTCCAATGATTGAGAAAATCTAGGAATGTGTTCCTTGTCATTTAATGCAGATTCCTAGTGTTGAGAACCAGATCCACTATTTGACGGATTTTGGAGGGGAAATCTTCCTCCTTTAAAGGAGAATGCTTCGTCAACATTTTTTATAAGTACCAATTTGAATTGACCTATAGGGGCATGTATTTTTTAGTCTTATTGTGTAGGAAACTTGTTGTTTAGAAGCTCCACTTTCTTTTCTTGCAGGGATGTACTTGGATTGATTCAATAATGAAGGTTGGTGTCATATTTAGATTCTAAGGATAGGAATCTCAGTCCTCCTTGGGCTTCACCACCCCAGGAGCCTCATGGCTCTCTTGCACAATTTCTTTATGTTATTTTCACTTCTTATTCACATACAACTCTCATTTCTGTTTTTCATATTTCTGTATTTTGTAGTGTTTCTTTTCTTGTTGTAGGATTGAGTTAAGTGATTGAAGTGAGTTCTTTTGTAGGTTTTTTACAGATTCAAAGGCATTATTAATCCTTTTAATAACTTTTTAAGGTCATCTTAATCATTAAGCTACTTGGATTTGGTTACTAGTTCACGAATATAAGACTTTTGGAAATTCCTTGTAGCGAAATAGTAGTAAATTTCTGCTATTTTTTAGAATGGGTTAATGGGCTTCATTTTACTTGATTCCACTTGGATGAAGTCATAATAATGTTAAATTTAATAAAAAAAATCACCCCATTTCATTTTCACTTCATTAGGTTAGGAATTTGATAGATTAACTAGCTCACTAGTTCTTGAATTTCGAGATTTTAGAGTAGTAATTTTCTGTTATTTTTTAGCACGTGTGAACATGGTTATTTTGGAGTGATTCCACTTGGAATGGAGACCTAAGACATCATAATTAATAAAAAAAGAATTCCCATCCCATTTCCATTTTATTTACTTAGTCATTCAGTGATTTATGTCCAAAACAGAACTTCTTGTAGCAAAAACAGAACATCCTGTAGCACTCTTGTAGCACATGTAAACTCGACCAGATGTTCTACCAAAGCTTGGTTTTTTTCTCGTAGGATTAAATCATGACCCCTAGGATCTAAATCCATGATTGAGGAAGAATAAACACCACCTAGGACATGTATTTTCACAAAGTATATTAGGCTTATTTATTTGAATTCATGCTCTTAGTATTTCAATTACAAATTGTTGTTCTTGCCTAGGATTGATTTATTTTCAAAGAAATACTTACATTTATACAATAATTTTAGGCTTTGATTTAATGGCATTCACTCCATTACATTAGATCAACAAAAGAATAACACATTATATGTTGCACATACAGTGTCGATACCTCTTAAGTTTGTACGAACCCCGGGTTGATAATTAGAGTTGGTAGCCTTGGGAGTTACAACATTCTTGTTGTAATACTCGGGCTCATCAATTTTTGGTATTAATTAAATAAGCTCATGGAATGATATGAAAAATATATTTTTATAAAAATATAAAGACCATGATCTTAAGGAATAAATCTTTAGAACGAATAAAACAGAAGATGAGAGCCTTGAGGATTTAATAGATAGGTTCATGTTTAATGTTAAGAGGGAAAAATTACAACATTTAGGATTTGACACACTAAAAAACTTCTTGCTTATTACAATTAGGGATGAGTGGATCGATCTCCTTGATCTCATGAGTAGAGGAGATGTATACCAATTATCATTTGAAGAAATTTGTGAAACATGAAAAATCATATCAAGAGGAATGAAAAGAGTAAGTAAATCAACATCAACATTGGTAAGTCAAGATGAACTTGGAAATTTTCTTGATAAATTTAATATAGAAATTATTAGCAATCTAAGTGAACAAGTAGAAATTTTAAGAATGCAAAATAAGCAAAAATAATATGTCAATATTTGTGTTATCCATGCAAAATCATATGCTACTAAATATTGTCCATCATTACCAAGGTTTAAGGAATTTTACGAAGAAGAAAATGGAGTAGGTCAATCGCCACAGAAGCTATGTTATGTAGCTCCAAGAAAACCATGGCAGCATAGTCAACTTGATATGATCGAAGGACCTACTTCACAATTTCAAGCTTATTCACATCCATCTCAAACTAATTGGAACACACCCCCTCCTTGGCAACCTTGGTCATCTCAACCCCAAAACCAATCTTGGCAACAAGGTCGGCAAGGACCTTATGGGAAAAATCCACAATATCCTCCATACCCAACTCCATGATATCCCTCCCATCCACCACCACAAACACAACCTCAACCACATCCATCTCATAGATCCACTCCCACCCAACTACCTGTACCACCATTTCCAAACCCACATAATGAAGTATCTCAACCCACTTACAATGCTAAGGTACAATAATACCAAACAAATCATCTTGATCTAAATGGTATTCATCTTAGTTCAAGAAAGGTATTGCAAAAAAAATATTTTCTTGATGTCATTGAAGGATAACATCTGAAAGAAGAAGATTTAAGTGAGGAGATCAAAGAATCAGGGGTTGTACTTGATGAAGATCAGACATCATAATCATATAGTGATAAATTTCCCTCATGTTTACCATCATTTCCTCCATGTGTTAAAGAGAATCATTAGCAAAAAGAGGAGGATTTGAATTTCATGGTAGAAGAAGACATGAAGAATGTTCTCAATGAGCAAGCAAACCAAGGGCATCAAATATATATTGAAATATGGTTCCAAACTATCATTAAGTTGCATCAACACTCTTCTTCAATAGTAATTGATACAATATCAATCAAAGCAATTCATCTCTCATATTCAGGTACCTGTCAAAGCATGTATTTCAAGTGTACACATGATTTTATCTACCATATTGATGTGCACATGGCTGCATTGGAAGTATTCCTATACTTGAAAGATATTTTGTTTTTTCAAGTAGAGTAGGATTAAAAAAAAAAAAATTAAATGGAAAAAGAGAAAAAAGGAAAAAGAATAAAATCTCAAGTGAAAACCTATTTTGAGGCGCCTAAGATTGGCTCACTGATTGAAAACCTCCATGAGGTGGTTAATGGGTTGGAAAAAAGATAAAATAAGAAGATCCTAGGTGAAAACCTCTTTTGAGGCTCCTAGGGAGACCTACTAGTTGAAAACCTCATCGAGGCAGCTAGTAGGCCTAAAGAAAAAAAAAAAGGGTGAAAAAAAAATGAAAAGAAAAAAATGTATTTTCTCCATGTATCTCTCTCTAATGAATGCAGGTGCTCTCCAACCTTTGCAAGAAACAAAAAATCAAGTTGGCACCAAAATAAAAAGTTGGTCAAAACCCTAGTCAAAGGAAGTCAAACTTGGACTTCCTCCTCCTTTTCACATATGCTCCAAAAGGACCAAGGTATTTCCAATCCATCACTCTCATCCATTTCCAACATCCACCCATCATTTCCAAGCTTTTCTCATTCATTTTCCTCATTGTCCTAAAATGCTACAGGAAACTCTATTTTTGCTACAGGAAACTCGTGTTTTTTAGCAGACAATTGTTTTTATTATATCTCAAAAATGGTGCATCCATTTACCAAGCTATTTCATGGTGAGATGAATACATATTATGGTAACATGCTCAAGAAATTTCAGCAATTTATTGTGCATAGTTTGTGAGAAATCGACCTCCATCACCTACAACCATTTTTATTTTTTCTTTAGATTTGTCCATCCAATGGCCGAGATTTTTATGGGGAGGTGCATAAGGATGATGGTAACATGCTCCGAAAATGTCAGGTCAATCCAATCTACCGTTTGAGAGCTATGGATAAAACAAGTTTGCTACAAGGGGTTGTCCTAAACTGCTACAAGGTTCCTGTAGTGCTACAGGAAACCCTGTAATTGCTACAAAAAACTTATCTACGAGAAAATTAGCTCTCTCAAGGGATTATACACTTCAAAAAAAACATGAGAATTTATTTTTTTCCTATACCTACCACTCCTAACCCTCACTTCACTCCATGCACAAGGATTCACTCTATAAACCTTATGTTTCACCACTAGCAGCTAGATCACCTATACCTTGACATGGGACCTATGCCCTCACCTCTCCATCACTCCACTCACTCCATAACTCCATCCCTAGCCTCCATGCACCATTCCCCTTCATCTCTAAGCAATTTGGAGCCCCTAAGAAGAAAAGAAGAGACTGATACAGGAAGTTGAAAAGTTTCCTGTAGAAAACCTGTGCATGGCACAAAAAGATCAAAATGTGAGAATAAGTGATGGGAATGGCTTGAAATGACCACCAAAAAACTCTAGGAGGATGAAAACACCACCAAAGGCACCCGAGGACCTCCATGCAGCACCTGCAAGAAGAAGAAAACAAATAAAAACATTAAGCAGCTCACTCATAAACAAGTTTCTCACTCAGAAAATACATGAAAAAACATAACAAGAGAAATATAGCCATGGCTATCATCAAACTCCAGCTCCAACATGCAAACATCTCCAGCAAATTGACATCACAGGTAGGTACAAGTATGAAATATTCTTTACCTCTTCTCAGGAGCGTGTTATGGTTAGAAATTTGTTGTTAAATACATTAGAGATGAGGTTGTATAAGCTAAGGACGAGTCAATGGTCCCAACCACCCTCACCCAGTGAAGCGCAACTAACTCCCTCACTCATGCAACGTGGAAAAGCCAAATGAAGGAAAGTGATAATTACAAGAAAATTGAACCAGATCACCAAGCGCACCGAGCCCACTAACAGAGAATGTTTAAGGCCCAAATGAGCATTAAACCTCTATTTTTCATTAGATGACACATTTTTAGCCTTAATATGTTCATTAGGAAGATTTAGATGTAATTTCATATTTGTGCCTAATATTATTATTTTTATATAATATTGTGAGAATATTGGGCAGATTATGAACATTTGGAGAATGATATAATTTAGGGACTTTCTCCCTACTACTAGAGGATCAATATTGGAGAATAAATGAACAAAATATCATGAAACTATAGAAATATTTTGGAACTCCGATGATCGAGAAAATCTAGGAATGTGTTCCCTATCATTTACTGCAAACTCCTAGTGTTGGGAAGAAGATCCAATATTTGAGGGATTTTGGAGGGGATAGATTCCTCCTTTCAAGAGGAATGCTTCCTCATCATTTTTTATAATTACCAATTCGAATTGGCCTCTAACGACATGTATTGTTTAGTCTGATTGTGGAGAAAACTTGTTGTTTAGCAACTCCACTTTCTTTTCTTGCAAGGATGTACTTGGACATATTCAATAATGAAGATTGGTGCCATTTTTAGCTTCTAAGGCTTGGTTTCTTCCATAGGACTCTAAATCTCCTTGGTCTTGGCCATCCTAGGAGCCTGAGAGCCCTCATGCACAATTTATTTATGTTCTTTTCACTTCTTGTTCACATGCATCTCTCATTTCTTTTTTGCATATTTTTGTATTTAGTATTGTTTCTTTTCTTGTTGTAGGATTGAGTTAAATTATTGAAGTGAGTTATTTTGCAGGTTTTTTACAGATTCAAAAGCATTATTCATCCTTAGAATAACTTTTTAATGTCATATTAATCATTAAGCTACTTGGATTTCGTTACTATTCACGAATATAAGATTTCTGGAAATGCCTTGTAGCGAAATAGTAGTAAATTTCTGCTATTTTTTAGATTGGGTTAATGAGCTTCATTTTACTTGATTCCACTTGGATTATGTCATAATAATGTTAAAGTTAATAAAAAAAATTACCCCATTTCATTTTCACTTGATTAGGTTAGGCATTTGATAGATTAACTAGCTCACTAGTTCTTGAATTTCTATATTTTAGAGTAGTAATTTTTTTGTTATTTTTTAGCACGTGTGAGCATGGTTATTTTGGAGTGATTCCACATGGAATGGAAATCTAATACATCATAATTAATAACAAAATTTGTCTCATCCTATTTTCATTTGATTTACTTAGTCATTCGGTGATTTATCTCCAAAATAGAACTTCCTGTAGAAAAAATAGAACATCATGTAGCACGTGTAAACTCAACCATATTACCTCCCAAAGCTTGGCTTTTGTTTCTTAGGCTTAAATAATGGCCCCTAGGATCTAAATCCATGATTGAGTAAGAATAAACACCTCCTAGGACATTCATTTTTACAAAGTAGATTAGGCTTATTTATTTGAATTCATGCTCCTATGATTTCAATTACAAATTGTTGTTCTTGCCTAGGACTAATTTCTTTTCAACGCAACACTTTCATTTCTACAATCGGTTTAGGCTTTGATTTCATGACATTCACTCCATTACATAAGATCAATAAACGAAGAACACATTTTATGATGCACATACAATGTCGATGCCTTTTAAGTTTGTATGAAACTCGAGTTGATAATTAAAGTTGGTAGCCTTAGGAGTTGCAACATTCTTGTTGTAATACTGAGGGTCATCATTTTGGAACAAATATTATCTTCAGAAGAGAAGAAAAAATGGGTCACAAATATGTTGGGTTATGACTTTGAAACCATCTACAAAAAAGGGAAGCAAAATGTTGTTGCAAAGGCACCCTCAAGGAAGGATGAGGATGTGGAAGCATTGATTTGTGTCATTTCTATTATCCAACCTAAGTGGATAATCGAAGCAAGGAATGGATGGAAGAATGATGAAGAGGTGTGGACACTCATTCAAAAGTTGTAGCAAGATCCTAGTACATCTGAAACATTTAGCTGGAAAAATGATTCATTATGGTACAAAGATCACTTATATATGTTTAAGAATTCCCAACTCAAACAAAAGATTCTCTTGGAATTTCACACCTCTCCCTGAGGAGGGCACTCGGGATTTTTAAAAACTTACCACAGGGTCAAGAAGGAATTTTTTTGGGATGGCCCTAAATCTGATATTCATAATGTTGTGGCAGAATGTTTCGATTGCCAACAAAATAAATTTGAGAAAATTAAGACCGCGGGTCTATTACAACCGTTATCCATTCCAAGTCAACATTGGGAGGAGGTTTCAATGGATCTTATCACAGGTTTACCCAAGTCCGAAGGAAATTCTGTCATCATGGTGGCAGTTGATAGACTTACCCATTATGCACACTTTTATGCATTATCTCATTTATTTAAAGCCAATACAGTTGCTACTGCATTTATGGAAATAATTCAAAAGCTACATGGAAATCAAAATATTATTTTAAGCGATAAAGATCCCATTTTTACAAGAAGTTTTTGGACGGAATTATTTTCTTGTTTCGGTACTCAATTAGCTCATAGCTCATCATATCATCCTCAATCTGATGGGAAAACTAATATAGTGAACAAATGTCTATAAATATATCTTCGTTGCTTTCATGTATATGATAAACAAACATAATGGGTCAAGTGGTTACTTCTGGATGAATGGTGGTATAACACTTCCTTCCATACTACAACAAAAATGACCCCATTTATGGCACTTTATGGATATCATCCACCCTCCATCACATCATATTTAAGAGAAAATTCTAAGGTTCAAGTAGTGGAAGATCACATTGAGCATCAACAACAAGTTCTCCAACTCTTAAAGGATAACCTCACCTTGGCACATAATAGAATGAAACAACAGGCTGATCAACATCGCAGTGAAAAAAGTTTTGATGTAGGCAACTAGGTATTTTATGGTTACAACCATACAAAAAAATTTCCCTCAAGCAAGCTAAGAAGGGTAATAAATTATCACCAAATTATTATGGTCCTTCCAAGGTGTTGCAAAACATTGGTACTATGGCGTACAAATTGGAGCTTCTTACATCTTCTCGAGTGCACCCAGTTTTCCATGTTACATGCTTAAACAAGGTTATAGGTGACAAGATCCCAGTTCAAACAATTATTCTAGAACTTGACAAGGAAGGAAAAATCATATTGGAACCTGAAGCAGTCACAAAAACAAGAACTTGAAAACTACAAAATCGATCAATTTCAGAGTATCTCATCAAGTGGAAGAACTTACACACTGAAGATTTAACATGGCAGGATGAGAATTTTATATAGAAGCATCCAGAACTACTCAAGCGTCGAGGAAAACACTTTTTTGAAGGAGAGGGGCATGCTAGGTCCCTATATACTAGTGCAACCCATTATTGTTATTGTTAGTGTACCCCCCTTGTGCCTGTGTAGTCCCGATACTGTTATTATTGTGCCCCATAGAAGCCCACTATTGTTATTATTGTGCCCTTACATTGTTATTGTTATGTTGGTTAGGATTATATTGTGACCCCATGGACTCCTATATATAGAAAGGAGGTTTTTTCATTTGTATCATCCAAGAATTTTTCATTTATGTAATGTAAAGGAGGTTTCCCCCTCGAAGTGGTTGATTTCTAAGCCGTTGATCTATCTTCTGTTCTATTTTGCGAGTTGGTTTCATAACATATGACATGGTCCGCTTATCTGGAATCACGCTTGCATCTAGTTCTATGGACAATCACTATCATTTACAAGTCACATATTACAAAAATTATTACATTGACAGTGATATCATAAATGACTTATTTATGGACAAAGCGTATATGACTTGCGAACACAGAGATAGTGAATTCATGTAAGGAAGCCAACCTGAAAGGAAGATGTCGTGGCAGACTTACATCAACAACCATATCATGTACAAAGTTGGGCAGGGAAATTGGCTCTCTATAACAACAATTATTGGCCAAAATGAGAATGTTTGAGTTGAGAACTTCCTATTGATCAAGCCTAAGGAAGTGATGACCAAATTGAATAAGTTTGTTGAGCTTGGATCCCTGGCACCAACTGACCTGTATATTGGAGGAACAAAGTACATGGAAAACATGGAGTTAAAGTAACAAAATAAAGGTACGTAATTTTTGACATGAGATATGTTTATAGTATGTTTAGGTTTTTGTAGTTAGGGTTTCTCAATTCCTTTATGATAGGTTTTGATAAATTTGCTAAGTTTTGTAGATATGTGTAGTCTTAAAGACTCTTTATCATTAGGGTTACTAAGCCCTAGTTGATTAAATTAACACTTGGAGTGAAAACTTAACCCTAACTAGTTGTTCCCTCTAAGGAAACCCTAGCTCTTGACATCTAGGGCTTGAAAATCTAAGGATAGTCTAGGGTATGTGGTAAAACACTAGTAAGGGTTGAATTGAATAAATGCTAGGGTTTGAAATTCAAAACCCGAAGGATGATGTTTTTGCTGAAAGTAAAAACCCTAATAAGGGTTAGATCAATAAATATAGGGTTTTGTAATAAGAACCCTTTAAGTACACTCTCTGAGAAACCATAGAAACCATATATTAACAAAATTGACATCATGCTCTTGTATTTTTATATTTTTTCTTGGTTGTACTTGTCGGTGAAAATTACAGGTACATAATAAAGGAAGTAAGATGAGAAGGATGGAAGAACAAAGTAAAACAAGGCTCATGCTTGATGATGACTCCTTGATGATGATGAGCATGATGTAAAGAGGGAACTATAAGGACCCTAATGGATAAGTTTCCAGTTGATAAGTTCATTGCAGAACACATTGATGATTGGAAGATGAAGCAAAAAATTGTTGCAATATAAAGATAAAAAATGCAAAGGAATGTTGACTTCAGAGGGAGAAAGTAGTTTTTTTAACATGACACTCTGACTAGAAGATGAATCTGATATTGATGGTATGCATGGGATATGACTTGGCTCCTTAGTGAGGCATATTGCAAAAGCATGTAAAGAAGTTGGAAGGAGACTTCGTTTGATAATACTGATATGGTCTCCCGAAGAAAGAAAGAGTTGATAATGAAAACTCCAAGGAATAAGATATTATACCTCACAGATTAGTTTTTTCCTGGGAAATTTGATTGAAAAGTGAAAACATGGAGAAAGTTTTTCTTTGTACAATATAGAGATGGATCATGTGGAATTATGTTGATCTCAAAGGAAACAAGTAAGCAGAATTTTACAAGAGACTATCATGTTGAGGTAATCATTATATTCAAGTTTTGATATTGGTTATCTGGTTGATATATGGTTTAGCCACCTAGAAGAATGTTGAAGAAATTCATAATGACGTTGAAGGACTCGATTCAAAGAATACATTAATTGCATTAGAGGAAAATTCAACCTAAAATTTCCCATGAAATTTTCACGTACATAAAATGTAAACCAATCAAAATCCGTTAAATTTAAAAAGAGGCACATGTTAATATTTTTGAGGGAACATTAAAAAACTACTTCTTTTAATTGTATTTTTGGCTTATTTCTTTATAGGTTTACTCAAATTTCAAGTGTAGACACTTTTTGGATGCAAAATTAAATTTCACATCCAATGATTACCCATTATGCATACTTGTGAGAAGACTCACATTGATAAAAAAATGAATATACATTAAAAGAACATGATCAACACATTTTTTAAATATATCTTCAATTTTTATCAATGTGGGTCTTCTCAGAAGTATGCATAATGGGAAATTGTTGTATATAGAGTTTAATTCTGCATCCAATGAGTGAATACACTTGAAATTTGAGTAAACCTATAAAGAGATAAACAAAAAATACAATTAAAAGAAAATAGTTTTCTTCTTTTCTCTCCAAAATTTATAACTCTTATTTTATTATTTTGCTATTATTTTATTATTTTTCCTTAGGAGGCTACTTTTAGGTTGAAATTCCCTCTAATTAGTGGATGGTTTTGGTAATCATTAAAGAATAACATGTTCAATATGTCTACATCATTTTGGAATTGAAAGGTAGCAGTGCAAAAGGATAACTCGATGTTTTGATGTCAATGAATATAAATTTCATGATAAGAATCTATGTATAGTTCTACTTGAATTGGTTCAATATAAATCGTATGTTGAAAAAGGAAAGTGATATGAAAGGTTGATGGTCCAAATATTTTCGCAGTTTGGTTCCAGGAAAATGAAAGCTCAATTTGATGAGATGTGAAGAAAAGGAGGAACCATGCAACTACCTGAAGATCTCAATGAAGAACTAGTAGTTGATGTACTGATGAAGACACGCTGAAAGAACTTATCGTTATGACTACTCAATTAAAAGGTAGTAATAAATATCCTCTATGCTTAAGTTGGAGCAAAAGCATCCTTAAATGTTTGAAAAGGAGCAAGGATCTATTCACTAATGAAGAGGGAATGAGGATCTCCTCTCTGGTTGAGAGTGGGATCGACATTATATTCTCTTCTTTATGTGTCATGCACTAGTCCAGGACTAATAGTCGTACATCTAGTGAAGGCCATGATGGAGAATGGGGTTTGGAGGATTGGATAAGCATCTAATATTGTTATTACTTGAGGATAAAAAACCCAATATAAGAAGTAAACCGATACTCTTTGAGGATTAGACAGGTATCTAAGATAAGAGTTGTCAAAGAGGAATGGAATTCTTTGAGGATGGGTAATCCAAGATAAGAATAGTCCTAAAAGGACATACTTAGGTGAAAATCCAGATGGGGTATGTGCCTTTAGAGGTAGTGTGGTGTTTCATGTAAATCCTCCCAACATTGTGCTTTGATCTAATGAAGAAATAGAGCTTGTCAATCAAGGCCCTGATATGTTCACAATGCTGGTTATGATGCTGATGCTTAAATATTGCGTATCAATCCGAATCTTCTTATGAGAATATTTCATTTTTAGAGTATCCATGTACCAGGTGTACAATTATGAATACCTCCATAGTTAAGAGGGAGTGTTGGATAATGTAACTAGTTTGGTCCTCATAATTTGTACCATTATGTATTCTATGTAAAAAGAAAAAGAAAAGAAAAATAAAATTATTATTATTTTGTAGAAAACATGTTCTTCATGCTTCTAGGTTGGACCTATTGTAAAAGAAAACAGAAAAAACAGAAAATATTAAATGTAATTTTGGGATAAAAACCACTCTAGATGCCAAGTTGACCTACATACCAAGCCGTCCTTTCCCTAACAAACTTGTCTATTCACACCCCTCTAGTCTATATAAATGGAGGGAAGATGGAGCTCATTTGGAAGCATACACTTGATAATTTTATGGTCTGAAATATCGTAGAAAGGACAGAGAGAAGTGGAGGGTCGAAATCTGAAAGGAATAAGTTCTTCTTGAGCTGGGATCAATCTATTGTAAGGAAGAAAGGCTTGATTTGACATCTAAAGGTGGAAGTTTTATTTAGTTATGGGTATTGGATATCTCATTTGATTTAATTCTATAAGAAGAGAATTTTATGGGTTTTCCCCTTGGATGGTTTTTTCCCTGGCTTGGAGCCTATATCTTGTGTTCTATTGTCTTTTGTGATATGCATGTTTTATGGTAATTTCTTGATGAAGAAAGAAAAAATAATAATAATTCAAATAGACTCTCAAGTAGTTATCATGAAATGGAAATCTAATGGGTAAATTAAAAACCTCCCAAATTCCAATAGTGGAAAAGTGAGTGATGTGGCATCATGACGAGGTGGCACTTGGCACTTATTTTTGGTGTTTTTGGGTGGCTAATTAGACAAGTGGTAGGTGACATGTCGTAGAAATAGGGAACACAATGTGGTAGTGTGTTGATTTGGAAAATTACATGGAAGTGACATGGCAACCTATGTGAAAATATCTAATGTCTGGACAATTGCGTCAAGGTAGTGGTTTGGCAAAGGTTTCTTGTGTATTTTAGTTTTTCCAAAATAGTCAATGAATAAGGAAAATGAACCCAAAGTAGCAGAAGGGCCAACAAATTGGATTTAGATACAAGTGAAGAGGGATATTTGTTAATGTTCCAGTGGGTTGTGGTTCCACATGAAAATAGGCATTTGACCATCCAATGATGGACACAGCTAAGTGATTAATGTTTTATGTCAGACCCCAGATACATCAGAGTAGTTTCTTAAGGACAGGTTCCCAACCTTAGGTCATCGGGAGCTAAGTGCTCAATACTCAATGTTAGGGGAAATTAAAAAAAAAGATTGGCCACCCAGTATCCACCCGTGTATGAAGTTTTATTGTTAACAAAATGATCAAATATTGGATTCACTTAGCAATGGCAAGATAAGCCCTCGGTTATGGTTCCCGGTCATGCGGAAAGAAGGCTAAAGGTGAATAAAGGAACAACTATGGTATATGAGCTAAAATGGTGTCTGCACCATATTTAAATATGAATTTCATGTTAAAGATTTAGGTGGTGTGGAGGTTGAAGGGGAGAGTGGTGATCATATCTCATGTCAAAGCATAAAGGCCATAAAAAATATTGAGTGATATGGGAATATGTGGAAGTAGAGTATGAGTGTGTGTAGGTTGAAGGAGAGAGTGTGGATCAGAGAATATTATAGAGAACATACACTACCATTAGAATGAGTGAGGGAATCTTGTGCATAAGGAGAGAATAAGTATATGGAGAGCATAAGCGTAATGTGTGTGTGAGAACTACATGAGAGCATAAGAGAAAAGTAGAGGTCTAGTTCTATAAAAGATGGGACATAAATCACAACACAAGTGTGTTGGCAGATCTGAGAGAACACATATTCAAACATATTTTGTGTTATTATGAGATGCGAGATTTGGGCCAATAATGATCTGAAATGTGAGAACTTCTTATTTCTAATACAGAGATGGACTGTAGGGGCATTTACAAGATATGTCACCTTTCAAAGAAAGGATGAGATCCCGAAGCTTTCTAGCCCTTTACAGACTCTGCCTAAAGAAATAATAGAAGTAATCACTAATGATCTAATAATGAAACTACTTGTTTGCTGGTGCAAGGTATTCATTATCCATAAAATTATGTGTGCAAACTGTTTAACATGTTTTGCAATTGGAACAAAGTGACTTTGATGAGTTTATGAGTCTTTTTGTATGTAGGAGGCTCATTTCTTTTTACTGTTTAACATATTTAACTCTAAAAATAAGCAGCAAATAAATCACAGAATATAACTCAGCATATGATAAGGCAGTTCACCCCTCTTGGGCTACATCTGTCGGGTCCAAGGCCCCCAAATGGGCATGTCCTTGCTCTTATTATGCTCAGAAAATGGTTATACAATGTGTATAAAGCCTAAATAGGAAAAAATAGCTGCATAAATGAATTCAGAGTGCAGAAAACAATAAGAAATGACTATAGTTTCACCTCCAATGGATAACTATAATCCAATACAGCTCTCCAATCCCCAAGATCTGGTGGCTTTTTAAGCTCTCTTGCTGATAAAACACCTGAAGAAATGCTATAATGGCTCTACAACCTACTCCAGTGGCTCTGGAATGCTCTAATTACCCAAAATAAAATAATAAAAAAATTCGCTCCAAAAGGACTCTCCTAGCAAAAGTTATGTCCAACTGAAGTTTTTCCCAGTTTGCCCTAGAAAAACTCCACCAAATTTGGTGGCACTGCCAGTTAAGATTCCAAATTCGACCATTCCGCCTAAATTAGCCCACTCCTCCAGAGTTGACTGAACCGTTAGGGGTAAGCAATAAATGTTACGTTTGCTTGTGACCGCACCCGTCGGCTTTGGAAGTTGGAACAATGGTTAACAAACCGCATTTAAGACCAATTTTTTTTTGAAACTCGTGGCATAAACTATTTGGTGGTCACATTGTGGTTAACGGTTATAACAACCGTTGGCTGCTTGAATCCCGCCAGTGGTATAAGCCGCTGGTCAATACACTGTGGTCATGTGAATGGGGGGGGCTAGCCCGAAGCCCTTTAAACTTCCGCTCCACCAAAACGTTAATAACACGTGGCCTTTAAACTTTACCATATGACTTTAACCTTTGTCCACATGAATTTCGTAACCTTTGACATTTTGAATTGTTCCATATGAATTAAACGTTTGCCATTTTATTTGGGTTTTAATTTAATATGGGAATTATATATATATATATATATATATATATATATTTTAATTAATATTAATATTTAGTATATATATAAAATATTAATATAATATATGATTTTTTAAATCAAATAAAATATTAAATTTTTATATATCAAAAACATTAATTAAACTTTAATATATTAAAAATATTTCTCCACATTAAAATCATGAACCCATACTCAATATTGAAGAACATTGGGCGATTTCAAAGTGCAATAACTTCTTCATACGGTAACAGATTTGAGTGTCGTTCACGGCACCGAGATCGTATCGTTGAGGCCTATCTGTTCGTTCAGGTTCCAACCAATTTTGAGCAAATAAAATTTTGAGCATTTTCTCCAATAGGACATGATCACCTGATCAAGTAAGGAGTAAAGAATAAAAAGTTGTTGTGTAGCATGATGGAAGACTGCTAGTGAACCAACAAGAGAAGGTTGCTGCAAAGAAAGAAAAAAAAAAGGAAGGATATGAAATGAATGTAGTTGTCTATGGAAGAATTGAAACAGGTGCCTATGAAACAAGTCTGAAAATGTTATGGTACATATATTTGAGAGGAAACGTTGATTAGATTGGAATATCCAAGGGATATTGATGTCTCCTACAAAGTTAGTTCTTGCAAATTCAAGGAGATTTGTGTCTCTTGTAATTGCTGACTATAAAAATTGGTGTAATTGAAGTTGGTTCTTGCAAATAGATCTAATTAAAGAAGGTTTATGGTTTTCTCCCATCTGGGTTTCCACATATATCATTTGTTCATGGTTTTTGCATCTTAAGTTGATGAATGGTTGTGTTTAATAATTATTTAATTTCTAAAAATTGCATTATACTGATGCACACCCCCCTCTCAGTATAATCTTAATTACAACATATGGAAGTGAATAGTTTGTTAATCCTATGACACATTGCATTACTAACTCTTAAACTCTTCTTTGAGTCAATCTTGTAGTAGCCAACTAGTATCCCTATAGTCTCTCCTTCTTTTCATAGAAGAGGCACTGAAGGTTATGAAAAAAATTGCTTAAGGGAGAATGCTAACACAAGTTTCAAGCTAGCTTTAGGTTACACATATTTCCTTAAAATTATAAGTCAAATTGTTTTAGTGTAGTTGCACATATCATGCATAGTACCTCATTAAATATGCAAATTATTATATTGATAAATTAAATTCATGTCGACATTGTTCAACAATTTTGTTGTAATTATGTAGCCCGTTAATATCATCCTTCTTTTTCACAAACATAGTGGATTCTCCTCACAGAGACACACACAGTTGAATTTATCATTTATTTAGCAATTCTTGCAATTGCAGTTTCATCTCCATGGGTTATGGGGTACTCATTCTATAAGGAATCTTAGACATTGGTGTAGCTCCAAGCACAAGGTCTTTTGAAAAATCATCTCTCCTTTTGGAGGAGCACTGACACTTCATCTAGAATACATCTATGAATTCCTACAATATAGAATAGTGTTTAAGATTTGGTCCTTTATTCTATATTGATTCTAATACATGGGATACATATAATTGGCACCCATTTCTAAAGCACTTCTTTAGCTATAATGTTGCAATTTTCCTTATAAATATTTCCTTCAAAATGCCTCTTATTGGTCTAGAGTTTCTATCTTTATCCATGAAATCAAAGGTCTTGTTGTAGCAATTAAGCTTAACTTAATATGCCTCTAACTAATTCATATCAATGAGGACGTCATATGAATGTTGAAAAATGTTTACATTTCCCATGTGAAGAGTCCATTTAATTCTACTAGATGTCACTTACTTTTCTCTTGCTTCCTATGGCTAACTAAACTAGCCACAACTTACCATGCTTACACTTATTAAGAGCACTAGTGTAACATAGATCATAGAAATAGTCCTTGCTACATCATTCATAGTTGTAACCTCCTTATTATTATGAACAATCCCAATGTTATCCTTTTGAAGTGGACACTTTATGCGTAAATGATCTCCTTCACATACTTCGCAGCATTGAGTAGGAACTATTGGCCTCTTTCCCACTAATTTAGATGACTTAGTTTCATTATGTGCTAGTTGATGTTTTTGGAAGTTATTTCATTTGTTTTTTTAATGAGGGCACTTGAACCCTTTCCTTCTCTAGTCAAGAGTGTCCTTCCTCTTATCCTTCCATGCCTTGCAATATTTGACTTGTTTTTATTATGGTCACAATATTACTTATCCTTTCTAATGGCCTCATCCAAAGTTTCATCAAACTCAAATATTCCTCTATCATGTTGAGGTAATCCATTCAAGAGAAGTTGGATATTTATCTTCATCTTTGATGTACTTGAAGTCGCTTGATAACTCCAAGAATTTACTCACATATTCATATCTAAACATTTGCCATGGATTTAACTCATGTAAATATTTTATTTTACCATCATGGTACTTTCCAAAGAGACACTTATATTGAAAGTGCTTCTTAACCTACTTTTCACCAATATTCCTCCCACTAATATCCTCAACTTGTCCAAGATGCTCCTAACAAATTACATTCAAATTGAATACACTTTGGCTTTCATGTTTATATGTTATGTGGACATTAGTTCCTCATCCCAAGAACTCAAGCCTCAATTTCTTGACTATACTTTACCCCACCATCAAAAGTAGGTGTTTTTTTTTCCTTTTGGAATCCCCCTTGTAACCTATCTCTAAGATGCTCGTTCATCCTTTGCCTACGAGAATAAGACATTGAATTGTTAAATTAATCTTTAGTGTAAGGAACCATTCTAGGGTCCTAAAAAAATAAATAAAATGCTCACATAATTTCACAATGAAAAAATAGCATATTTACAACAAAATATTTATTTTTTGACAATAGCATATAAAAAAATGTAACATAATTAATTTATAATAGTTGGCATATTTTAAACAACAAGAAGAAGGATACCTAGTTATGGTGGCTTGATTGCAATGCTCTTGTTGGTACCACCCAACTAAATATGCCATCTTGCCAACTAGGTAGTCAATATGATTTCCTAGCCCAAGGAACCTCCATAGGTTCCCTAGCCCTCTAAGCCCAAGTCCAATCGTAGCCACAATGTGTCTAAAATCGATCCAACACCCTCCAAACTACAAACTGCACCATCCAAGTTTAAGTTCTCCCTCTCTTGGTTTCTCCTCTCCCACTTCTTCGTGTCTCCTCAAAACCAAAATAATCCTCCCCTTGACCTCCCCACTCCCCCGTACTTATGTCTCCCCTCGAAATGAATGTCAAGCTCCCATAATAATTTCTACCCACTTAATTTATGCCTTAAATATTCCCCCATGCCTCTCATTGAGCCCCTCCCACTCTCCCATTATCCTTGAATTAATTTGAGGGAACAAACTTGTCAAGACTGAGAAGGAATAATAATAATAATGATGATATTTAATCATGTCATTCAACCTTATAAATTCATAAGAATCCAATCAATTAAATATAATTTATTAATTATAAGAATCCAATCAAGCTTAATTCTAGCAATAAGCTTGGTCATTAATAAGGCTTAAAGTTTATTGTAGCTTATTCATTAATCAAGCTTAACTATTAATTAATTGTCTAGCATAATAGGCTATAGGATACTGTTGCATTCATGTGAGGTGTGGGTATGTAGCTTGTCTACACACACCTCATATTTACACTAATAATATTTATTAGAATCAAGAAAGTATAATAATCATTTAGCTGGTACGTTATTAACACAATGTAAGATAATAGGATCAATTAGGGGCATTACATTTAGTGACTATAAGTTTCATGAATAGAGGAATCTAATGGTGTTTATGTCTCATCTCTATAAATCTCTCTTTTGATGCTATAAGGCCTCCTATGGCTTTTGGAATTATTCCCACCTCTTTTAGCATTGTTTGAACTCTACCCATGGTGTAACTACCTTTATATGTTTATAGCATGAAAACATTCAACTAGTTACATTTCTCTTGAGCTATAATTAATCTCTGATTTCCTATTTTATAGATTTAAATGTGTACCCTCAACCTTCCCACACTTTGCAATATTTATAGGAGTATCTTAGTTTCTGCATGCATTAGACTCAATCTTTACATTTCTTCCATGCATATACTCATCTATGATATCTACTTCATAGTCGTAAGGGTTTTTCATATCTGCCATGATGGAAATTTGCTTGGTCCAATACAGAATAAGACTTTGTTCCCTTGCAACTTATTTGTAGAAATGTTAGTACTTATATTGAACGCTGAACATTGTATACATCAACATTTTTTTTTAAATTTTAGCACTGATAGAAAACTATCCACTTCATATTTCTCCCTACTCAAAAATTTATTCCCATATTGGCCCAATGGTATAACTTTTCTCTAGTATCCTCTTATCACTTAGCTACAAAATGAGCTCTAATACCATTCTATCACATACCCAACCCCATTTATAACCACATTGAGGAGTTAGGGTATATAGATTTGTTATTTTTCCAAATTTGGTCTCCTTGGAATCCTCGATTCAATTCTTGGTTGAGATCTATCTTTTCTTTTTATGGGTTAAAAACCATAAGTAATTCCTCTTAATTTTACATCATTTTTTTTAAAAAGTTATATACATGAGCCCATTTCAAATGATTTTGCATTAATCTCCTTTGAAAGAAGTGCCATTACCCCTTTTTCAAACTGGCCATTGACTCTATTTGAATATGGACCCTTCAAGCTTCTTCAAACATCTTTCTGTAAGCCCGTTTGAATGCTATATATACAACTCCATTCGAAAGACAAGCTCGTAGAACACTTTCAAAATAATCCTTAAAAAATCCTTGTATGCCCCATATAAATAATGGCATCCTTTGAACTCTTGGGCCTTTGGCCCTCATTCAACTATTGGCCCAAAATGCACAATAGAACTATTGGCCATTGAATTGCTTCAAAATATTAGTCTTCAAGTCAACTGAAGAGATTGGCCACATAGATACTTTTGAGATAACACACAAAATAAAAGGAGAAGGACAATAGGCCTCTTTCAGAGAACTCCTTGAAAAATAATAAGAAATGACCATTGGCCCACTTTGGACATAACACTTCAAACTTAAGAAAAAAGGCTTATTCGAAGATTGACCCTAACATCAAAAAAAAAAAAAATCGAGCCTTTTCAAAGTGATACCTTGAAAGGAGGAAAGAGGGCCATCAATATCATTCAAACTTTTATCCCAAACTTCAAAGAAAATGTGGCCATCAAGCTCATTCAAAATAACACTTCAAAGTGAAATATAAGGTCAATGGGCCTTCTACAAAGGAACATCTCAATGATAAAGGATCTTGCTCAAAATATTACTCTTTGAAGCAAATGAAAGATACATTAAGCCTTTCCTGAAGGATACTGCAAAATGAAGGAGAAATGATCCTTTCGGCCTTCTTCAAAGTCAATTCCCCAAGTTCAAAAGAAAAACACACAAAAAAAATTGAAATATTTTTCCTTGTGCCACATTAGTGTTTAGCCTTCAACCATGCAAACATTTAGGAACAATTTTAACTAAATCGCGCCATTACCACCACAAATAGCTTCACTCCTTCCCAAGAGAGCTTTCTAGGTTCAAGAATCCCCCCCCCAAAAAAAATCAACTCAATGCATTACAATCTGTTTGAATTCATAATGCATGCAAAAACCAATGCAATGAATAGACACACAAACTTCATTTCAATTAGGAATTACACTTTGAAATTTATTCATAACAAAAAGACAAGCTTAATTTTAGAATTATAACATAAATTAAAAAATAAAGATGGAATACCTATCTCTTTCACCAAATGGTTGAAGAAACTAGTTGTGTTTGAGTAATTTTCAAACCAACCACATGCATTCACTACCAATGCCACCCCCAAGCTATGATATCAAGCCACTAGAGCAAAAGAAACTAGCCAAGGACTCTTAGGTCACTCACCCAAACTAGTTACTCTCTCGCTCAACCAAGTTATTAGCAACAAAACACTCTAGGTAACCATCCAACCATCAACAACCTTGGCACTCTCTTATAGTACCCCACATGACACAAGGAATAACTTTCTCTTCCCTAGTCAATAGTCCCTAGAGAATAATCTCCATTCTAGTGTTCTTTAGTGTGTGAAAATGTGTCCAATATATGTATTCTTTTTTAAATAACTTGGCAGTCTTATACCTTGGCTTTGACCACTTAATAAGTAACAATTTATAAGGAAAATTAAGGTTTCCTAAACAACATAGTCTCTATGGTTCTTTACAATAGACCATCTCTCTTTTCAAGTCCATGGTCTTCTCTTCCTTAACTGGAGTTGATCATTTATTAGCTTGAATCTCAATCATAGGCATGATAATACAACATCAGAAATTTAGTGGTGTGTGGGCATAAGAAAACATGATTTGAATGGTCAAAATTATGAGTGAGTTCAAATGATAATGGAAAAAATTTAGTCCAAATATACGAATGATTATGTTTGAATCATAATGCAAGGAGAGTGAACAAGAATAGAGAATGTTCAAATTTCCATTAGGATAAAGTATTTGAAACTCCTCATGATATTTGTACCCAACCCCCATGCCCTCAAAACTTGATCCAGGTTGGATCATTAAATTGTTTGTCATCCATCTTGATGTTTTTCAGAGTGGAAAAATTGGAGGAATCAACGCACAAGAACCTTTTTATCGACATGACCCAATTTGGAAAATTATGGTCTAAAACCTTTTGGGAGCATTTTGAGGCATCAAAATTTTTTTTTGGGGGTAAAACTTTTCCGCTTTAGCACCATGCATTTTTTCCTATTCTACACACAAAGAAATTTCCAAAGACATACGAATCACGTCAATCAGAGTCTGCATGTGAAAGTTATGCCACTCAGAAGTTGACCTTCCTATTTTCACCACCATAATTTGAGAGGATGCCACGTCAACCCCCATAATTCATGGAAAAGGATCTAGCCACATTATTATGATGAAAAAGACTCTAGAAGAGTCTTTGTTGTAACTCTAGTTAAGAGTTGAGCTAATCAAACCTAACCATCAGTAGGCTATCATTTTGTGTTATAACCAGGTCACTAAGAGGAAAATGGGTTTCATTATTTCGAGTGCATTTGTTCCATAGTTGAGCGAAAATAACCAAGATGGATATGAGATAGAGCACACATAGAGGATTTGTGCATCGTACTAGCCCACGGGCCATAAGCCATACTTATTTGTACTCACAACCATATTTCCATTCAGAGAAAGAGTGCAGAGTTGCCTCACCTTCCAGTTGGGTTTTTCTCCCGAAAGGGTTACCTAGGTAACATCTTGTGTCAAATGTCTGTGTGAGCTTTTATTTCACCTTTCTCTATTTTTTACATAATTTTAATTTGCATGCATGCACTATTAACAATAATCTATAGATCTATAAATTGAAAGAAAAATAAAACTGTAATAATGTAGATTTTGGATTTTTTTAAATATAATTTTATCAGATTTATTGTGACAACTACATAGTGAATATCCACAATTGTGCAAGATGAACTTTGTCACCAACCCCATATCCATTCAATGATTGATTTTTAAATAAAAAATAATAATTAAAATTTAAATAAGACACTTGATACAATATAAAAGTTAGGAAGCTCAAAATTAATTTATTTTGGATTGGAACCCTCTTTCTCTTTCCCCTCTAGTGAACTTAAACCCTTCTCATTCTCTCCATAGCCACTTTGAACTTTTATATTTTAAAATAATATTTATTAATTTTAAGAATACCATAAAAACTCCACAACATAGTATACAAAAAATATATTTAGCACACCATTTATATACAAAGTCATTTTATTTAAACTCATAAGCTTTTCACTTCTCGTTATAAATACTTATTTATTGTTTATACATAACTCGATGCATCCAAAAAGGTCAAAACATGGATATTATGCTCCTACATAATTTGATTTCCATTTAAACTTTGGGGCCCATATTAAACCTAGAAATAGTATTATAAACATTTAGATCTAATTTTAAACATTTTAAATGTGTGTAAAAAGTTATTTATATTTTTGGGCAAAGCTACATAATCTAAACTAAAAATTTCACTGGGACCTTTGATTTCCATTTAAACTCTAGGGCCCATATTAAGCCTAGAAATAGTATTATAAACATTTAGATCTAATTTTAAACATTTTAAATGTGTGTAAAAAGTTATTTATATTTTTGGGCAAAGTTACATAATCTAAACTAAAAATTTCACTGGGACCCATATTTCCCTAGTCTTATCTTCATGACTTTGCCAATCTTTAACCAAAGCCCCCTTTACATGAAAAATTTCTTCATTTACTAGTGGTGGTGAATATTCCACTAGTTTAGTATTCCTTATCCTTCTTTATGCCTCCCACTTGGGCATGACATATATAAATAGATTATATCATGGTTGTTAAACCTTCCCATCATAAATTGAAAAGTATCATTTAGAAGTTGTTATTAACTTTTTCATTGCCCTGCTTTTGACCAATCCCTAATATGTAGGGTCCACGTTGATTTATCAATGTTCTAATATAAGGGTCATTGGGGTGAATGATGTGCATATGATCGTAAGGAATGACTTAGTGCCCATGACCATGCATGACCATATAAGGAAAATGTAGATGTGATTGCAAGGAATAAGTTAATGCCATGTTCATACCCATATAAAGAAAAGGAAGGCGTTGCAAGTTGAATTGTCTCACACATCAAGATTTTAAACCCTCTTACAAGATGTGTGGTATAGAAAAGGTGACTTCATCATATTTAGCTTGAGACCGTAACTAAGAAACATCACCTATAGCGTGGTAGGGGAGGCAACGTCCATTTCATGAAAGAAACATATATACTTTCTGAGCCTAGTGAATCTGCCTCTATGACAAACACCTTATGCCAACAACTAGGGGTCAATGAAACTTGGGCCAACTTTTGCTCTTCCTTGAATCTAAATATTATCTTTCATAATAGTTTATTAATCTTTTCATGATGGCTATATATATTCTATAACATATTGGACTATTTTCCTCTAACTTTGAAAAGTCTTTTTTATTGGGTTGTTTATTATGGTAGGTGGGACAAACTCGCTTGGTATTTGTTTTAATCATTTTGGGTATTTTTCAAATATGTGTGAAACATTACCTTTATTTATTAAAGGAATTAGTAACAAAGTTGAGTTTGTACTCATACTAATCATTAAAAGAATTGAATATAGATTTTTCATCCTTCATATAATTTATTTTTCAACTAGGTGTGAAACATTATCCTTATTTATTAAGAGAATTAAATATAAACTGCATATAGATTTTTCATCCCTCATATAATGTTACATAACACAAACTTGTGAAATGAGTTATTTGGGTTAATTTAAAAATATAGTTTAAAAATTAAAGTCTACAACATATTTATTTATATTTATAGGTAAATATTTTTTTTAATATATATATATATATATATATATATATAGATAATAAGTAATGTGAGTTTTGAGATGACTGTTATGTCTAACTTTTCGTTTGAGTAACCGTGACTTATGGGCATCTAAGCCGTCAAAATCACTCGGGGATTGCACTCGACCTAGACCACACTAATCCTTAGCATGGTTGGGTTTTTTCCCACAAATTTTTGAACCGATGACCTTTTCACCACGAAGTGCCTTAAGAGAACACCTTATCACTGTCTATTCAATGCCTCGGAAGATTTTTAATATTTTATTTATATTTTTATAGATAAATATCTTCTTCTTTTTCTCGTAAGTTAGAAATTTTCATTTATAGAAAAAGATTACATCATTGCTTACAACTTTCCAAAATTATACTAGCCTCACTCTTACCAGATTTGTTGGCTAGTAGGTAATTTCCAAAAAAAATTACAATAAACCAAAAAGACTTTGCTGTCCAAAACCACAGAGGCACACAACACCAAAAATGAGCAAGATCAATACACACTAGATAACCATCTAAGAGTCAGATGAAGTTACTAGAGCATGGTTCTCCAGTCTAGAACCAGGGGGAGGAGGAAGTCGAAATTCACACTGTATATGCTTTTCCATGTGAGGCAACGATGCATCTAGGCAGCGGTTAAGGTTGCCTTGTATTCACCATTGGTTCCTTCGATGATCATTGATGAATGAGATAATATTGTTTCAATCCTCATGCTTTTCCTTGAGAACTTGCCCCAATAATGTATTCAACTTCTAGTGAAGGGTGACCCAACAGAGGTACTGTTTTCTACTTCCCTTGGTGTTCCCAGGGTCTGAGAGCTAATGAGAGACTTCACTGATAAGCTTAGAGTTGGAAAATTGTTTCCTTTCTCTGCATACTGACCTTTCAAGACGACGAATGTCTACTTGGGTACTAGGGGGAGTTGCAAGTTGAAAGATCGTTGTCCTCGTGGGCCAAATCCCTTAGAGCAAGGCCTAATAGTCTAGCCACACTCCTCTACACCTTGACGAGCATGAACACATTGTCTCGTCATGGTGAGCGAATCAAAATACCAAACAAAACAAACCTTAACTAAGCCACAAGTGTAACTTGATGAAGGACCCAACCAAACCAATTGCGCGGGGATACTCAGAATACCCCAACTACCAATAGTGACTGCAAATCCCCCCTCTCCACGGTACATGGCCAATAGGTGAGACAAACCGCCTGTAGGCTGACTCAACGAACCTAGGACACTACTAACTAACTTGTTACAACACCACCAAAATATTGAAAGCACGAAGGGGAGATTAGAGGCCTACGACCTAACCACTAGACGAAAATCACTTGACGCAAACTAATTGAGAGTACACAAAGCTTAATAGAGCAAACTAAACAGGTCAGTGGCAACTTTAATCTGAGAGAGGAACAAAAGCCCAGTAATTAACCAATAACCAACCAAGACGAAAATGAGAACCAGATAAGATAGAGTTCAATAATTATCTCTGAATTCCACTTGATGAAATTAGAGATGCCCAATCGTGAGCCAAAACCATATTGGTGACCCTTTAGCTTCTCCCAATCCACACTAGACTAAGCATGAAATATTAATGCCTTCTTACACTAGAGGCCTTGCGTTTTCATACCTACTTTTGCTAGTCGGAGATACCCACATAAGACAACCACTCAAACCAATAATTTCCACCATTGAAGCTGAGAACCAAGCTTAAGGGGATGTTTGTGAAACCTCCCTGCAATCTTTGGATAATCTTTGCTATGTTCATTAACATACAACCTGGGAGAAGAATCGAGAGACCTAGAGAAAGACAAGCCATATAATTTAGCATTAACATCGCACATATAGTATATGGGGATATGTCATGCCACCCTTTATTATTGTTCTTGAGATTCAATAAAATCGTAGACACACCCTGATCTCCCATTACCTTAATCATCCACCCATTTATTATAAAATTATAAAATATTTTATAAGTAAATATCTATTTTATTATGAATTTTTCGTAATTTACTTAAATGTTATTTTTTAATAT
Source organism: Pinus albicaulis (assembly GCA_034641835.2). Taxonomy (NCBI): domain Eukaryota; kingdom Viridiplantae; phylum Streptophyta; class Pinopsida; order Pinales; family Pinaceae; genus Pinus; species Pinus albicaulis. Next base: position 1,206,914,810 of record CM076578.1, on the reverse strand, counting down.
AATTATAATTTATAATAGTTTCTTGATTTTAGGGAGATGTTTTATTCATTATAAATACATAACCACCCTGAGTTCTTATTCATGCAATTTACACTTAATTAAAGAGATTTGAGAGTAGACCACATGATTGCTTTAACAAAGTGATGAGAGAGAACAGGGAATCTTAACAAAAACATGTCACCTTGCACACTCTCACTCCCATGAGCTGAAGGGTCAAACCCCAAAAACCATGATCATCCACCAACCAATGTTAGGTCCGTTAGTAGCACTTCCCAATGGAAGTAAATTTGTTTTTATCTCTTGCTTTAAGCCAATCCATCTTTTTAATTTATGTTGCAAGTCGAAAGCCCTCATATTAGTTTGTCTAAATTTTTGTCATGTGATCAAGTCAGGTTTAAAGTATATCTAAATTTTTGTTATGTGATCAAGTCAGGTTTAAAGTATAGTTAACGCTTTGTGGTAATTATGATGGAGACTCAATTTTTTTATAAAATGTCTTCCCGGTGTTCAATAAATGAATTATATATATAATCAATTCAATTTTAAATATGATTAACATATATGGTATATGTGGTAATTGTAATGAAAGCTTTTTTTTTAATATAAAATGTCTTAAACGTGTATTTTAAGGAGGAAATATCTTTTTATTTTTCAGAAATATTATTTTATTTAATATTTTTCACATCAAATTTTATTTATTAATACTTAATACTAATTCACGTCTTAGTATGACAAACTTATATGTAAATTTAATTTCAAAATGTGAGTAAATAGTAATTGTAATGAAGTGTTTGTTTTTTTATTATTATAAGAATTATATATATATATTAAATTAATGTGATTTATAGACTTTGGAGATTGGTGATCACTACTTTCATATAATATTTATACTAAGATTATTTGGGATCACTTTCTACAAGCTCAATTACTAAGTCTAACTTTGAGAATGTTAAGAGAATTGAATCCGTAACTTCTCAATAACAAAAATACTTTAACAAGAATTTGACCAATTAAACTAATCCTGGAGCTATCTAACTCCTCTTTATTATTAACACAAACTCATATCTCTATTTATTAATATGACAAATATATATATATATATATATATATATATATATATATATATATATTAATTAATATAAATTGTCTTAACTTTGAAGTAATTATGCAAATTTATATCTAATAAAATAAGAGAACACTATCTTAATAATGATAATTAAATTATTTTTAAATCATTATATTAATTAATTAAAATAATTTATTTTTAAAATATTAGATGGAAAAAAAATTATATTAAAAAAAAATTATTTAAAATAATTTTTTTATATTTATTTTTTTAAAACATATTTTATAAATTTGAAAAATATAAAAAATGAAAGATCAAAATACGTAAACTTTACTCTTTTTAAAATGGATGAGTAAATCTATAAAGTGTGAAACTGTTAGTTTATATATAAAATTTAGTTTCCGTCACAAATGGTTAAAGATAGAAAATTAACAAATCATTTTTTCATCCAACACTAAAACTAACCTCAATCCATCAAAAATAAAAATAACCATCAAATTTTATTTTATTTTAATTACATTAACCATTATAAAATGAATCTCTATAATTACATTAACCATTATAAAATGAATCTCGACACACTCAAATATAAAATAGAAATATCTTACATACAATCAAATCACAAATTAGAAATTGATTGATTTGAATTTTATGAAGTGTTCCTGAATTACAACGTGGTGGTATTTTAGTGGCGAAGGGAGTCTTTGAGGCGGCGTGAGAATTGGGGGTAATGGTCAGAGATGCTAAATCGTCGAATTCAATGTATACCGTTCTTATTTCCAGATAGTACAATTCTAAATATTAAGGCTGTTGCACTTCTTCCCCATTTCATCGGATTGTCAAATGATTCTGCTTGAGGACATAAGAACGCAATTAACGGAAGACAAGCATGTAATACAAGCAAAAATCAAACCCAGCCCTGGGAAAGTGGGCAATTCTTACAGGAGACAAAAGGCAGAAAGAAACTATAAATTCCCAGTTGGAAGGAGAATCTCCAAAACTATAACGGAGTCCCATTAACTTTGGGATGCAGGAGTTAGTTTGAGAAGTTGGAGATCATATAAATGTCATGATGGTCAAAGCCATCTATCTTGCAGTTGGTGTGTTGGGAAACTACCTTAGTCTGGGAATATTTCATTTTTTTCAAAAAGCTATATAGAGAAAGAGTAAAAAATTTCCATTGGGGGTCATTTAGGCTAAGTACAGCCATCGACTCCTTACATTCTCAACCCTCTCGACTGTCCACGAGAGCCCAACTGGCGATCCTGCCTCCCAGGAGTCTTTACAGGGCGTAAAGGGATCCGTTTCCTCTGTGTTGCTCAATTCTATATTTTCGAGGAGCATCGGGTGACTTGGGTTTCTGGTTTTGGGGGATTGTTGATGTGGGTTTCTCTTTGTTTTGTACATTAGTTTCTCTGCTCTTTGGTATGCTGAGGATCTGCAGCACTTGAGGGCATCTGTATGATTTTTTGTGCACCATAGGGCATTTGGGCACTTTGAGCTTTGGGGATTCAAGATCCAGATCTGATAGCGTAAATTGATGGGCTGGAAGTGATTGGATCTGTGTGTAATTTTAGAGGTTGGGTAGGCATGGCACCTGCAAGCAAGGCAGACAGGAAGGCGGCCCTTGATGTGGCATCATGGATGTTCAATGTCAGCACATCTGTTGGGATTATTATGGTTAACAAAGGTCTCATGGCTAGATATGGCTTCACTTTTGGTCAGTCTCCCGTCCTGTAAATCTCCTGCTTTTTAATTTCATCAGATTGAAGCATTTTTAATTTCAGAGTTTATTGATATTTATTCTCTGGTTAGATGGCTCTGTTTGATTTTTTACTTGTTTTCTGTACAAAGCATTAATCTCGAAACCTTTTCTCTGATGGGGAATTCTGATACATATACATTTCTGTGTGTGTGAGAGAGGGAGTGTGAGTGATTTGCATTTATTTTTATTCTAGGTCACAACACTGCTCATAATTTGGGGCAATGGGCAAATTATGTGTTAGATGGGTGAATTATCTGATCTCTGAAGTGGAGTTCTTGTTTTCTTTCTATGCAGCTACTACATTGACAGGCTTACATTTTGGAATGACCACACTGATGACAATTATTCTTCGTTTTATGGGTTATATCCAGCCTTCCCATTTACCTTTCTCCGAGCTTGCGAAATTTGTGATCTGTGCCAATTTCTCCATCGTTGGCATGAATGTCAGTCTCATGTGGAATTCTGTAGGTTTTTACCAGGTGAGATTGATACACTTACTTTTTCTATATTACAAACAAGTATGCCATTCCTTTGTAGGATTTAAATCAATATACTTCCTTTCTCACCTTTTCTGTTCATTTGTATGTAAATCAACAGCTTAGCTGCTGTCAGAGTTACTGAGAATTGTTGGAATTTTTTTATATGGAACCTAATACATACTAAAAATATTGCATCCGATAAAAGTGGTGAAAGTATGGAAAATTGCAGGAACATATAAAATTCAAAGTGCAAAGTGATGCAAATTCTTGAAACTTGCTATTCAGCATACATTAAATGAGGAATCAAACGAGGAAATGACAAAGAAAATCAAGCAGCAAAGGAAGAAGATCAATTCCAGAGATCAAACCATTCTTATGATCCTAGAATCCTTCTTAAAATTCAGAATATTGGCAGACAAATATTTCTGGACTTCCTATCTATAAATGCCATAAGTTGAATTATTAGAAATTTGGGAGTATTTTAATGCAATGTTCTTAACCCCACATCCCTGTGGCTTCTTGCCAACCGGCATGTATCATATTGTAGTAAACAATTAGGGCCCTTAGATAAGCGTGCTTCCTGTTGGTGGAGTTTATTGAATGGTTTAGAACTCCTTCGTACAGTCCCTTGCTCAGATTGAATTTTATTTTATAAATATCAAAACTTTTTTATGAGGTGCACTTTGTATTGCAGTTTTGAGCATGATAACTATATTTTGTTGTTTTGAATGTAATGCCTTGTTTTTGTTAATATTTAGTTTCTTATATGAGCTTCTATTTGTTGTGCAGATAGCAAAGTTGAGCATGATACCTGTATCTTGCTTTTTTGAAGTTCTCTTTGACAAGATTCGTTATTCAAGAGATACCAAGTTAAGTATAATAGTAGTGCTAGCTGGTGTAGCAATATGTACTGTCACAGATGTCAGTGTCAATACTAAAGGTTTTGTAGCTGCTGCGATTGCAGTATGGAGCACTTCTATGCAACAATATGTAAGTCTTAAATCATCCTTTCACTACACATTTCTATGTTTCACTAATATCAGAGACATCCAATATTTTGTTGTTGTTTGCTTTTGAGGTACTTCAATTTTGTTTATTAGGCTAGAAATTTTTTCTCTATCTTCTGATACAAAGCTCTTTTATGCTGTTGTATGCACAGTATGTTCACTACCTGCAGAAGAAATATGCACTGGGTTCTTTTGATCTTCTTGGACATACTGCGCCATTGCAAGCAGCTACTTTGCTCATTTTAGGTCCTTTTCTTGATTACTGGCTTGCAGAAAAAAGAGTGGATCTTTATGATTATTCCATAACTTCTGTGGTAAGATGGGAAGGGCATCATTCCTAGCTTATTTTCTCTTATGTGGTATTTTTGTTTATTTGTTACATAAGCTTAATCACAGGCTCAAAAACTTGGGCACATGATATTCCTTCATCATTAGGTCAATGAGAGTTTTGTAGCTAATCCTGTGTGTGATGGTTGTACAGCTCTTCATTACACTCTCATGCGTGATCGCTGTTGGTACCAATCTTAGCCAATTCATCTGCATTGGCCGGTTCACAGCAGTCTCATTTCAAGTTCTTGGTCATATGAAGACTATCTTTGTCCTTGTATTGGGATTCATCTTTTTTGGCAAAGAAGGGTTAAACTTACAGGTGGTCTTGGGAATGTTCCTAGCTGTGATTGGAATGGTTTGGTATGGTAATGCATCCTCAAAGCCTGGCGGTAAAGAACGGCGTATGTATCCAATTTCTAGTGAAAGGAACCTGAAACTTGGGGGATCTGAAGATGGAGGGCTTGACAAAGTTTAGCAGATTAGAATATACGCTACTGCTTAGGTTGATTCTACACCTGATAACAGAGGCTTGCCCAATGATACACATTGCTTGTGGGCTTCATTTGGGCTTCATTTATTGTTTTTATAGATATTTTTCCTGGTTGGCATTGCATTTAAGAGATTGTTGAGTAATGTGCCATGTGGTACAGTTACAATTTCTCCACAAATTTATTGTAAGAGCATGAATTTGTATACGGCTGCTACCCTTTGCAAGGTAGAGGAAGTACAACATAAAATCTTTAATTGGTCAGCCTTGCAGTTTTCTTTCATGCAAGCAAGGCTTCTACATCATCGTCTTTTGCTTGAATAACACTCATTATTTATTGTATGTTTGTCACTTCTCAGTTAGTATTAGAGATTCGAATCTCTTTTCTCAGAATTGCAGGAAAGCGTATGCATACTGGCTTCTATCTTGTTCTGACATAATATGTGCCTGCCAATTCATTTTCTGCTAATTTATCACAATACCTATATCTAATAGCACATAATAATCATTTGTGAGATGCAGCTCTTAGTCAAATGCAGAAATAAGGGGAGAATTGATTCGATCTGAGATCGTAAGTACATCATGAAGGAAATAATTGAATTATACTACGACTTAATGTTTACTGAGCTTTGTGGAGAAAAGGGACGGAATCAGTGGTAACAAACATTTTGGTAGTTTTTCAAAGATTAAATCTGATCACTAAAATTCAAACAACTTGTATATATACCGCGGTCCAAACGATAAGTGCCATTGCTTGCTTGCTAAGGGAGCCACAACTTTTATAATGTCCAAGAAGGGGTTAAAATTCATCTAATGAAAGTTTGAACATTGCTTTGGTTGAGGACTAAATTCTGCTACTGTGGTGTATATTGCTTTCTCTTTTCCCTTCCCAAAATGAGCTGCCTTTATACATGGAAAACATTGAATTAAACTCTGACTGAATTTCGACAGAGCATCAAAAAAGTGCCTCTAGTATCTTTCCATTTCTACCCTTCAAATACAAGCCTATTGATCCGTATTTTTCTACTGAATCTAGTTATTATTGCAAATAATTCCTTCATTTCTTGCTGTTGGCCATGTTCACTTTTGATGTGTTGCGATTTCATGTTGCGGCTTTCTTTATGTTGTTTCTCCATTAAAATGAAGACACCATATTGCAGAGCCTTAACATCTAGGATGCTATGACTGTTAAACCTGCAGATCTTCAATTAGTATCTGTATTGATAATATTCATAACTCAATGAATTCACCTCACAGTTGGATGCTATTGAGTTGGCCTTCTCCAGTGAAGAAAAGCACAAACATTTTGACAAAGACATTGTTTTGGCATTTTGATTGTCTCCTTTACTATGCTATCAGCGAAAACGTTAACCAGCAAAATGTGGTAGAATCATCTGATGTGGACAAGTACTCCAATAAAGGTAGCCAACTAAAAACTAAAGAAACAAAGAAAACGAATGAACAAACTGATGAGTTTTGCCATGAAAACAACAGAGAAGAGGTGGTTGCATAATCTGTTGTTCAATAAGTTGCTGTTGAGTTCAATTATGCCACTGAGCAGAATGGATATGAAGCTGCTAGTTCCTAATGGGTTCGATGGAAAGTTTGGATTCAGCAACCCCATCCAACTAGAGGTTAGTTTCAGATATTTGGAATATACTTGTAGTGTGTTTGTCCTTCATGTGATGAGTTTCCACATGGTTGTAACATACTGTTCTACGATGTTGGGATGGTCTGCTCTTCACAGTGAGGGAGATTGGCTAAACACTTGGGAAATGAAAGGGTGGGTGAAGGAACTGCCTTTTTATGGTGATGGGATGGTCATTCACCTGTGTATGCCTGGGATGTTTTGGTGTTCTTTTGAAACCTGTGTGTTTATCAGTGCGGAAATAATTATCTACTGTTTATTGGCCCCTGCCACTGCATTGGCATTTGAATGATTTAAACCTTATACAAGACTATCGAAACAATTTATTGATACCATTAAATTGATCTTTGCTAATCGAAGCTATGACATCAAGACCATCCAATCCTTTCGCAACCATACTACACTTCAGCATCTTAATAGCAGCAGTTATGATGGACCACTTTAGCTAGTTTGTTTTGATCTTTTTCAGTGCAATAGGCCAATGATTTGGACTATTTTGTGATAATTCCATAAGCTGGTTCTATCATGTTCTGAAGCCTGCTGAATAATATTAGAATAAAACTTTCTAAAAGCAACAAAATTGAAGAAAAAATTGTCTGTTTCTGGACACCTATTCTTGATGAAGGTGAAGCTGCATCATAGCTAGCTGGTTTTTGGTACTTGCTGAATGTTTATTAGAGATTTAGAGGTGCTTCTTGCAAAGCTGGGGTTCTGCTGTTCCGTATGATATGCTTTTACACATACGGTGGGTTGGTAAAGTGGAGCTATTTTTATAAAAATAGTAACTCCAGGGCTGGTTACTTTCAATTTAGTTTTTTTGTATTCTATATTTCATTGTCCAAATTCAGTGAGTTATGATTGTAAACTGGGACTATTAATAAAGGGCCAATCTGCCAGCAAGTGCTACTATTGAGGCCAGATTGTGCAGAGGCGGCAGTGTTAAAAAACTTGCAGCGTATTGACAAATTCTAGACAAGATTTGATCTGTAAACAAGTGACTTATAGCCTGCTTGGTTCACCACCATGGATCCTTTGCCAAAATTAACTTTTGACCACTGTTCTCAGCCTTGTATAGAGGTCTCTTTACTTGGAATGGTCAAAAGGCTCATGTTTTATTTATAACCCACGCTCTGGATAGATTGTCTGGCTCCTTCCTATGCATAATCTACACGCAAGAAACTGAATGACAATACAATGGTAGCTGAATCTCAATCTTCAATGGCTTCTCTGCTCGGTGTATCAACTGGTTCCAATAGCTTTTATGTTTGTGTTATTGGCTTATTGCACTGAGGCCAAACCCAACAGTTAACAACCCATTTTGGTTTTTAGCCAATTACCAACTCTCCTGGTGTCTAAAAACGTGCAATCACAACACTAAGCATCACAGATCTGTTCATTCAAATTCTATGGTACTCAAAAAATAAGCAAATGCACTTATATGAATTTGGTGCCCCAAACAAAATATCATTCCACTTGCCAAATAAACATTATTTGCCTTTATTTGTTAAGGTGACGAAGTCAACATTCAAGTTTGTAATTGGAAACCCATTCTATGAAAGATGAAGGCAATTGGGAAAATGCAAATATTTATAATATACATCTGCACTTTCTGCTGTGATGTGTATATACAGTGCTCTCAAACTTTGAAGCACTGGGAATGAACCAATCTATGCCCATTAACAGAACTCACAAATTACATACCCATTCTCAATATTCAGTCCAGTATGGAAATATGCTGCAGGTGAGATACCATGCTCATCTCTGGAGGCAATTTACTCTATATGTATAGGCCATTTCTCATGATTGTAATTGTAGGATAATGCAAATCAAGAGGGGGTTATGGTTGTAGCAATACCCTGAATGAATTGGTTGTAGGTGATGATACAAAGAGTTGAGATGTCGCTTTTGGTCTTTGCAAAGTTCAGTCAGTTATATCAACCCACCCATCAAAATATTATCAACACAATCAATCTAAGTGCTGCTATTAAGTTGATTTGAGTGAGAGTAATTTGCATAGGATGGTTGTGATAAATGGTATTGTTATCCAATCACAATAGTGATCAACAATCAACAATGGTTGGTGGTGAAACATCCAATCCATCATGGATGAAGGTGAGAGCCCAATTGCATTCTAAACTTGACTTTAGTGACACTATTCAAACAAGTAGTCTTCTCGTGGGGTGACTGAATGGTTGGGTTCCTCCACCTGGTTTCAAAACCCATGGGGGGACATCTTTGGCCTGTTGTGATAAGGCTCAAGGAGTCTCGGATCTTGCTAAGTCATAAATTCCTAGTATATCTGGCTTATACTCTTGGTGTTATAGTGGCAGCTGCTAGGTTTGATCTTAGGCCCCACCTAGATTACTCCAACAAGTAACTGATTCACCATGGTAAAAAAGAAGAAGCAACAATATTTAAACAAGTGTTTCACTACAGGGGGCGCGAAGTGATTGGCTATTTGTGGGGAAGACAACACTAAATTGGGTACTTCTTGTTCACAATCCAATCCTCATAGATCAATTTCCCTACACACCTAGAGGATTCAAGGAGTCAAAACCTAATTCTTGAGTTTTTTGTAATTTGTTGCGATACATGTGTTCAAAATGAATCAAACATGATTTTACTCACTTTCCAAGTGGATTCACCATGGGCCATTTGTCAATTAATGTAATGAAAGATCAATGCTTTAAGTGGAGGCAATGTTGGAGTTTCAACTAGCGAGCTAGTTAAGAACACCATTGAATAATACCATATGCTGGTTAGAAACAACACCAACATCCTAAGGAGAATAGTATTGTTAAATATAAGGGACAAAATTAGAAGCTAAGAAGTAATGAATATTACCTCAATGTTCATTCTTATCGATAGTTTAAATTCCTCGGTGGTTGGGTTTTCAAAGCTTTGGTGGATACAAATAGGTCTTAACTAATGCACTAATCATATTGTTAATGCATATGTGAACTACATGGAGGTTAGCAATGAATTATTTCCTAAAACAAACAAGGCCCTTGATTTCCACAGAGATCAATTCAATATAATAGCAAAAGGATTAAACCATAGGGAACTGCAGATGTGTACTCACATTAATTTGCACATTAGGTCCAATAATTAATTCACACAACCATAGATACAACAATTAATCACATGCATAGGACACCAAATTTTATTGTGGTAACCCAAATGGGAAGACCAACTTCAAATGGTTCCTTGGCCTTCATTTCGGCAACCTTTGGTTACAATGTTGTTCATGATTTTTTATGCATACACCCCTCCTTGGCCCAAAAAACTCTTTAAGAGTGACAACACTGTAAGAAATAGGGAGAGTTGGGGTAATGGGAAGGCCAATAGGTCTAACCTCTTTTTTCCCATTCCTTAATATTCCCTCTCTCTCTCTCTCCCATTGAATTCACTGTTGTTTTATTTAATTTTATATTTACATTGTTTTTAGTAGTTATCTAGCCTTCCTTAATTGTCAAATTACGTTGCATGTACTAAGTTTTACAACTATTTTCTTGTTCGAATCTATTTTGGATCAAACCTTTCCATTGAGAGGCTTTCTGATTTGGATTAATGCGCCTTTTGTTTGCTTTTACATAACACAACTCTAACTCTTGTTCTAGCTCTAACTCATGGCTCTGGCTACTGGATCCTGTTCTAGCTCTAGCTTTGGCTTTGGTCGTTGGCTTGCTTATTACCACCATGAAGAAGTTTGCTTGCTAGTTCTCAACTTTAAGCAATCTTTAGATCCAAACTCTACAAGCAATATTCATTCCTATCTCTCAAAATCTGAGAAAATCCATCTTGGAAGTCAATTAAGCCAGGTTAAATGACAATCTTCTTGTTCGGTGTTACACCGACAAGCTATGCCATACCGTAACAATTCCACAAGAGGTCATGTGGTTGTTTTCTTCTACTAGGGCTAATTGTTTTTCCACAATGGAAACAATTCTATGCGCCCATGTCAATTGAATGGTCATCTTACATATCCTTATATGTTGGCCGTAGAAGACTTGATGGTACCCTAGTTCATTTGTTAGTGAGTCATTTTTCAACTAGCTTGTAATGAAAGAAATGTCAGTGCATGCTTGATATCCTTCTTTGCTCTCTCCTGCTTCCATCGAACAACTTCTTGCTTCATTAGTGAGGTTTACCTCTTGTGTTGCTATAATTCCTTGGACAATGTCTGCTCCATGGGCTAGAGATGTAAGGAACTCTTCAACATCTTTTCTCTTCACTCTCCAAACCTTTCCTTCGGTTGTGTGGTTTTTGGGGTGAAACTCTAGATGAAGTTGGCTACTTCACTTCCTAGTGGCCACTCAACTTGTGGTGGTGGTAAAAATTCTTGATGCTACTATATGCAGTGCTCCACACCCATATTTTATCTACATGCCTCTGAGTTTGTCATTGGTTTGTGCAAGCCTTCTAGCCATTCTTCTTCTGAAAATAATTTATTTTGTGGCAAGTGTCTGGCTTCTCCCAACAAGATCCCTCTTAGGATGGTCTTTCTTACCATAAAAGGGACATACTTTGGAACAAAAAGAACATGCAATATTTGTGGGATTTCCTCTTGTAGCAATGACAAACAAGGGATGTCTTGTTTGATGTAGACTTCTTGCTCTTTGTCTTCTTATTATAGATGATCTTCTTGCCACCTCTTCTAAGTGTTGTGGCAAGGTGAATCTTTATAATTTCCTTGTCAGTTCCCTTCTGCAAATTTTCCATAAGGATAGAATGGGAGTGTGTTTCCCTCTTCCTTTGTTGCTTTTTCTTCTTATGAGTAGGTGAACTAAGCCATCTTTTTCCTCCATGAAGTGGTCTTCATAATTATGGGATTTTTCCCTCGGCCATCTAAACCTAGGTCTTCATCCTTGACCCTTACTGTAGCTACAATGGGGTTTAGGATGCCCTTTCTTTTCTTACCTAGCCCTTGTATATCGTAGCCCATCTACATCAACAATTTTCAACTTAGTCCCCCTAATATGATTTTCAAAATCAATAAAGTGCGTTTGTGAAAAGTTTAAGGAAGGCGAGCTTACCAAAGTGGTCTTAATCATAACATTGACCTTAGCAATGCCAGTGGAAGTTGGATTTACTTTCTTGGTCTATTGGATAACTGATTGTTAGGATATTCCGACACATAGGAAATAGTTAAGAATAACTTAGTCTAGTGTAGAGTTAGGTAAAGTGTGTTTCTTTACCATGTACATTTGTAACTTATAATCCGACGATCACGATTTGTAGTGATCCGACGGTTATCTCTCTCCTCGGTATTAACGACACTTGATCCATGGCTTAATACCCGATTGGTCCATGATCTCTATTTAAAGAGCATGGAGGGTCATTTGTCTGGTAATCGTTTATGAGAGAAATATATGTAACTTTTCTTTTTATATTAATAATTTGTCTGAAGTGGCCGCGTTGGCTTAGGCCATGGACTGTTTCTCTCTTTGAGGGTTTTAACCACGTGATTATATTGGTGTACTGATTTGTGATCTGTTTGTGAGCGGTGACCTTTGGTTCTTGATCTATGGAACTTACCCTGTAAATTCCTCCATGGTATCAGAGCTATTTTGAGGGCCGCATCCGCCGTTGATCAAAATCCGAAGCCGGCTCGACTGCATGCGAATGTCGTTTTGTAGATCCACTATTTCTGAACATTTTTGGGCTTGGAGTACTGCTCTGTTGTGTCCAAAGCGTCTGTTACAGTGAGGAACACCTTTCGTTTTATGCGAAAAGATTTATCGCTGCCCAAGTTATGACAGTTTAGATCTGGAGGTATAAAGCATCTGTTTTGCAGTGATATTTGTTAATAGTTCTGCTTATTTCGGTTCCCTCTGTTTATTTTTGGTTTTTAGGTTTTATTTATTTGCCGGATCTATACCCTCTTCTCTGTGTATGCTCTTTGCTCTGCGTTGCATGCAATCTCAGCGAATTGAAAATAGGAAAAGATATTTTTTGTGCTACGTATGCTCTTTCCCCGCGTCTTTGTGCGATCTCGGGAAATCAGAAATAGTGAAAAAATTGGTAGTTGCCGGTAAGGCTAACCAAAATCTTACATTCTGCGGTAAGGCTTGCATTTCATTTTTTTTGCTCGGTTTTTGTGTTTTTTTTGTGTAGGAAAAGGCACGCACACCGAAGAGTTAAAAAAAAAAAAACCCTTCCTCCTTTCAAACAATAATATAATCCTTTTATTATCTCACTTGGTGAGGAGTTAGTTTATGAGAATAGAGGTCTTGGGTTCAAGTCTCCTTCTCAAGCTTCTTTTGTAAAAAAAATTTGTTAAAAGGGGCGAATTTTTTTTTTTTTAAACCCACACTTCATCCCATTCCCGTAACTATTTGGCATCTTCAACTCGTTTTTTCAAAAAAGCATAACTTTTTCATCCGAAAGCCGTTTTTCGAGCCGTTTTTTTTTAAACGGCCTAATTTTTCGAGTTCTTTCCATTGGAGCAGTTAGTTTCAGCTTTTCTCAGCTTCAGTTTAAAAAATAAATAAATAAATAAATAAAAAATAAAAAATGGAAAGTGCATGCCTGATTATTCTTAACAGCACCAATTATTTCCAATGGCTACCTCACATGGTAGATATACTTAGAAGTAAATTTCTTTATAGAATAGCCACAGGAGTAGAAACTAAACCTTCTGATGATGATAAAGTTGTTAAATGAGAAAATAAACAAGATCAAGCATGAGAGTTGATAGGAATGTCCATTGCTCAAGATCTTCAATTTCATATACTTGACATTGACACCCCTCATGAACCCTTGGACAAGCTAAATATTGTCTTTGGCATTCAAAATCAAATCAGGGCCCATCAGCTTGAAAATGAGTTGCTTACTTTGGACCCCAATAATTTCTCTTCTATTGAAGACTTTTTGTCCAAATTCAAGACCCTTAGACTTCTTTTAGAAGGTTGTAAGGTCAAAAAGGAAGATAGTAGTCTCATCTATTGCATTCTTGCTAAGCTTGGCTCTGCATACGCTGTATTTGTTTCCGCCTTCCATTCCACTAGAGAAGCCATCATTTCTTCAAGAACCACCTACAAGAATCCCTCTTTTGATTCATTTTGTGATTCTTTGATAAGAGAACAAGAAAAACTCTTACACCTTAGTCTTATCACTCCTGGAAATGCTTCTAAGAAATCCTTAGCATCCCAACAACAATCATATCAAAAGACTCCCTAGAAGCAGTATCCTAAAAAATATGGTCTGAAACCAAACAAGGGTCCTAAGCAATTTCAACGGCAAATTTAAAAAGAAACTCACCAAAATGATAAGGCAAATAAAAGCAAAAGGAAGAAGACCGATAGACATTGCAACTTTTGTAATCGTGATGGCCATATAGAGTCCAAATGTTTTAAGAAGATGGAAGCCTTAGAAGCAGCAATGAAAAAGCACAACATCAATTTGGAGCACTCTTCACCTTCATCTTCAGGAATGACACTTTCTTCTTGTGGTTGTCAAGCATCAAGATTTGGTTATGCATTAAATGTATCTTCCTCTTCTCATTCTCATGAGTGGCTCATTGATTCTGGAGCTTCTTATCACATGGAAAAAAATAAAGCCATGTTTTCTTCTTTAAATGATTGTAACACCAAACATATTTATATTGGTGATGATAGATCTCTTAGTGTTGTAGGATCTGGAACCATTCATCTAGATAATGGTCAATTTAATGATGTACTATGTGTTCCTACCTTGTCATGCAACCTTCTCTCTGTTTATCAGATAACTCATTCAGGTGAAGGGAAAATAGTAGAATTCTCACCTCATGATGTTGTAATCAAGGACCTCAAAGATCCTAAACATATTTTAGCTACTAGCATTATTGATGATTCCACAAGGTTGTATAAGTTTGACAACTTTGGGTCATCATGTCTTCCCTCCATTTTTTTTGCTCATAATGATGAAGTGAGCAAACTTTGGCATGAGCGATTTGGTCACTTAAACTATCGTTCTCTTCAAACTCTATGTAAGGAAAATATGGTGACGGGTCTTCCTATGGTATCTTGCCGAGATGGTGTTTGCTTCGGATGTGTACTCGGAAAACATCATCGAGATAGTTTTGACAAAAGTGCCTCTTGGCACACTTCAACCCCTTTGCAGCTTGTACACAGCGATTTATGTGGTCCACTTCCTATTGCTTCTTTCTTTGGTTGCAAGTACTTAACGTTTATTGATGATTTTTCCATACGCACTTAGGTATACTTCTTAAAACTCAAGAGTGAAGTTTTTAACATGTTCTTGGCCTTTAAGGCCTTTGTTGAGAAACAATTTGGACATCAAATTCTTAAGTTAAGATCAGACAATGGCGGAGAATATGTTAACAACAAATTTATCAACTTCTGCGCTGAGCATGGCATTCAATTGCAACATACCGTTCCATATACTCCACAACAAAATGGTGTAGCTGAAAGGAAGAATCGCACCTTAAAAGAAATGGCTAATTGTATGCTTCAATCTAAAGGACTTGGTCTCAATTTTTGGGCAGAAGCCATTAACTGTGCAAATTACATAGTAAATTGTACTCCTACTAAGGTTTTAAAGAATAAAACTCCAGAAGAAGCTTGGAGCTCAATCAAACCAGAGGTAAGTCACTTTCGTGTTTTTGGAAGTGATGCTTGGGCCCATATTCCAGATGTGAAACATAAAGCCTTAGAACCTAAGAGTGAAAAATGCATTTTTGTTGGATATTTTGAAGATGTCAAAGGATATAGACTTCTTCAACCAAAATCCAAAAATATAATCATTAGAAGAGATGTAAAATTTGATGAAAATATATCGACCTGCGAGCCTAGTTCGGTGAGTTTGCCACCTTTGGCCTGCGAGCCTAATTCGGCATATGTGCCACCTCTCTCTCTCTCTCTATTCTATTTTTAATAGCATTCCTTATAGTTCAGATGATGACAGTGAGGATGACAATCCTCTTCCACCTCTTGAAATTGTTCCTTTTACTCCACCGCTTCCAAGATGGGTCTGCTCTACTTGGGATGTAGCAGATTCTCTTGTAGGTGACCCTGTCGATTGACGACGTACACGTTCTCAGTTTGAAAGAGCCTGTTCCTTATTTGCTCAAGTTCCAGAAAATCCTGATCCAGAAACCTTTGAAGAAGCCTCCAGTCATCCAGATCGAGGTGAAGCTAAGAATGAACAATATCGCTCCTTATTGGAAAATGATACTTGGGATCTTGTTCCTCTTCCAAAGGAAGAAAACTTGTCAGATGCAGATGGGTTTACAAAAAAAAGTTTGGACTAGATGGAAAAGTGGATAGACATAAAGCTCATCTTGTCGCTAAAGGATTTTCACAAGTTGAAGGCATTGACTATACTGAAACCTTCTCCCCTGTTGCCAAAATGAATTCTATCTGCATTGTTCTTTCCCTTGCTGCCTCCTTTAAATGGGAAGTCCATTAGATGGATGTTAAATCCACCTTCTTACATGGAGATTTGCATGAAGAAATCTACATGGAAAAAACCCCTGGCTTTATTAAAAAAGACTCCATCCTTGTTTGTCGCCTTAGAAAGTCTCTCTATGGTCTCAAACAAGCTCCTTGGGCTTGGTATGCCAAAATGGATAGATTTCTCTTAGATAATGGCTTTTCTAGGTGTCATTCTGACAACATTGTCTACACCAAGAAAGTGGGTAAGTCCTTCACCATCCTTGTTCTTTATGTTGATGATATTATCCTCACTGAGAGTGATCCAAACCATATAAACCATGTGAAGTCTAGCCTCAAAAAGAAGTTTGAAATGACAGACTTAGGACACTTGCATTATTTCCTTGGTCTTCAAGTCTTGCAATCCAAGGAAGGCATTACCCTCTCTCAGTCCAAGTATGTCTGTGATCTTCTACACCACTTTCACATGGAAGACTGTAAGCCAACCCCTTCTCCCTTTCAGTCTGGATTCAAGCTTTCAGTCACTTGTACTACCCATGAAGTTGATGCTACCTTATATCATCAACTTGTTGGTAAACTTCTATATCTAGCCCATACCTGTCCTGACCTTTCCTTTGCCATTGGTCTTATCGCTCAGTTTATACACCAACCTCATGAAAGTCACTGGAAAGCAGCCAAAAGAATACTTCGATATATTCGAGGTACAGTTCAGTTTGGAATTCATTACAGTGCAGGAGCATCTCCATTGTTGATTGGTTTCACTAATTTTGATTGGGCTGGTGACCCTGATGATCAAAATTCGACTGCAGGATATGTATTCACTCTTGGTTCAAGACCTATTACTTGGTCTTGTAAGAAATAAAGTGCCATCTCTCTTTCTTTAGCAGAAGCGGGGTATCGTGGTGCAGCTGAAGCCAACAAGGAAGCCATGTGGCTTCGTCAGATCCTATCTGAATTTGGTCTTCATTAGCAACATCCAACTACACTTTGGTGTGATAATCAGAGTGCCATTCAACTATGTAAAGATCCAGTTTAGCATCAGCATATGAAACACATTGAACTCCACATACACTTCGTCAAAAATCTCATTCATGATCGTGTTCTTGAAGTGCAGTACTGTCAAACCAATGATCAAGTAGCTGATATCTTTACAAAGACTCTCATAGAAGCGAAGTTTACAAAACTTCGATCCATGCTTGGAGTTCAGGAAATTTGTCATTAAGGGGGGATAGGCTCTGATGTCTCCTTCCTTCTCCTATTGTGTCACTTTTGTAAATCCTTCAATCCTATCCCAAGTTGTAGGAAATAGTTAAAAATAACTTAGTCTAGTGTAGATTTAGGTAAAGTGTGTTTCTTTACCATGTACATTTGTAACTTATAATCTGACGATCACCATTTGTAGTGATCCGATGGTTATCTCTCTCCTCGATATTAAGGACATTTGGTCCATGGTTTAACACCCAATTGGTCCATGATCTTTATTTAAAGAGCATGGATGGTCATTTGTCTAGTAACCGTTTATGAGAGAAACATATGTAACTTTTATTTTTATATTAATAAATTTCCTGAAGTGCCCGCGTTGGCTCATGCCATGGACTGTTTCTCTCTTTGAGAGTTTTAACCACGTGATTATATTGGTGTACTGATTTGTGATCTATTTTTGAGCGGTGACTTTTGGTTCTTGATCTACAGAACTTACCCTGTAAATTCCTACACTGATTTTAGCTTTGCCATTTCTTCTTCCTTTGTTGCCAACTCTCGATGTAGTTGAACCATCATCTCAGTGACATTGTCATTTCGCCAGTTAACTACCTAGATGACCTTCTCTCCTAATTGCACAAGCTACACTCTTCTCTTGTCCTAATGTCCCATGATAGTTGTGAGGGACCCTTCACATTCATCAAATTGCTCCCTTATCAATTGTAGTAGTTTAAATTGGTATAGGCCTCAAGTTTCTTGTCAATCTTTGCAATCATCTAGTCATACATCCAGGCTTTCTCTTTCAAGTGTTTGTTCACTTTTTGAATTTGAAAAATGATGGCCTTTAATTCGTCCTCCTTTTCTCTATTTATTTTACCCATGCTAGGTTTGCAAGTTTCCGGAGGTTGTGTCACAATTAAGGAATCAATTGTTATGATGTCTTATGACCTGTAAATGAGGGCCGTATAGTCCACTCGCTTTACCCACACAAATCCTTTCTGAAAATTAACTTCTATCCTTAGTTCTCAATATTCTAATGAGAGCTATTTTCTGGAACTGGTTATACGACTTATGTTCTTTGTGTAACCTTTACTATGGATTGATGATCTAGCTTCTTCCTCTGCATAATCTACACAAGAAATTGAATGGAAATGAAATGGAAATTGAATCTCCACCTTTAGTGGTTTTTCCCTTGGTATAACCACTAATTCCAAAAGCTTCTATGCTCATGTTATTGACTTATTGTGTGAAGGCCAATACTCAACAATGGACAAACCACCTTGGTTTTTAGCCAATTTCCAAAACTCTTGGTGTTTGGAAATGCGTAAATCACAACACCTTAAGAATCAACAAATATGTTGTTCATTCAAATTCTATTATACTAATAAAATGAGCAATGCACTCTTATGAATTCGAAGCCAAAAAAAAATATCATTCCACTTTCCAAATAAACAAGGTTTTTCTTTGTTTGTTAAGGTGACAATCCTAGCCTCTAGTTTGTAATTGGAAACCCATTTGATGAGAGCTGAATGCAATTGGAAAACATAAATATTTATAATATACCTCAACAATTTTTGTTCTTGGAATGTGTTTATATAGTGCTCTACAAATATGTAGCATTAGCAATGAGCCAATATGTGCCCAATCCAGAACCCGCACATTATATACCTATTATCAATATTCATTCAAGTAATGAGTACGTCGCAAGTGAGATACCATTTTCATCTATTGAGGCAATTTAGTTTATATGAACAAACCATTCCTCATAACTATCAACATTGAATAATACAAATCAAGAGGGAGTATAGTTGTAACATACCATGAATGGATTGGTTGTAGGTGATGATACATATAGTTGAGATGCCACCTTTTGTTTCTATAAAGTTTGGTCAATTATATCACCCCATCCATCAAAATATTATAAACTCAATCAATCTAAGTGCTATAGGTATGTGGGCACTATAAAAAAATGGCTATTGAGTCAATTGAGAGAGTAACTTGTGTAGGATGGTTGTTGTAAATGGTATTGTTGCCTAGTCACATGCTTGATCAATAATAGTTGGTGGTGAAACACCCAATATATTATGGATAGGGGTGAAAGCATAATTGAATTTTAGCCTCGAGTTTATCACAATATTCAAACAAATGGTTGGTTGTAGGTGACTTGAGGTGATATGCTGATTGAGGGGTAGAAAACACAAAATAGGGTTATGCCCTATTCACAACATAATCCTCATAAATTAATTTTCTTGCCCACTTTGGAGGATCATGGAATCAAAACAATTTGAACGATGTGATGCCAACTATCGATCTATTATCTAAACGTAATGATTGAGTAGTTTGCAATTTGTTGCGATACATATGAGTTCAAAATGAATCAAGCACAATTTTCTCAAATTCAAATTGATTCACTATAAGCCATTTTCCAATTATTGTGATGGGAGATCAATGCTTGGAGTGGAGGCAACATTGGAGTTTAGACTAGTGAGTGGGTTGAGAAAACGACTGAATGACACCATACAGTAAGAAAAAATGCCAATGGTTTGAGGAACACTGTGATGTTGAATATGAGGGACAAAATTAGAAACTAGGTAACAACTCAATCAGTACAACCTTCAATCTCAATTTGGAAATATATAGATGGTTTGAATTCCTTAGCACTAGGGTTTTCAAAGCTTTGGTGGATACAAATAGGGATTAACTAATACACACAACATGGTTGTTGATGTAGTATGTGAATTAGATGGAGATGAGTAATGAATTATTTATTATAGTTAACAAAGCCTTGGATCCATTCACTGTAATAGTGAAAGTATTACACTAAGGAATTGCAATAGTGTGCAAAAATTAATATGCTCACTAAACCGAATAATTAATTCACAACGCAATAGATACAACAATTGAACAACATTATAGAACACAAGATTTTACCTTGGAAACAAAATGAAAAAACTAGCTTGCAATAATTTCCTAACATTCATTTGACAATCTCTAATTACAATGTTGTTCGTAATTCTCCATACATATAATATAAGAAATAAGTAAAATTGAAATAAAAGAAAAGAAGAATTACATAACCTTTTATTTATCATTCTGAAAATTTTCTGTTATATTATTATTTTTTATATATCAAATATATATATTTTAATTATTTTATTTTTATTTTATTTAAATTTATATTGTTTTAATAATTTATTAAACCTTCTTTAATTGTAATTTAATTATTTTATTTTAATTTTATTTAAATTTACATGGTTTTAATAATTTATTAAACCTTCTTTAATTGTAAAATTACACTTATAGATATTGAATCCTACCACAATCAAATTTATTTCGAATCAAAGATCATCATAACACATCATGATAAAAAATAAAATAAAAACAAACAATGGTGCAATTGGGAAGGTTTGCAGCATATCAAAGTCTAAATTGGAACCTCAAAAATAATATTTTCACCAATTTTGAAAATTTTAAGAACGTTAGGAAAACCTGGAGCTTAAAAGTTCTAGGTAAAATGTACTTACTTTCGATAACTCTTTAGTGTTAGGGATGAGAGCATTAGAGGAATAAAACATATCACTCAGAGTAATGGTTTAAAACATTGATACAATTTAATTGTTTTTGACCAAGATTGTAATGGTTTGTTATTAAAATGGTGTTTATTTAACATTTTTAAAATTTCTAGATATTTTATATATATATATATATATATATATATATATTATTTTTTAGTTTAATTAATAAATGAAATGATATTTTTAATATTTTGTCTAATTAATTTTGTTTAAAATTTAGTAAATTTTTTAAATATCATTAGTTTAAAGTTGTTTAATTTATAAAAATTAGATGTTTTATGTGTTTTTAGAGTGTTAATCTATTTAACAACAAGAAATCACAAAAGTCATTATGTCTATTAGTTAGACTACACCTATATTATACAATTCCAATTTACACTACACCTATACTATACAATTCCAACTTTTACTTGCCTAGATCCATCTTAACTCTAGAGAGGGATCAAATATATTCACTTTAAAAGAAGTTTGCATCTCAAGAGATTTCATCCCTATACCAAGTCTCTTCCAAATAAACCACAAATTTTTTTTAGGGTCAAAGCATTTCAAACCACTTATTAGGATTCATCATCAAGACATAGATATATAACCTCACCTAAAAAACAAATAAATATAGGAGAGATACAAAGGTTAAATCAAATAAATAATACTATATTCACAAAGAATGTTAAAGAATAAATAAAATTAAAAAAGGAAATAAATTGTTGGACCTCTCTCTAGACTTGGTAGATAAGGAGTTCAGATAGATTTTGGCTGGTTTAATTTCTCCCTTCAAATAAACTATGTTCCACATAAATACCATGAGTCAATACCATAAAATTATTTAATTTTTAATTTAATTTTTTAATTTTTGACAAAGTAAAAATGTTTTCACCTTATTAATTTTTAATTTTAATTTTGATGTGGTTTGACCGAATCAAAATTTTTATAGGATAAAACATGAGATTACATCTATTTCAAATTACATTAGAAAATCTCAACAAATCTCCACTAAATTTTAAATAAAATTATATAATTACTCAAATCTCTTTGCGATGCGAAGTAAATCTTACTTGCCCTTAACATGTGTCAGTAGCATTAATGGGAAAACATAGTATACTAAATATTCTGATCTCTACTGATTTTCATGAAATGCACCTTTCCTTCTTTAATAGACTCCCCAGATTGTCGTCAATTAATGATATAAAACAGAGTTTGTTAAATATGCACTGCTTGAAGTCTTTATTGACTTTGATTAACATGTACAACTTTGATAGATTAAAAAAATGGATTTATGAAAACGAGTGATACATTCTTTTTGAGCGCGAGGTATATATAATTATTTGTGGTGACAAAGTTGGGGAAAAAATTGAGCTTACATATTTTCTATGCCAAAAAACCGTGCATCGGCTTGAAAGTTCGCATCGACGTCTTTTTCAACGTGATAATTTTATTAGATTTTTGGATAAAAATTTATAAAATTTATGGTGTTTTTTTGTTTTTGTTTTTTTTAATACATCTGCACATTCTAATAAGAGTATATTTATTTTTTAAACTTTGGTACTATTTTATTTAGTTCATATTTACTCTCAACAATGTTAGTTTTGTTTACCTTTGAGGTTGTAGTCCAGAGACTATGTGTGATGGTTTGGTCTTTTCAAGTTTTGAGGTCTATTTTTGAGGAGAGTTATGTACTAATTTTTTTTCGATTTCTACGAATATTATGAAATATATATATATAAAGTTGGGTTATATTTTTCGCTTTTTTTAGAAAAAATATCACTTTTAAAAGTTCTTCAACTTTCTGCAAGCCAAAACAATTTTTCTGTTTAGAATTTCATTTTACGATAAAAATAAAATTTGTCAGAAATTTTATTAGCTTTCTATTACTTATTTTTTGGAATTTTTTTTTTCACATTTCATATGTCAACTTAACATTTCTTTGAGTGTATTATTTAACAATCAAACGATTCATAAAAATTCATGTTGAAACGCGTTGGCGCATTCTTTGAAAACTGTGTGTTTTTTAGAAAAAAAATGTATTACAACAATCTAGACAGAGTCCACTTCGGTGTCGTTATATTTACGAAACCAACTAATGCATATCATAATTACTAGAATTTTTTGAACCGAATCAATATGAAAAAACTGCATATTTTGAATATGTTTTGGTCCGCGTGAAGTTTCTCACCATAATGTAATGCATCATAATTTTTTCAATTTTTTTTACAGTGTATTTTGGAAGATACTTAATTTTGATTTCACTAAATCATAATGACCTTCAGAAATTGTTTGCACCCATTTTATTACAAAATTAATTAAAATTAGTAAATATCTATGGAACTCTATAAAAATTATATTTCTTGAAAGTAGAAATGCTTGTCTTGGTTCCGAAAGTTAATTCATAAAGTTTGATGGAGTTTAATCACTCTAAAGTTGAAGAAATGTGTTCAGAGTCGAGCTGCAGCGTAGTTGCAAACATTTTAGTTCGAGCAAATTGTTTTTTGCCGCTCCGTCCCATTAGTTTTAACGACAAAAAAGTTTGGCTGAACTTATGCTCACAAATTACGTCGGCCGAAAAATTCAATGGAGTCTCTCAAAAAAATAATTCGCAACTATATAAATAACCAGAAATGGAATCATTATTTTCACACATTTCTTCATTTAGGTTAAATTTGCAAAGGAATTTTTTTGGGCTTAATTTTCAAAGGAAATTTTTTTAGAGGTTTTTTGGGCTTAATTTTCAAAGGACATTTTTTAGAGGTATTTTTAAAGTGACATTTTTTTGAGTAAATCTTTTATAATAATTTTTTAAAGCGAGGTTTTGTCTAATTTTTTAAGTGAATTTTTTTTGCAGGACTTGGAAGGAATATTTTGAGCTTCATTTCATTTTTAAAAGACATTTTTTTGACGGAATTTTTAAAGTAAGTGTTTTGGGTTGAAGTATGTCTTTTGTGCAAAATTTTTAAAGTGAGCTTTTTTGAAATTAAATCTTTTGTGATGCTTTTTTGAATTGAGTTTTTGTCTAAATTTTGATAGTGAGTTTTTTTATAGGATTTTGAAGGAAATGTTTGAGCTTCATACTAAATTATCATGGGAAATCAAAGGAATTGCAAAAGAAAATATGATCGAACAAGAGACCCTGAGGCTCGTAGAGAATAAGGGAGAGAATATCGTAAAAAAAAGAGAAGAACGCTCAAATATTGAAAGAGAAAATCAACCTCAACTAGAAGTTGAAGCAGACATGTAAATGTAAATATTATAAAATTGATACTTAAAATTTAACTAATTTATTGTGAAACTTGATTTTTATTTGATGAACTAATTTGAAAAATATTTTGCAATGTAAACAGAGAGAGATATTCCTTAAAACATTGATGATGAGAAAGAAAATTTCGAAAGAGAAAGTGAAAGAGATATTGAACCAATGATTGAAGATGTTGAAAATGTTGAAAGAAATTCAAGTGAAGAAATTGAATCACCAGGTATATATATATATATATGTCCAATGTGTATTATTGAAATTATACATATTTATTAATTTAATTATTTATTGAAAATGTAAACTCATTTTGTACATTTAATTCTAATATGTACAGATGAAATCAATATCGATGATGAGATGTTAGAAAATGTTGACACTGACACATATGGAGATAAAAAGTTGACCATGTTATACGATATCGTGTTAAGCACATTATTGATATGTTCTTCAAAGATGAAAATGTGGTAGTTCAAGCCCAAATTTTGAAAAGTATCTTAACATCAAAGAAATTAAAAGAAGCTACGACTTTATTGGGTATTAGAAAATCAATAAAAGATAAAAAGAAGGAAAATGTGATACAAAATATAAATAGTGCTCTAAAGTCAATTGGAAGATCTAGAAATAAACGTGATTTAGATGCACGTAGAGTAATACAAATGGCAGTGGTTTCATCAAGTACTAAAGAGAATTGTTTGGTAAAATCTATGGCACAAGCATTAGGGACCGCACTAAAAAATTTGCACAAACATCGAAAATTTTGATTGCAAATAGATGTAAATGATGAACTCACTTCTTTGACAGTTATTTGTAGGCAACCATACAAAGATAGACTTGGAGAAGATGTTAAAAAAATAATATATGAATATTGGATTAAAAATTCACGTGTTTAACCAAAATCAAGGGATGTGATGCGATGAAGAATAACACGAAATCAGTACGAATAACATGCAAAACATATATTGGACACCACTCAGATAGAGTTTTTCAACAAGTTCATTGAAGAGAATCGTGAAATTAATGTCTCAATTAATACTTTTGTGCAACAAAAACTATGGTATGTTAAATCTATCACTGTATGTGACACTTTTGTTGTCGTTATCATGTGGAATTTCTGTTATATTGTGACACATTCTTTAATTTTGGTAAAATATTTTAGAAAGATTCACCTCCTCCTTCCACTATCCATGATTTCATATCTCAAATTCTATGTGCAAGAGAAAGCCATCAATTATTTTACCAAAAAAATTGTGTTGGTGGTAAAAAATGCGATGATTGTGGAAATTTGACTTTATTTCAAATAAATATCGTACTGATATAAATGATCAATCATTATCCAACATAAAAGTGAAATGGAAGAGATATGAATATATTCATACATGGATTGGTTCAAGTAGTACTACAAGTGTTAAAAGAATTGATTTACAAGAAGAATAAATTTTTGTGATAGAGTTTTTGAGAAAGTTTGAAGAAGAAATTTATAAATACACCAAGCATTCCCATAGAGCTCGATGGCAGGACTTGCAATCTAAAAAATACCGTGAAGCTTTCCACTAGGGACCATTTTGTCAATAGTTGATTTTGTAGAGATTTACACATTTGTTCCACAAAAAGAAATACATAGTGAATACTATCATTCTAACTAAGTCTCCATGCTTGTCCATATTCTATATAGACACGTTGAACAAAATGTTGACCATATAGAAAGCACCAATGAAAATCGACATGTTATTCAAGAATATCACTTTTACATCAGTGACGATCGTACACATGATACATATTTTGTACAACATTGTTTTGAAAAGATTTATGACTCCTTAAAAATTCGTGAAATAAAATTCAATAAACATTGGATATGGTCAGATGGATGTGCAGGTCAATTCAATTCTTCATGATGATTATTTTGGTTGTGTCGTCTTCATATGAAAACCTGCATTAAAAATTGTTGGAATTTCTTTGAGACTGATCATGGAAAAGGAGAACATGATGGTGCAGGGGCATGTATAAAACAAGAACTTCAAATATATCAAATGGACCACTCTGCAAACCGGCTTGTCTCAGCTGAACAAGTTGTTCAATGGTGCATCGCTGCACTAAGCCATGAGACTAATTGATCAAGGGAAGTATGAAAGTATATATATATATATATTAACTTGCATATATATAGATGTAGAACTTTAATATGTACATGATCTAATTTTTATTATATTTTTAATTTTACACATTATTGATCACAATGATTATCTTTGATGGTATTTTGAATAACATATTTATATTCTTGTTTGAATTTTCTGTATAGTTTTTTTTGGCATATTGGGGTCAAAGATGTAGATAGATCAATTGGAAATGATGTTGAAATAATAAAAGGGACTTGGAAATTGCATTCAATTAAAACAAAGCAGTACCAAAATGTTTTTGCATTTGATAACATAAAATTTTATTGTTTTTGTCATGTTTGCATAGACAACACAGAATTCAATGATGTTTGTGAAAACAAAATGTATATAAAATATTGACAACATACAAAACTAAATACAAAGGGGAAAATGTCCGCTGAAAATTTTGAAGAAATGAAATCAAAGGAGACTATAGTATCATCTGAAGGTGATTGAGTTTCTGATATTGTTAGAGAATGTAACATTTCAATTGCTTTCAAATGATAGAGATATAGAAATAGATAATAAAATCAAGTTCACATGTTAATTTTAAAGTTACATTTTCATGTTAATTATGATCTAAATTTATGTAAGTTTGTTTTAATGTGCAAGAGATGTTTTTGTTGTAGTTGCACCTACTACCAACACAAAAAATGTGAAGTATTATTTGATACGTTGCACTGAACGAAAGATGAAATTATTGGAAAATATGATGATAACGGGTTTATGTATGACAGAGAAGGTTATTTTTTCCAACAAACTCATCAAAGTCAGGATTTTGTTTACTTTCAAGGCTATGAACCTGATGTCATAAGTTGTCAATATAGTCACTTGGTGTGTGAAGCATGCATAAAGTTGATAGAATTTCAATAAAAAAGAAATTGAAAATTTAGAAATGGAAAATGTCAAAAGCTGATCATGAACGGATCATTGAAGATGACATTCCATTAGAATTTTTTTGACTGAACTGGCCAGCAATTTCTTCTCCTTGGATTCATCTTTTAGAACTTACAGAACTCAACTAGAACTTGTTAGCCTTTTTTTTGTGCATTCTTAAGTTTTACATTATTATAATATGTATATTTTATGTTATGTACAAGTGTTTGCACATGCACATTATTTTGGTACATGCACATGAGTAATTTATACACATGTACATATACATGTATATTCTCTAGTCTTAAACGATTTCATACATTCTTTGGTACAATCTATGTTATTATGTCATTATTGCAAAATGTACATGTGTATCTAGCATAGTTGATATAATGCAAATTTTAAGTTATAATTTTGTTTTAGACATCTATTAATAAAATTATAATATTCATTCTTGAATGAAAAATGTGTAGTACGCGTTTTGTAATTTCCAGTTTACTATCAACTGACATCCATAGTAGCTTTTCTATGTACATTAACGAAAAATGTTGTGTACGAGATATGTTTTAATGCAATTTTAAAATTTTATGATTGTTTGACACATCTATGAACACCTAGAATTTTATGATTGTTTTTAGATATATACATCGATATGTATTGTATATTAAACATTATAAAAATGATTTCAAATGTATGAATTAAATGCAAATTCTCTTTCATTACTACATATTCATTATTGTTTTAAATGACACATGATCATGTGCAAAATGTACAACTAAATATCACTTTTAATAGATGTATGTCCTAATTATATAACATTCATACATGTTCAAATGCATTTAACATGTACCACATGTGTTTTGTAATTTGTAATTTCAATCTAAATATCACTTTTAATAGATGTATGTCCTAATTATATAACATTCATACATGTTCAAATGCATTTAACATGTACCACATGTGTTTTGTAATTTGCAATTTCAATCTAGATTCATTTTAAATAACAAATGACAAAACAACTTGAGCTTTAAAAGAAAAACATTTAATCTAAGATGAATCTAAGTTAAAATTATAACAACATGTCATCATGTACATGCAAAATGTAACAACTAAATGCAAACGTAATTCATTCATTGTTACATATATTCATGAACTTAAATATGTAAAACCATAGATACATGATTGTTTTAAATGACACATGACCATACAAAATGTACCTAAATATCACCTTTAATAGACATCTACACCTAATTATTTATCATTCACACATGTTCAAATGCATAACATGTACCACATTTGTTTTGTGATTTTCAATTTCAATCTAGATTCATTTTAAATAACAAATGACAAAAAAACTTTAGTTTTAAAAACAAAACATAATCTAAGATAGTCTAAGCTAACATTATATAGCAACATGTGATCATGTATGCAAAATTTAACAAATAAATGCAAATGTACTTCAGTAATTTTTACATATATTCATGAACTTAAATATGTAAAACCATCTATGATTGTTTTAAATGACACATGATCATGCAAAAATGTATCTAAATATCACCTTTAATAGACATCCTAATTATATAACATTCAAACATGTTCAAATGCATAACATGTACCACATGTGTTTTGTAATTTTAAATTTCAATCTAGATTCATTTTAAATAGCAAATAACAAAACAACTTGAGTTTTAAAAACAAAACATATAATCTAAGATCATCTAATTTAGTTCATTAGAACAACATGTGATCATGTATGAAAAATGTAACAACTTAATTAAATGCATTTATGTACTTCAATCATTGTTACATATTCACGAACTTAAATATGTATTTAACCATCTATAATTGTTTTAAATGACACATGATCATGTGCAAAACGTACACCTAAATATCAATTTTAATAGATGTATGTCCTAATTATATAACATTCATACATGTTCAAATGCATTTAACATGTACCACATGTGTTTTGTAATTTTAAATTTCAATCTAGATTCATTTTAAATAACAAACGACAAAACAAATTGAGTTTTAGAAAAAAAACATATAATCTAAGATCATCTAAGTTAGTTCATTATAACAACATGTGATCATGTATGGAAAATGTAACAAATAAATTAAATGCATTTATGTACTTCAATCATTGTTACATATTCATGAACTTCAATATGTATTTAACCATCTAGAATTGTTTTAAATGACACATGATCATGTGAAAAATGTACCTAAATATCACCTTTAATAGACATCCTAATTATATAACATTCACACATGTTCAAATGTGTAACATGTACCACATGTGTTTTGTAATTTGCAATTTCAATCTAGATTCATTTTAAATAACAAGTGAAAAATCAACAAGTTTTAAAAACAAAACATTTAATCTAAGATATCTAAGTTAACATTATATAACAACATGTGATCACATGCCAAATGTAACAACTATCCAAAATTTAAAATCATTCAATAAAATTAAATGTAGTTCAACTCTCCAAAATGTAAAATATGTCCAAAATTTATATCATAAACAATACAAGTAAATATAGCAATGTATAGTGTTACAAGTATCAAGTTATATAGAAAAGTAAATATGACTCCATAAATAAGGCTATCTATACAGAAAAGTAAATAAGACTATCTATCAAATAAAATGTTGCACGTGCATCTTCAATCAAATAGAGAATTTGGCTGCAGTGTATTTTCCAACAGCGTCTTGAGCCTCCTTGTGCTATCATCTGAAGAATAGGGAACCTACACAACATGTAAACATTAAAATTTAATGTTTTAAAATTGAATGAGAATGTAGAATTTCATAAAAAAACAAAATGAAAAATAATAATTCATGCAATACCTCATGTAGTTCCCCTCCATTGTACAGTGTTGGTCGTCCATCAATGCATCCTCCATGGTAAACTGTAATATATATATATATATATATATATATATATATATATATATATATATATATATATATATATATATATATATATATATTTATTTATATTTTTCAAATGAAAATGCATAAACTAATGCAATAATATTAAAAAATAAAAGTTAGACAACTTATTGTTCAAATTGTTTGGATGTTCCTATCTCCATCATACATTCCATTGCTAAAGTCTTTAGAGAACGAAAATCATCTCCACAAACCTATAATTCAAAAATTTTAAAACTGTAAAATAACTCAAGATCTAGATCTCATTTTTTAATGAAACTTTCATTTCAATTTATAAATTAAACATAGGTGAAAAATTGAATACTTGTGACGGTGGATTTGGGACATCTCCTAACAGGAAGAAGATGGTGGCTCCGAACGCAAATCATCTCCACAAACCTAAAATTCAAAAATTTTAAAACTGTAAAATAACTCAAGATCTAGATCTCATTTTTTAATGAAATGTTCACTTCAATTTATAACTTAAACATAAGTGAAAAATTGAACACTTGTGACAGTGGATTTTCCACATCTCCTAACAGGGAAGAAGAGGGTGGATCCATTGCGAAAACATCAGACGAAATCAAAATCTGTTAACATTTAATTAAATACAGACATGTGTACACAATTATTTATTTTAAAAATATGTCATCATGATACCGATATAATAATAGAATAATAATTGTACATCAACATCATGAACACTTAAAAAAACAACATTTCCCAACATATCATCTTGATTGTGAGAACCCGAAGCTTTGACTGTGATATTATCAAAATTTTCGTTCATCAAGCGTGTTAAATGCAAATGGTGAACATATGATACATTTTTGTTAGATTAATATATACAAATAAACATATATATGTAAATTACAAATTATATTAAAATATTCACCCTAACCATTAACACATACTGATCCCATGCCCTCTTCTTCATGAATAATTAAGTCCCGCCAACCATTGCGACAATGCTTTGCATATGTTCTAAGCTCTTCAATACTCATGTTGTCTATCTCATGATCTATATTATACACAAAATTAGCACGTGCATTCTCTCGTGCTCTTTGTCAATTCAGACCAATATCATTTCCACCAAGTCCAATCTGAACATTGTCTATGATGTCATCCATTGCTTCTCGACTAATTTGAGAAGTGGCATCCATCTCTGACCGCAAAGTTTTCACACGAAGAGGTCAGTTTACTAATGATGGCTCAGGGCAAGGCAAATCAAAATCACGCTTAGCATCCCTACGGTCACATAATCGACCTTTCCTAGCACCAAACAATTCAGAGGGAAGGTCATTATAATTGGGTTTCATTCTAAAAAAGAATTTTGCATAAAATATTTTTGCAAAATAAAGAGGAACATCATCATTCCCTGGTAGTCTTCCATAGGCAGAAAGGTGTCTATCATACAAATGGCAAGCTATATGAGGGAGCTTGAAATATTTCACCTTTAGCATCTTTTGTTGTGAAACCAGCTCCAAAAATAGAAGAAAACATATATCAATGCCTTAGAAATAAGCCACTTCGAGGGGGCAACCTCCAATACATTACATGAATGAACAATTCTTGGATGATACAAATTACAAAACCTCCTTTCTATATATAGGA
The DNA here is from genome assembly GCA_034641835.2 of Pinus albicaulis. Lineage (NCBI taxonomy): Eukaryota > Viridiplantae > Streptophyta > Pinopsida > Pinales > Pinaceae > Pinus > Pinus albicaulis. The sequence continues at coordinate 1,206,883,036 of CM076578.1, read as the reverse complement.
GTCCATGGGGCCACAATGTAATCCTAGCCGACCTAACAATAATAATTTAAGGGCATAATAACAATATGGGGGTTACAGGGGTACAATAATAACAATAAGGGGGTTACACTAACAATAATAAGGGACTATACTAGTAATATAGGGACCTAATATGCCCCTCTCCTTCAAAAAAGTGTTGTCCTCAACGCTTGAGTAGCTCTGGGTGCTTTTGTATAAAATTCTCATCCTCCCATGTAGAATCTTCAGTGGATAAGTTCTTCTACTTAATGAGGTACTCTGAAATTGATCGATTCCGTAGCTGTCAAGTTCTTGTTTCCGTGACCTCTTTAGGTTCCAATATGATTTTTCCTTCCTCATCAAGTTCTGGCAATATTGTTTGAACTAAAAGATTTTCACCTATAACCTTCTTTAAGCATGAAACATGGAAAACTGGATGCACTCGTGAAGAAGCAGGAAGCTCCAATTTGTATGCCATAGTACCAATATTTTGCAACACCTTGTAAGGACCATAGTAATTTGGCGATAAATTATTATCCTTCTTAGCTTGCATGAGGGACATTTGTTTGTATGGTTGTAGCCGTAAAAATACCTAGTCTCCTACATCAAAACTTCTCTCGTTGCGATGTTGATCTGCCTATTGTTTCATTCGATTTTGTTTCAAATTCAGGTTATCCTTTAAGAGTTGGAGAACTTCTTGTTGATGCTCGATGTGATATTTCATTGCTTGAACCTTCGAATTTTCTCTTAAAGATGATGTGATGGATGGTGGATGATATCCATAAAGTGCCATAAATGGGGTCATTTTTGCTGCAGTATGGAAAGAAGTGTTATACCACCATTCAGCAAGAGGTAACCACTTGACCCATTGTGTTTGTTTATCAGATACAAAACAACGAAGATATCCTTCCAAACATTTATTTACTATCTCAGTTTGACCATCAGATTGAGGATGATAAGGTGAGCTATGAGCTAATTGAGTACCCAAACAAGAAAATAACTCCGTCCAAAAATTTCCAGTAAAAATGGGATCTCTGTCGCTCACAATAACCCTTGGGTTTCCACGTAGCTTTTGAATTGTGTCCATAAATGTAGTAGCAACTGTACTTGCTTTAAATGGATGAGATAATGCACAAAAGTGTGCATACTTGGTAAGTCTATCAACTACCACCATGATGACACTCTTTCCTTCGGACTTAGGTAAACCCGTGATAAAATCCATTGAAATCTCCTCCCAACGTTGACTTGGAATGGATAAAGGTTGTAGAAGTCCTGGGGTCTTAATTGTTTCCACTTTATTCTGCTGGCAAACCAAACATTCCGCCACAAACTTTTGAATATCAGATTTAAGGCCATCCCAAAAAAATTCTTTCTTCACCCTGTGGTAAGTTTTTAAAGATCCCGAGTGTCCTCCTAAAGGAGAAGTGTGCAATTCCAGAAGAATCTTTTGTTTTAGTTGGGAATTCTTACAAAGATATAAGCGATCTTTGTACCATAAGGAATCATTTTTCCAACTAAATGTATCAGATGTACTAGGATCTTTCTGCAAATTTTGAATGAGTGTCCACACTTCTTCGTCCTTCTTCCTTTCATCTCTTGCTTCGATTATCCAATCTGGTTGGAAAATAGAAATGGCACAAAGCAATGCTTCCACCTCTTCATTCTTTCTTGAGAGTGCATCTGCAACAATATTTAGCTTCCATTTTTTGTAGATTATTTCAAAGTCATAACCCAACATCTTTGTGACCCAGTTTTGCTGCTCTTCTGAAGATAGTCTTTGTTCCAAAAAGTGTTTAAGATTATCATGATTAGTTTTTACCTTGAAGTGTATTCCCATTAGGTAAGTTCGCCATTTCTTTAGTGCATGCAGTATTGCTAATATTTCCTTCTCATAAATAGGTTTATGTAAATACTTTCCTTTGATTAGACGACTTTCAAAAGAAATGGGTCTTCCTTCTTGCATTAAAACAACACCAATTCCATTTCCTGAGGCATCACATTTCACAATAAAGGTTTTTGTGAAGTCTGGCATAGCTAAGACCAGTGCTAGGCACATTGTCTCTTTAAGATGTTCAAAGGCCTTAGTTGCTTCAGGAGTCCATGAAAATGCATCTTTCTTCAATAATGTTGTTAGAGGTGCTGCTATTCTCCCATAATTCTTAACAAACTTGCGATAATACCCTGTTAATCCGAGAAATCCTCACAACTGCTTTATGGTTGTGGGGACTTTCCATTCCTTAATGGCTTTAATTTTGTTAGGGTCTACTTTAACACCCTCGTGAGATACAACATGACCCAGATATTCCACCTCTTGTACTCCAAAGAAACATTTGGATGTTTTTGCATATAATTGTTTCTCCTGCAATAGTTTGAGCACCCTGTCAACATGTTCAACATGATCCTTCCAAGACCTGCTGGAGATTAGTATATCATCAAAAAATACTAGCACAAATTTTCTAAGGAAGGGTTTGAAAATGGAATTCATCAACCCTTGAAATGTAGAAGGTGCATTGGTAAGGCCAAAAGGCATGACCAAAAATTCATAATGACCCTCATGAGTTGGAAATGTTGTTTTCGGAATATCTTCAGTCTTCATTCTAATTTGATGATATCCTGAATGAAGATCCAACTTGGTAAAATAAATTTCTCCATGTAATTCATCCAATAATTCATCAATCACAATAATGAGAAATTTATCTTTAATGGCAAGCTTATTGAGCTCCCTATAATCCAGACACATGTGCCCTGATCCATCCTTCTTATGTGCCAATACTACAGGAGCATAGAAAGAACTTTGACTAGGTTGAATTATACCTGCCTCTAACATTTCTGAAATCATATGTTCAATTTCGCTCTTTTGGACATAAGGATATCTATAAGGCCCAATGTTTGGAGGAACACTTCCTGGTATCAAAAGAATAGCATGATCATGATCACAAATAGGTGGGAGTCCTTTGGGAGTTTCAAACACCTTGGAATGATTGTCCAATACCTTTTGGAGATCTTCAGAAATAGATGATTTGGATGTTGGAACTTCTAGTGAGCATAATTGTGCAATTATGCCTTGTTTTTATTTCTTTAGAAGCTTTGTCATGTCATTAGAGCTTATTATTTTTCCCAGCTTCCCTGCAATACCCCATAATTCGACTTCCTTTCCTTCTGAAAAAAATTTCAAGAAAAGTTCTTGAAAATTAAAAGCTACCATCCCCAAAGGTTGTAACCATTGTACTCCTAGTACAACATCAATACCTCCCATAGGAATGGAAAGCATTGGACTATTCAATATATATTCCCCCATGTTTAGCTTGATATTATGGCATTTTCCAGAGCAATTTATAGTTCCTCCACTTGCAACCATCACTTGACATTCTAGTGCTGGGTATAGGAAATAATTCAATTTCTTGGCTACCTTACAATGAATAAAATTATGGGTGCTACCTGAATCAATCAACACTATTACCTTTTTCTTCTTGATATGTCCTTCTATCTTGAGAGTTCGAGGAGTGGTAATTCCTGCCAATGCATTACACGATATGGTCGAACTCATGTTTTCCTCTTCTAGGGCTGGTTCCTGGTGTATATCCTCTTCTTTTGAAGATTCTTGTTCATTTTATTCTTCTTCTTCACAATCTATGTAAAATAATTTCTTCTCAGCACACCTATGACCTTTAGTGTATTTTCTATCACAACTGTAGCAAAGCCCTTTTGCTCTTTTTTCTTCCAATTGTTGTGGTGTCAACCTTGTAGGTTGTGGAAATCTAGGATTAGCAACACTTCCATCTTTATATAAGTGAGTGGTAGGCTTCCTTATCGCCATAATTTTACATTCAATTTTTCTTGCCAACCTGAATGCTTTCTCCAATGAATCAGGTTCCAAAATGCGAACTTCATGTTGGATGTTATCCTTTAAAGTACCTATGAAGAGATCAATCCTGTGTTCCTCTGGAATATCAGTTACCCTTATATTCAATTTTTGGAAGTCCTCTATGTGCTCCCCCACTAAACCCTTTTGTTTGAGATTTATCAATTGGCTAAAGAAGGTGTTGCTCTTTGTATCCTCATAATGTGCTATCATTTCCTCCGTAAAAATTGACCAAGTGACAATTTTTTTACCAGAGCAAAGCCATCGATACCATAGAAATGTATTTTGTTCTAAATGTAAAGTTGCAATGCGTACCTTTTGTGTGTTTTGCACATTATGGAGATCAAAATATTGCTCCATCTGTAGTATCCATGTTACAGGATCCTTTCCATCAAACTTCCTCATATCCATTTTTGGAAGATGGTGGTTCTTCCCGCCAACATTAGATTTTATGAAATCATGATTAACATTTATTTGCTCTCATCATGATTTTCCTCTACTAATCTTTTCACCATTAGGATCCTTTCTCAGATCAACTTCACAAACCTTCCATTTCATCCATCTTAGATTCCTCGTCTGCCTTCCAAACCATTCATCTTAGCTTCCACGCCTTTCTTCAAACCATCCATCTTAGTTTCCACGCCCCTCTTCAAAACTTCCATTTCATTTTTTGTTGTTCTTTGCGAGAGCGAAATTTGTTGCACTTGCTCTCGTAATTTTGATATGTCATGTTGCCATTCTTCGTCTTCATGAGTCATAGTAGAACCTTCTAAAGGCTTAATGGGTGTTGAATTATTTTTAGGGGCCATTTGAGAATTCAATACTGATATCTATTCTACAATATTCCCTTGGAATCAATTCAACTTGATTCTTCAAACAAGACTTATGCAATTCAGAAAAAAAAATACACACCTTATACTTGCTTTTGAGGAGCTCGATATTGAAATTGACTTATATCTATATTTACATATCCTCAATATTTAAAATTCAGCCCTATAGTATTCCTCTGAAGCTTCTTTCAAATGCCATAGGTCTGACTTGATTTGGATTCTTCAAGACAAAGTTATGTCCAATCTCCCACAATGACCTAATTATGGGCTAGTTCAGTAGAGAGAACTTGTACGACTTGTCACGTGTCACTGTTTTCTCCTTTGGCTCTAAAATTTATAGATAGGAAACTAAAGTCCGTTTAATTCCAATAAATTTTTACATAATTCCAATCTGATGCTCAGAGAGAGAGTTATGAATATTTTCCCACGATCACCTCTTTGAGATGAAATTAGGGAGCTTGAAATAGACCTAGCTTCCACAGATCATATCTCCGAAAATATTGCGAACCAAGATCTAAAATTTTGTGACGATGTTCCTCTTGATTTTGGTTTCGCGCTCTAAAAATTTTAGCTTTTGAAACTTCGTAGAAAACAAGTTATAGCAAAAATTTCGCGATGACCTTTTTAAGTGAAATTCAGGAGGCTGCAAAAATACCTAACTTCCACAGATCATATCTCCAAAAATATTGCGAACCAAGCTGTGAACTTTTGCGACTATGTTCCTTAGGATTTCAGCTTTGCACACTAAATTTTTTAGCTTTTGAACCTTCGTAGAAAAAAATTTATATCGAAAATGATACAATGACCTGTTTGGAGCAACGAAACCCTAGAATCCGAAGCTGTGATACCAAATGTTGTGAAACCAGCTCCAAAAATAGAAGAAAAGAGACATCAACGCCTTAGAAATAAGCCACTTCGAGGGGAAAACCTTCAATACATTACATGAATGAACAATTATTGGATGGTACAAATTACAAAACCTCCTTTCTATATATAGGAGTCCATGAGGCCACAATGTAATCCTAGCCGACCTAACAATAATAATTTAAGGGCACAATAATAAAAATATGGGGGTTACAGGGGTACAATAATAACAATAAGGGGGTTGCACTAACAATAATAAGGGACTATACTAGTAATATAGGGACCTAACATCTTTTTTTTTTAACCCTTCTTTGAAATTAAAAATAGATTTTTCCATTTCTTTTGTAACTCTTTGTTTAACATCGTCCCATGTATTGGGACCCATCACCGTCTCCTTTCTTTTCCTCATCACTTCTACAAAAGTATCAGTGGTTGGCCCAAGTTTTTTGTAAACATCCACAAGTGTGCTTAAAGAGTGTGTAACTATTTCTAAGCTTTCTTGACTCTCAACAGGGAGTTTCAAAGACATAAGGTCTTTCTTCAATTTTGAATAAAGATGTTCACACCTTTGTAATGCGCATTGTTGGATATTTGTTTTCCAAGGTAAATCAGAAATGTCAGAAGGATAAATCGTGGTTGGTGTACAACCTTCTTATTGAATAACGCGGTCTGGTCTACGTCTTTTTCAAGTAAAATTTTCACCCTCTGCATCAATATATAAAATTATGTATAAATAAAAAAACATGTGAAAAAATTTGTACAAATTTTATTTTTAACCATAAAAAAATTATATAAAAAATTTAAAAAATTAATAATTGAATGAAAACAATATTCAGATTGATGGCCACCTCAAGATGGCTGGGCAACGTCATGCCCACCCTGAGATGGTTGAGAACCAGCATGACCACCCATTGATTGGCCACCGGGGGAATGCGTACCACCACCCTCACGCGATTGACCACCACCTATTGATTGGCTACCAGGGGAATGTGTGCCACCACCACCCTCACGCGACGAGAGGGAAGCTTCATAAAAAAATATGAATTTATAATCAATTCAAAAATACATACATACATATAAATACATATATATATGATTGATTAGATTGCGTGAACCATATCACGATTTCGTGAACCATGGCCAGGCTCCATTGATGGAGTAAATACTCTTTTCCTCCGAACTCCTAAGAAATAAAAAATGAAATTTATTAAAAATTAATTTAACTCACAAAATTGATAAAAAATCAATTCCATATGTATACATGTATGTACATGGGGATAAATTTATATATATTCAATAAAAAAAATCAATTCCACATGTATACATGTATGTATGGGTATAAGATTATATATTCAAATGCCATTTAAAAACATGCACATTTAATATAAATACCATGAGCATTCCCCGATCCATGTTCCCCCTCTCTCGTAGAGGCATGGGATTCTAATGATGTTCTCCTCAAAGAATCACGTGCCAAATGATCATCCTCCATGAATTATATAGGATATCTATAGTGGACATTTACAATTATTTTTAAACTTACTATTTAAAATAAATTCAAAAGAATTCAAAACATTTATGTAATTTAGTACACAAATGTTGAGCACAAACACAAATTATGCAAAACACAAAACTTTCAAAGCACAAATTGATGTGTAAAACTCACTTTAAACAATTTTTTTTTTAAGTCCTGCACATTTTAATTTTATAAAACATGAATTTCACCTAGTTATGCTTACATGGTGGGAGCACACTTGGTATGTAATTGAAAAAAACACACGGTCATTAAAAATGATGCATTTATAAGTAAAAAACACACACATATCAAAAATATGTTACAATTTCCATCAATAAATTTTGAAGGAGAGCGTCTCAACACTAATTCATCTTTGAGAGATGAATCTTTAAATGGAATTGCCTCATACAATACTAATTCATATTTGACAGATGAATCTTGAATTGGCATTGCCCCATATAATAGATCACTAGACATCTTATTAACATTTGCACAATGTCTTATACTAAATGATTGAATTTGTCTAACAATATTGTTTGCTTTTCCATGCAGTTGTTTTAGCCTCTCCTTTTTAACTTGGAACACACATTTCATCTGGTTTCACACAAGTTCAAAATTGGTGAAAACTACAATTCCATTTGATCCATACTCCCTAGCTGTTCCCAAGCCTTCTATCAATGCAATATAATATGCTTCATTGTTTGTTGTCTTCCCATGTATATTCATTTTCCTTTGGACAACTTTGTTAGTCGCAATATTGGATAGCACATATGTAATCACTGCTTTCCATGGATTGCGGTAACAAGAAACATCTATGCATAATTTCCATTTTTCAACCATTTTTAGTGGGCTTTTTTATCCCTGGAAAAAACAAATTCAATAAAATGTATTAAATGAACATTTATTGCAAATTCGTTAAAGTTTATGGGAGAAATGACATGTACGGTTGCCAAAAAATCTAGGACCGAAATAAAATATTAAATGAACATTTATTGCAAATGCCTTAGTTTATGGGATAAATGACACGTGCATGATTACCAAAAACACTAGCAAATAATTTAAATTTTATGGGAGAAATGACATGTACATGGTTTCCAAAAACACTAGAAACTACTTTAAAGTTTATGGGAGAAATGACATCTACATGGCTTCCAAAAACATTAGCAAATGCCTTAAATTTTATGGGAGAAATGACATGTACATGGTTAAGTTTATGGGAGAAATGACATGTACATGGTTTCCAAAAACACTAGGACCGTCCCTGCATTTAGCTATATAAGTTTTATAAAGGTGATAAACATGTGATTTTGAAACCATCCTTGTTGTTAAAAAGGACATGGGCTAAATGAGTAACAACACATCCTAGCCATTATGGTTGGCTAGGTGATATTGGACCCCTATGAGATGATAGAAACAATTATCTAAAATTTTTATAACTGTCCCAAAGACATACTACATATATAACCAAATTAACTTGACAGTTAGGAAATTCAGAGTTCAAGCCTACTAACAACCCGCAATTGGTATAATTGTTAGGTGGAGAGGTTTAGTCTCCATAGGTCTCAAATTTGAGAAGTACATCGCCGAATTGTCATCAGAGTCCCATGGAATGTGTCATACGTTTCATATATTAAAACATAACTTTGTCAAGTTTGACAAGTAATTTCATATATTGAACATAACTTTGTCGAGTTTGAGCAGTAATGCTAATTTCAAATGGGTTTTGAAAAGGAATGGTAATTTAGGCAATAATTTTGGATGGATGGTGATTTGTTGTTTGGTTTTTTATATTCTCCAGTGTTCTTTCACATGGTGTTAAAATTTAGAGGTACATGAGTGAGCATGAAAAATGATATTAAGTAGATAGCATATTCAACTCTGCAAAATATAAAAAGATATCATTTCTTTCCATGGCCAGGTATTAGCTCTATTATGTATAGTACACTATTCTTGTCACTTCTGAAACATATTTGGTCTAATTTGGTGTCAATATCAAGATCATGTAGCCTCTCAAATGTTTTTTTAGTTGGTACTTGGAATCATATTCTCTGGTTTAATTTCATAGATGGTTAAAATTTAGAGGTCCATGAGTGAGCATGAAAAATTCTATTAAGCAGAGAGCACATTCAAATCTGCAAATGAAAAGATATCGCTAATTTCAAATGGATTTTGATAGGGAATGGTAATTTAGGCAATAATTTTGGATGGATGGTGATTTTTTTGTTTGGTTTTTATATTCTCTAGTGTTCTTTCACATGGTGTTAAAATTTAGAGGTGCATGAGTGAGCATGAACAATGAGATTAAGCGGATAGCATATTCAACTCTGCAAAATATAAAAATATATCATTTCTTTCCTTGGCCGGGTATTAGCTCTGTTATCTATAGTACACTCTTCTTGTCACTTATTAAACATATATGGTCTAATTTGGTGTCAATATCAAGATCATGTAGTCTCTCAATTTTTTTTTAGTTGGTACTTGGAATCATATTCTCTGGTTTACTTTCCGAGATGGTTAAAATTTAGAGGTCCATGAGTGAGCATGAAAAATTAGATTAAGCAGAGAGCACATTAAACTCTGAAAAATATAAAAAGATATCACTAATTTCAAATGGATTTTGAAAAGGAATGGTAATTTAGGCAATAATTTCATATGGATGGTGTTTTTTTTTGTTTGGTATTTTATGTTCTCTAGTGTTCTTTCACATTGTGTTAAAATTTAGAGTTGCATGAGTAAGCATGAAAAATGAGATTAATTGAATAACATATTCAACTCTGTAAAATATAAAAAGATATCATTTCTTTCCTTGGCCAGGTATTAGCTCTATTATGTACTCTTCTTGTCACTGATGAAACATATCTGGTCTAATTTGGTGTCAATATCAAGATCATAGCAGCACTCCCATTTGGGAAAGGCAAAGCTATTTGGTTAGGGTCACTGGGCTTGCTTGCTTCGCACCTTGGCCCTAGCCGACATAAATTCAAAGGCTATTTAAACAAGCCATAGATCGAGCCGAAGGTGTTCCTGGTCGAACATGGGTTGGAGGGAAGGAGGAAGTTTAGGCATAAATCAAATTTGTTTGGTAAAGGGCATGCATCGATTGGTGTTGCTTAGTCGATCCAAAAATATACCAGTGCATACTTTATAAAGAAAACTATATCAGTGCATACTTTATAAAGAAAAATATATCACTGTTGGAAAACCAAAATTTTCTTTCTAGATTGGTTCATAGACAGACAATAAGATGACATTGGTTCCTACTAAGGATTACCTTCCCAGCCAAGAGCATTAGAAGACTATTCATTTCTCAATCCAGAAAGTAGCATTACAAGTCAAACAAACCGGAAACAAAAATAACGTATATTCATTTCTCAATCCAGAAAGAAACATTACAAGTTAGACAAACCAGTAACATAAATAACGTATATGCATGACAATTCAGACAAATCGGAAACACAAATAACATATATTCATTTCTCAATCCAGAAAGCAGCATTACAAGTCAGACAAACTGGAAACATAAATAATGTATATGATGATGTTACATGGTTTTTTGTATTATTACTGCCCTGGAGATGCAGGTAGCAAGAAGAGTACTAAAGGTTTTTGCTTCAGTTTGGGTTCATCTTAAATAATGTAATTTTTTTTTTTACATTACCATCCTAAAAACTAATTCTCATAAATTTTTATATATTTAGAAATATGGGTGAACTTAAAACTGAGATGAGGAGACAGAGCACCTGGAACTGAGCATACTTCATAAAGAAAAATACATCAGTGTTGGAAAACCAAAATTTTCTTTCCAGATTGGTTCACAGACAGACAACAAAACGACATTGGTTCCTGCTAAGGATAACCTTCATGGCCAGCAACATCAGAAGAATATTCATTTCTCAATCCAGAAAGCAACATTACAAGTCAGACAAACCAGAAACAAAAATAACGTATAGGATAATGTTACATGGTTTCCTGTATTATTACTTCCCTGGAGATGTAGGTAGCAAGAAGAGTACTTCAGGGTTTTTCTTCAGTTTGGGTTCATCCTAAATAATGTAAAAAAAAAATTACATTAACATCCTAAAAAATAATTTTCATAATTTTTATATATTTAGAAATATGGGTGAACTTTAAACTGAGACCATGAGACAGAGAAACTACAAGAACGTGATATTTAAGGGTTATTCAAACTGGTTTCGTCTATTCCAATTCTATATTTAATCGCTATGTTAAATACTAGCTTATGTTTACTAACGATGCAAGGTGTTCCCTCATCACCTACCTCTACTTACTGATTCTATTGAACGAAACCTACAAGAAAATAAAAATAAAAATACATTGGTTAGTGATCCTCTGTCCAAGCAAGCAATATAACCTACCATGCTATCATTATCTTGCCTACCTCTACTTACTAATTTTACTGACCAAAACTACAAGCAATCACACCAAGAATTCTAACATGTTATAAGCTCAACATAAAATAGAACATAACAATATAACATCTCTCTAGTCAGGAAGGGAGATAAGTGCCAACAACATGAAAAGAGAAGTGTGTCATGCCAAGTGAATGTCTGAATGTTTGCATAGTGACTAGAAGAAGCTCGTGATGGTGCCTGAAGATCGCATACTTTATAAAGAAAAATATATCGCTGTTCGTAAACCAAAATTTTCTTTCAAGATTGGTTCATAGACAGACAACAAGACGACATTTTTTCCTGCTAAGGATAACCTTCCCGGCTAGCAACATCAGAAGAATATTCATTTCTCAATCCAGAAAGCAGCATTACAAGTCAGACAAACCGAAAATAGAAATAACGTTGAAGACTTGCTTTCAACAATTTGGTTCTATTGGCTTTGGTACTGAGTAGACATTGCAATAATGAACGAAGGGGTTAGAATATGAGAAAGATCAATAATCTACAAAGTCGAACATTGAACATGTGTACTCATGGAAACCTACAAACAAGAATGGGATGCTTCTTGCCTACACAAAGAACCGACAAATTATGAAATGAAGAAGTTACAATATTTCAAGAAAGACGTTGTGTCAACAAGATGTTGAATTGAATGCCAGGTTGCATGTCTATTAAATAAATTTTCAAAGCTTATCCTTGAAGTATGATTCCATATTGTGCACAACTATGTTGAATAACTGTTGGAAAACAATCGCTGTGTGATGTGAAGTGTGGATCAATAATAATGGTTGGTAACCTTCAATAAAATAATTGACCACATATTTGTATCGATTCGAATAATTTATTAAATTGACCTTGCTATTTTATTAATTTATTATTTTGCTGGAATATATATATATATATATATATATATATATATATATATATATATATATATATATATATATATATAATTTAGCAAAATAATAAATTAATAAAATAGCAAGGTCAATTTAATAAGTATTCGACCGATACAAATATGTAGTCAATATATATATATATATATATATATATATATATATATATATATATATATATATATATATCCACATATTTGTATCGATTCGAATACTTTATTAAATTGACCTTGCTATTTTATTAATTTATTATTTTGCTAGAATATATATATATATATATATATATATGAGAAAACCTAGATAGCAACATTACAAGTCAGACAATTCAGAAACATAAATAAGACGAGGAGACAGAGCACGCCGAGGAGGGTGAGCCAGAAAGCAGTATTACAACTCAAACAAATCGGAATCAGAAATTTGATGGTGACTATGAATATAGGAACATAAGAAAATGGTCAGTGCACACATTACAAATGGTAGTAGTAATATAATATCCATAATATCTTATATAGATATACTTAGAAAGAACAATTAGAAACAATGGTTCATGATAGAAGCTCAACCAAAACACCATAAAGCATCATTTCTCAATCCATAAAGCAACATTACAAGTCAAACAAACCGGAAACAAAAATAAGATGAGGAGATAGAGCACTTGGAACTGAGACGAGGAGACAAAGCACGCCGAGGAGGGTGAGCAGGCGACAAGGATGCAAAACAAGCACGCCGAGGATGCAGAGCAGACCCTACACAAATCCTACAAACACATCAAAATGTGAAAATAAGATTAAAACAGGGAAAAAAACATAAAGAAAAATAAAAACAAATAAGAATAACAAGATTGGCTCATTTACCTTTGCACCTTTGCTTGCTCCCCTACTGGTCCCTGCTGGTTCCAGTGCAACACACCTAAACAGAAAAATCGTAGCGCTCTCAACGGTCAGTAAAATCACAATGCTCTCAATGTTCATAAAAATCGCAACACTCCCAATGGTAAAGTAACAAAAAACTCAACGAAAACTTCTTGCAGTATGTTGGCCGCATAACAAAAAATTTCGGCCAAACTTTCATACAAAGTTTAGTCGAACTAGTAGTCCGGCCGAACTAATAGTTCGACCAAACTTTTGTTGCCGATTTTCCTATCTCCAGCAAAAAAAATGGTTACCCACATCATCAATATTAATGACAGAAACAATTTGGCTGAAGTAATTTCAAAAGTTCGGGTGAAATTTCTAAAAGTTTGGCCGAAATTTCTTGAAAGTTCGGCCGAACTGTTGGGAGAGTGAAATTTTCAGATGCGTTTCTCATGAAAGTGTAACCTAGGTTCACATTTTTACCCATATATATATATATATATATATAACTTCCCACCATTAGATTTATTGTACAACTTAATTTCCTATATGTTGATTCAGATAATGAATTATTATTATTATTATTATTTGTAAGCTTTGCAGGACCTCTTCATTCATTTAATCAAAAGCAAGCTACAACCAGAGAAGACATTCGGTGGCCTCAACATGGCCAGTGGGAAACCAGGTCTGTTGGCCATCGAAACACGTTATAAGCCAACCAAAATTTGAAAGCTTTAAGTCTGTCAAAAATGGCCTTATAGGCCTGAATATCTAAAAGCCAATTTCCTTCTATATCTGCATAACTACCACAATTTTTATTATCCGATATATACAACATTTAGATAAAAAAAAATGAACTTAAACACTAACTCATCATCTAAGGAATCCACGAGGGCGGAGTCCTTTGCACTGGAACCAGGTAAATCTGACTGAGGGAGGCACAAAATGTTTTTTTTTCGATATGGGAAATGCGTTGATTATGACGCCGAATTTGACATTGAATCAACTATAGTTCTCTCTGAATGTCTTGAAGACCAGGTTCTAAATTTCTAGAATTAACCAACGAGACCAAAATGGCTTTAACCATGAGATTCTTCATGAGCCAGTAGAGGAATATAGTCTGTTTATATTAGGTGGTGCGACCATGGGTATCACCCAGTTCCGGGGTGAGAAGTCACCAATCCTCCACCTGCACATCATCCTCAAATCGATGATTGAGCTCGACTTCCCATGTCTCTATCAGTTGTTTCACCTAGGAAGAAGTGCCAACATTATAAGCTTAGACAAATTCTTGAATTATATGAGCATCACTTCTACGCCTACTTCTCTTTTGTGGCAGCACGGAGGAAGACCCACTTCCATTCCGACTATCTTTATGTTTGCCCTAGTCGCGACGTCTGTTTCCAAAAGTCCTGGCACCAGGGTTCGAATGGGCCATTGTATTGAGAGAAATTATGCCAAGAATATAAGCAAGCCAATGGGAAGAGATGGCCGAGGACCATAACCTATTGTTGACCCCACGAATCTAGAGCCAAAACTAATTACCAGAAATTGAGGAAAATTCCTTAAAAAGAGACCAAAAACAAGCACTGTTAGGTGAGATCCTAATCAATAAAATGAAGACTATCCATGAAGGCAGCCAACACCATTTTGGACCTGTGCTCAACACCTCGTGCACATAGATTCCAAAAAAAAAAAAAACACAACAAAGGCTGCCCATGTAAAAACCAAATAACAGGTATCGGTTTCTCAAGCCTGAAATCATTGCAAATCACCATATTTTCATTATAAACCATGGTCATGAAGGAGACAACTATTCATATGCTCAGGAAGGACATAATCAATAGACACCCCAAGATTTATCAAACCCATATTTATCTACCTAGCCAAAGCTCAGACTTCATACATGCATACCCATTCTATACAATAGTATACCAAAGAATACAGATGCAGACATGGAAACATCATTCATAGAAAGGCTTGCAATTATGGAAACTTTCCAAATTTCTAGGTATCCAACACAGATTCAACCAACATTCTAATGAAACCTTGACTTAATCGAGAGGGGGGGTGAATTAGTTTAGTCCATGCATGGGCATTAAAATTATTTTCATTAAATTCATTAACTGAAACATTACATGAGAAACTTAACAAATAATGACTAGAAAATTGAATATGTGAACAACAAGTAATAAACAAATCAATACATCACATCAACACATAATAACAATGCATATGGACACCAAATATAAGTTGAAACCCATAAGGGAAAAAACCACGATTTTATTATTGTTGTGATGCAAAGGCAAGCTCCTACTCCTTATTACATCTGATTTTCTGTAGGCTCCAACCTACAGGAGGCTGCTACCTCAAATTTATGCAAGCTACAACATGCAAGGAAGCTCCAACTCTCATATGTTTTCTGCATGCTACGACCCACAGGATGCTCCTACCTCAACCAGCTCCAACTAAAAATTTATCAAGACACAAATTAAAAGGAGACCACAATCCCCTCACACAAAATGAAAACTATATGCTGATTTACCTGGTCATCAATTCCTCATACCTCCTTTTTTACTTATGCATCTTCTCCCCTTTAAATATGTTTCACATTAGCTCCATATGTACCAGGTAACTAATGCATAATATATCAATCAACTCTCACACATTCTCCCACTCTCTAACCTCCTCATGCCCTCCAAAATGACATCTTTTATAAATATAATTTGATGGCTGGTTTTATTCCACATAGGAATATGAAGTGAATAGGCTTGACTCTTTTCCTTCCACTCATTCGTTTCCAAACTCTTCATATCTTGAATATTAAACCACAAAATAAATAAATATTCCAATATTAATTTCAGCCACATGTAATGATTAATTGCATCAACTAAATGTCAATATCAAATAACAAAAAATATCATTAATGCATCATAACAATATTTTTATTCGCCTTGGAGTCTTGCCTTTGCATCACAACAATTCAACTCAATCAACATGCCAACATAAATGTTCTACCAAACCACTAATGTATCTGTTGCTCCTTTGTCCCTTGTTGCTGCATATCTTGCTTCTCATTTGCTTGTTGTTCCTTGAGTTTCTCCTCTGTCCTGTTGTTGCTCTTGCATACCTTGTTCCTGCTCTTGTATTTGTTGCTGCTCCTATGTAACTTTGCTAATCCCGCTCTGCTCCTTTGCCATTAATGACAATATTTCCAACACATTCCATTCTCTGAAAACAATCAGCTCCATATGTACCAGGTAACTAATGCATAGTATATCAATCTGTTTCACATTAGCTCCATATGTATCAAGTAACTAATGCATAATATATTAATCAGCTCTCACACATTCTCCCACTCTCTAACCTCCTCATGCCCTCCAAAATGACATCTTTTATAAAGATAATTTGATGGTTGTTTTTATTCCACATAGGAATATGAAGTGTATAGGCTTGACTCTTTGCCTTCCACTCATTCGTTTCCAAACTCTTCATATCTTGAATATTAGACCAAAAAATAAATAAATATTCCAATATTAATTTCAGCCACATGTAATGATTAATTGCATCAACTAAATTTCAATATCAAATTAAAAAAATATCATTAATGCATCATAACAATATTTTTCTTTGCCTTGGAGTCTTGCTTTTACATCACAACAATTCAACTCAATCAACATGCCAACATCAATCTTCTACCAAACCACTAATGTATCTGTTGCTCCTTTGTCCCTTGTTGCTGCATATCTTGTTTCTCCTTTGCTTATTGTTCCTTGAGATTCTCCTCTGTCATGTTGTTGCTCTTGCATACCTTGTTGCTGCTCCTATGTGACTTTTCTGAACCCGCTCTACTCCTTTGCCATCAATGACAATATTTCCAACACATCCTATTCTCTGATAACAATCAGCTCCATATGTACCAGGTAACTAATGCATAATATATCAATCTGTTTCACATTAGCTCCATATGTACCAGGTAACTAATGCACAATATATCAATCAGCTCTCACACATTCTCCCACTCTCTAACCTCCTCATGTCCTCCAAAATGACATCTTTTATAAAGATAATTTGATGGCTGTTTTTATTCCACATAGGAATATGAAGTGAATAGGCTTGACTCTTTGCCTTCCACTCATTTGTTTCCAAACTCTTCATATCTTGAATATTAGACCACAAAATAAATTAATTCCAATATTAATTTCAGCCACATGTAATGATTAATTGCATCAACTAAATGTCAATATCAAATAACAAAAAATATCCTTAATGCATCATAACAATATTTGTCTTTGCCTTGGAGTCTTGCCTTTACATCACAAAAATTCAACTCAATCAACATGCCAACATCAATGTTCTACCACACCACTAATGTATCTGTTGCTCCTTTGTCCCTCGTTGCTGCATATATTGCTGCTCCTTTGCTTCTTGTTCCTTGAGTTTCTCCTTTGTCATGTTGTTGCTCTTGCATACCTTGTTGCTGCTCCTATGTAACTTTGTTGACCCTGCTCTGCTCCTTTGCCATCAATGACAATATTTCCAACACATTCCATTGTCTGATAACAATCTCGCCCTTTTCGCAGAGAAAAAAACTGAACTAACCACAAATGGTAGGCCAGGGAATTGGAATAAGATACATACCCATTAATCAATTCCATTAACTAGATGAACAAGAGCCTGCCCGGAGTGCTGCAACGCCTGCTCGAACAAGCCACTGGAACTGAACCACTTAAGGAAATGAACACAACCACACACTAGGCCAAAAAAATTGTTTTGTAAGTACTCACCACCCTCGCCACTTGGCCTTTATGGCTTTGGCCGTTCGTACTCGCTGTAATAACCATACCATAATCCTTTGCCAACCCACTATCATATGTACACACGTGCC
The DNA here is from genome assembly GCA_034641835.2 of Pinus albicaulis. Taxonomy (NCBI): domain Eukaryota; kingdom Viridiplantae; phylum Streptophyta; class Pinopsida; order Pinales; family Pinaceae; genus Pinus; species Pinus albicaulis. The sequence goes on along the minus strand of CM076578.1, from coordinate 1,206,864,917 downwards.
TACTAGGAGGTGGCTGCCCTTCAACCCTGCCCACCGTCTTTTTAATATTATCAATCATCTCGAGAAGGACATGGAGCTACTTCGCACCCCAATCGAGGAATGAATTTTTATTATTTAAAAACATATTAAATGTTTCGAAATAATAATAGAACAAGTACACATTTTTTCATGGAAAAATTCATTAAACTTCAACACATTTAAATTGAGAAGCAATCAAATTTAAACTTAAAATTAACATAAATTAAAACAAATTTGCTAAATAGATTGAATTTTTATTTCTCCTTTTAAAATCGTTTTTACAAATAGGAAGATCAGAATTTTGGAAACAATCCCACCTTTCTAAATAGACAATAATAATCTAAAAATAATGTTTCAATCCATTAACCTATCACAATAACAATATTTAAAATTATAATTTGAAAAAATATATTACTTTTTTAATTTTATAGGTTTTTAAAAAATATTTATTTACTACTTTTTCTTTCTTTATTTATTTGTTTGATCTTTGGGGATTTGAATCTTGAATTTTATGGTTCACATAATATTTAATAACACAACAGACACCAATTGCATTGCCTATATAAAAATGTTGTTATCTAAAAAAGTTTTAAAATGTGCAATCTTTAAATGTAGAAATGTTCTAAAATAATAATCAAACTTAAACTATGAATTTATAACTAGAGAAACTATTGATAAACACTAATAAAAATCAAAATACTTACTTCATGATACATCTTATATTACTTGAAAAAATCATAAAAATGAATTAAATTGTAAATTTATTACAAATTATTCTTATTCTTATTATTAGTCGTACAAATAATTAATATATGAGTTAAACGTATATATACATTTAAAAAAATAACTAACATGATTTTTAATTATGAAGATTTAGCTCCACTCTATGGTGAAGATTTTTATTTTATAGGTAGATTTTGTTATAAAAGTTAAATCTCTACCATTCACTTAATAATTATTGATAATTAAATTATAATTATGCAAACCCTATTAAAAAACAGACACAACTACAAATGGTTACATGTTTATTTAGCCATTGTTATAGTAGTTGATTAATTAATTTGTATTTATTATTTCTCTTTTTATAATATTTATTATATATAATAATATTTTTTGTTTAAAATATACTTTGAATGCAGAAATAAATTCAACACCTTGAAAAAACCCTAATGCACTAAAAATTATACCATTATAAAAATATTAGCTAACTAATAAAATAAAAAGTCAAATGTATATAACTACAAAACGGAACAGTCTAACTTATAAACTAAATGGCTTTTGCACTAAAATTAATGATACAATTTCAAGCAAGATTGTGATTTTTTGTTATTTAAATTACATTTTTAATGTATAAATGGATTTAATGCCCTGGAAATTCCTAGGGCACTCAAATTTTGCAGATTAAATAACTTAAACTCAAGTTTTAAAATTTTTTTATTGGATTTTGGTTAAAAGACCATTTCGTCCATTTCCTTGAAAAACGATTTTGTTTATTAGTTAGACTAAGTGATTACATAAATATTAGTTAATCATTAGTAATAAAAGAAAACACAAAATTAAAAAAAAGTAATATTAATAATAAATAATTAACTATAATATAAACCAACCTAGATCGATCTTAACTTTGGATCTACTAAGGGCTAAGTGGGATAAAATCTCTTTTTACTCTAAAAAGAGTTTGCACCTCAAGAGATTTGATCACTCCGAGAGGTGCGTGGTAGATTCGAAGTTAAGATGGACCTAGGATGGTTTAATTATTAATTATAGTTATAAGTATTAATTTTATTATATTGTATTATTTTTAAAATTTTATTTTATTTTTATTTTTATGGAATTTGAATAAGTAAAAAAGTTATACTAATAACTATAATTATAATAATTATTTTATTTTATTTTTTATTTTTATGTAATTTGATCGAGTCAAAATAATGGTGGCAAGAGGAGAGGGGTTATCTACAACCCAATGGAGACCTAGAAATTAAGTACTCCTAGGGGCTTGGAAGAAGAACCAATAACGAGGCTGAGATGTATGACCTTTTAATTGGACTAAATTTGGCTAGAGAAATGGAAATTTCTAAGATTGCAACTCTGGGGGACTCTGTCTTCACGATTCAATACTTATACAAAGGCTCATTTATGAAAAACCCCACCTCAAACTCCTCTTTCAAAGAATGATTGGTTCTTTGAATCACTTCCAATGTAAATCTTTTTTTCATATCCAAAGATCGTAAAATGTGGAAGCTAATAGACAAGTTAATCTAGCTTTCCTTTTAAGAGCGGGTTAGATTGAAATAAATGGTTCTACATGATGGAGAAATATTCCATGAGAGCATGTTGTTAATTAAGACAAGAAAAAATCAAAGCACCTCAAGCACAAGAACATTTAAACTCGATCTCAATAGGCCTCTAGAAGAAATTCTCTCTACACATCTCTAATGATCTGTTACTGTAAATGTGTTTTTACTTGGCCACTTTTGTAATGTTTATGTATGTAGTCCTTTTGTAGTAGTAAATTATCAGTTTATTCTTTTCGATACTCCCGATAGTCTCCTTTGGAAGGGTCCTCTGCAAGAAGAAATATTGTACATGATCTCACGTGTATTAGCTGCATTCAAGCACTGATATTAATACAAAATTTACTCATTAAAAAAAATTTGACCGAGTAAAAATGTTTAACAAGACATGACATTACAACATCACTTCCATACTAGGCTCGAGAGCGCATTTGGACAGAATCATAATTTTTTTTTTTTGTTCCATTAGAATAAATTTTAGCGTAAAAGTGGCTTCCTAAGGAAAAATAATAAAATAATAGGAAACTAATAAAATAAGTGTTATGCATTTTGGAGAGAAAATAAGAAAACTGTTTTTTTTTAAAGTGTATTTTTAGCTTATTTTCTTATAGGGTCACTCAAATTTCAAGTGTAGACACTTGTTGGATGCGAAATTAAATTATGAATCCAATGAATACTCATGATGCATGCTTTTGAGAAGACCCACATTGATAAAAATTAAATATACATTAAAAAATGTTTTGAACATACTTTTTCAATGTATCTTCAATTTTTATTAATGTGAGTCTTCTCAAAAGTATGCATAATGGGTACTGGTTGGATACAAAATTTAATTCTGCATCTAATGAGTGTCTTCACTTGAAATTTGAGTGAACATATAAAGAGATCAGCCAAAAATACATTTAAAAAATTAGTTTTTTTTTTTTTTTTAACTTTCCCTCTAAAATATTTACATGTACCATTTTTTGAATTTAAAGGATTTTGATTGGTTTTCATGGACACTTTTAGACTCAAATTTTCTCTAATGATTAAATTTTGGGTTGTGGTGAATGAGTATAACATCTTCCTTCTTGGGATGATAAAATTACCCATTTATTTGGAAAATTTCACATGATTTTTTTTTTTTTTAAAGAAACTCTATATACACAATTATCATTTATCTACTTAAAAATTAAATTTAATTCATAGTCCTTACTAGCATGCTAATAGTACATCATGGTCTATTAACATGATCACGGAATTTTCTGTTTATTAATATGACAACAAATCCAGATCCATACATTTTATTCTAGTTGACACTTCTCTCTATATATATATATATATATATATATATTTTTTTTTTTTTTTTTCATTTTTTTATTAATTTTTTTGCTTAGGTCCCATGCTTGTGTATCAATCTATTCATAACCTTCATTATTGTATGTGAGGTTTCTACAATATTTTTTTTTTTATAAGTTTGAGAACAGTTGGGCATTTACACTTTTACACATGTATATATAAATATATACACATATGTCTATATATGCCTAACTCATTTTTTAAATTGAGTGTTTTTACTCCTTGCCACGGGCACGATTAAAATTATACTAATCGAAAATGTAGAGTTAACATAAATTTCAGGCGGCCTACTATTAAGAATATGAATAACCAAGCAGGCTAGTATTAGGAATAACCAAACTTTTTAAGAATCATAGTATGTTTTCATAATGAAGAAAAACCAAACCTTTTAAGGATCATAGTGTGTTCTCATAATGCAATTTGTTCGACCGTCTTATTTGGCCCTCTATAAGCATATGTTATATTGATATGTTCCCTTTGCATTTTGAAAGAGGTAAAGTAATGCTAACATTAGTTGAAGACATTAAATGCTATGCGACTGAGCAGTGGCTTGAGAGGCACTATCTAAGCTTCTATCCCAAGCCACTATCACTTAGCTAAGCTTCTATCTGCATGTTGACCACCCGTCACGGAGCTATATTTACCACCAAAGCTTGTATCGTAGCGTGCCAAAGCCTGCCAAATAACTTATTGGAATTAGAACAATATCTCAACCTGTTGGGAGTGGATATGCCTTAAAACTTATTGGAATTAGAACAATATCTCAACTTGTTGGTAGTGGATATACCTTTGGTCTCTTGGTCCTTGGATACCCCTGTCACCTTTATCTCTGCTCTCTTGGATACCTCTGTTACCTTTACCTCTGCAAACTATCGATAAAACTGTGAACCTAGAGACTCTGAAACATCATATACCGCACATCTAAGAACACCGATCAGAGACATGTGAATCAAACACAACTTAGATCCCGACCCTGGGGCACCTATCCCAGAAGTATGCACAGAGCTTTGTAGAAAAGCGACGGACGGAACGACCTCTAGAGAAACAATGGTTCCAAAGACTTGTATTCGAACTGAGGATACATACAACTATGTTAGCCTATTCTATTGGAAAAACGACTCCGTTAACTAGGGATTTATCATCTTTGCACGAAATGAGATATGCGAACCTGAAGCAGCGCCGAGCCTAGGAGTTTTAGCCGAACAGGAGCCGAGCCTGGTATTGCTCCATAGCCTATCTTCTCAACATGTATTTATTTCACAACCTCTTATACTCTGGTTCCATTTCTCACATCATGATTTGAGATGAAAACATAATAACTACTTGGATTTGAAGGTAAATGCCATTTATACTGGCAATAAGCACTCCCATGCCATAAAAACACTGGTATGGAACCCATTATGAGGCAGTCAAAGATTGACCGCCGTGTAAAACTATCTCCCCTTTGCTGCAGGAACAAGGCAGACTTAAGGAACAGATGAACAACAACCATGGAGTCATCAGAGAAACGCAATCCGAAACATGCAATCGATGCCCACTTGCATACAAATAGATAAAGCACTATCCAAACTCGAGTTCATGAATGCCCTATTACTGGAAATTGGAACTGTAAAACCCGAATGATCTCCTGTTATCTGGACTCTTTCATCTGGCTATGAATAGTTTTAAGCCTCATCCAGTCCTCTACCTATCGTGGCCATTTTGGCACTTGAAAATCCTTACAAAACTTATAGCATCATTTTTTCTTGTCCACTATTCAACATCAAATTGAAACCTTCATTCAAAATTACCTTCTTTGCAGTACCAACAAGCCTGCAAATCGGAAACACGATCTTTATAAGCCTTTACATGTTCCTTCCCGGCCATGGGATTCTTTATCTATTTCTTTTCCGGGTAATTTCTTGCGTTCCAGCCTTTGAACATGTCTGCTTGCTAGCTGGGGCGACGTCCAGGGGAATGGAACCTTTGTCAACGGTGTAAAATCCATCAGTTCCCATCATCGCTACTAGATCGGTTGAGCGAATACATTAGAAACATTAGGCAAGAAATTCAAATTTGAATATTTATCGACAGTCACTCAGACCTAAAAGGTCTCTCAGACCATAGTATCAATCTAGCATGTTCGTATGCAGTTCCTGTAGTTTAGGATTTTTGTTATTTATTTTTGTAGCTTATTGGGTTTCTAGATGTGCCAAACTTGCTTGCAGTATTTTCGATTCTGAATAGCTTTTGTGAACAAGTAGCTATTGATATTTGAGTTTAAAAGTCAGAATGTCTTTGTTCTAGTTGACAATATTTGCAGCCATATGTTGACCTTAATATTTCAATAGTTGTTCTCCTCATCTGCTCTTAGACTAATATATACTAGTATTTGTTGTGATCATTTCAGAAATAGGATTGGTCAATATTTTATGCTTCTCACCGGAAACTTTTTTGGAATACCACTTTTGGTTTTTGGGCTCCCTTTGGGTTTTGGGATTTTTTTGACTGCCCTGTTTTCCGGTTTTTCAATATAAATTTGTGTTGTTTCCTAGTAACGACCTTAATATTGATCACAGCAACATGCATTGTTTCCAGTTTAGAATCTAGATTGCAGCAGCGGACAGTAATCATGATTTGAAACTGACCGAGACATATTTTCTACTGTGCATGTGAAAATGGATGAGTCCACGAGGTGACAAGAAACCCATGCCTCAAAATATTCGTTGACATTTATTGATGGATACCGCCCTCCTTTTGCTAGATAGGATTGTGATTTTCCTTTGCTAAATATGTTAGCTGCATTCATTGAATGGACCCTGTGCATTTGCAAATGATCTCCCTCAGAGATAGGGATGATGAATGTGAAAATTACCAGGATGTATGATGAAAAATGGTGGAATCTTACCGATGCTTTATAAATGTTCAATCCATTACAATTTATTTTTTTTGGCACTTCAAATTATCATCTTGTAGTTGTTGTACATCCAGGTTGAGATTCTATAATACGTGTTCCATATAGTTATGTTGATGATTTCTCCTTTTTCTCTCATGAATTTCTTTATGCTTCATTTTGTAATTTATTGCTCATGATAAAGTATTTGTGTGCAAATTTTGATATGTCTGTTGTTCAACAGGAACATGCTTTGGTTGTTGAACGCTTAACCCCAAATTTGACGTCTCTGAGGCTTGAAATTTTACTGGGTTATATGAGTGATGGAAAATTCTGGAAGATATACTGTCCTTTTACACCCTCAGCTTAGCCAGAAAGATGCTCTTCTTCTCACAATACCCCAGGTAATCATTCTTATTTCACTCTTGTATTTACCGTGACATTTTCATAAAGGAAAAACATCACATTATTCGAAACCTAGGCATGGATGAAAGGTCATTGTCGTTTTAGAGACTCTGCTTAGCTATCCATATTGTTTACAACCCTTATAAAAGCATAATAGATAAATCATGTGCCTCAACAGATCTTAAAATAGTTTTAGGATAATTATGCAGAACGAGCTTAAAAAGTTCAGGCGTAATCTTAAGATCCTGATTATGCAATGATACATATTTGTTTATGAAATCATCCATTCAGACCAGGAAGGTATATTAGACTGTTATCATTACCAACATTGTAATAAGGATTTAATTAAAAAACCTAAAAGCATTGTAATGAGTGTTACATCTCCAGGCTTTCTGTTATTGGTTTTGTTAGCTCATTAGTTGTTTCAAATTCCTTTCTGACACATAAAGGCAAGTGGTGTAGGATTCCCTAGTGACAATGAGAACACAAGTGTTAGGTACCTATTTTTTATTTTGGACTTGGGAAACACAAAACACTCTCTGTTTATTAGGCACTTGTGTTCTCATTGTCATTAGGGAAGTTTGCAACTCACCATGCCAGTAACAATTTTATTCTGTTCCTTCAAACTCCCAGGGTCCAAAATGTACATGTATGTAACACTCATGCACCTTCTATTTGCATAATGTCATGTTCATCATTTCAATTCATAGACATTCACAATTTCTGAACACTGTAGTGTACTATACCTCTTATATGTCTTCCAATTTCTAACACTGTTTCGATTCAACCTTCTTCCTTTTACCTTGGTAACTACACCCTCTCTTTATTGTACTAGAAAATGGCAGAGACAAGGAGGATTACATATGATGGTTCTGTATATATGGGTGGCATATTTTTCCTCTCCATGCTATATATGACTTTTGTTTGTGAATAAAAGAGACATGTGTGCATGCATCTGCATTTAATCAGAAACATGCAATGCACCAAGAACCTAAAGAAGTTATCCGATTGTAGACCAGAGATCTGGCAGAAAAGTCCTCCACAATACATGTGAATCGAAGTTTGTCTGCACGTGAACAACAAAACAAATAGGGAAAACACTCACGGATTGGAAAAGGGTTTCCATTCTTTAATTTGTGATACATGATGACTCAACTTGTGGGAAGTTTTGATTCTAGATAAGGTCAACTTGGGTACGACCTGCTGTTCTGAATCTTAGACTTTGTGATGCTGTTCTGAATCTTAGACTTTGTGATATTCTACATCTTATTTTGGAGCCCCATATGATCCGGGAGGATATAGATAGCCCCAAATTCTTCTTGTTACAAATGTTTACCATGAGTTTATGATGAACTTATATGGTATCTCTCACTCAATATTGCAATATAACACTGAAGAGGGGTGTACTATGTCTCGGTCTCCTCTTTACCGATTGTGAAATAAACAATACAATGTACTAATTTAATCATATTTGTCAAGGGAAAATGGCATGTCTGTTTCTATTTTGTATTGTTCCTGTCCATGGATTTTGGAACAATTTTCAAATGCCATGTGTGTGTTTCTTTGTATTGTTCCTGTCCATGGTTTTTTGAACAATTTTTTTCATAGTATCAGTGGTGACTACATAAGCTTTATTGTCTCAGATGCCTCTTTACCTACACTGAAATGAGCTATAAAATGTATTAATTTAATATGATTCATCAAAGCACCATGCGGTGACTATGTTGTTTCTTTCATGGTTCTATTTCGAAAAACACAACGAGAATAAACACTCTATTGTTCATAAAGATTTTCTTCTTCAATGATCAACTTGATTTTATAATTTGCAGTTCGTTATTTGGTAAATCACTTGAAGTTGGTACACATGTTTTTGATATTGGACCAGAGAAACACAACAATAACTCTCTGTTGGTTAGGTACCTATGTTTTATTCTGGACTTGGGAAACACAGAGCACTCTCTGTTTAATAGGCACTTGTCTTCTCATTGTCACTAGGGAAGCCTGCACTGCCCGCCTACATGTGTCAGAAAGCCTTTAGGTTTTTTAACATAACCTTTGTCAAACACGTTTCATTGGCAGACACTTGCTGCTTCACAGCCTCCATTGTTTATATATGCTCTGCTTATAATGATTTAGAGTCTAGACTCCCTCTAGTCTTTTCAGGCGCAACCACACTATATATATGAATTGGTCTCATTTCACATTACAAATGTATTTCGGTGCCTTAATTCTCTTCTCGACTTGTAGGCTTATAACGTGTCTCTCGTGTGACTATTTTATGTGTTCCCTATACTCGCATTATTCTTTTTTGTCACCATGGTTTACATATTATGGAACACAGTAACAACCTGACTAATTTGCCATATCAATGTAATTACATGCAAATAGGGAAACATGGAATCCACATTAACACTTCCGTGGCAGTCATAAAAACTGTCACCTACAATGCTTGGGATTAAGTCGTATTTTTCAACGTGGAGATTAGATGGGTGGGGGTTAGGGTAACCACCTTACCCAGTCTCACCGATGGGCCCTCATTGCTCACGAAGCTTCTGGTGGAAGAGCTTTGCAATTTTTTTATTTATTTTCTTACAAACCCTAGGGGGTTTTCCCCTAAAATCTAAGGAAAGATATTTGCAAACAAGGCAATGAGACCTATGAATAATTATGGTAAGCTCTTCTGTGTTACTAGACTTTTTTTAGTAATTTTTTTGGTTACAATTCTCCATTTTTCCTTCTTTCTGTTCTATTTCCTTTTCATTTTATTTTCCTAAGTTTTCAGATGAACGTTTTTAAAGGAAATTATAATCCTTATGCCAACGTTTGACTGGTAGGAAAGGTGAGTTTATATGCCAAGAGTTGTATCCTTAGCACCGAGTTTCAATACTCGAGCTGGGGTTTATCTGTTCGGTTGCTTCTATAGTTAATATAACAAAACCCTTGAGGTAAATTGACCCCTTTTAAAACTCTACCTTGTCCTTGGCAGTGTTTTTCATTCAGGTTTCTTATTCGAATTTTGACCAAGGCTTCGGTTGTAATTTTTTTCCCCTGTATGTGTCTCTTCTTTGCTTGATTTACGAACAAATAAAGTGGCAGGTCCTCCTCATCCTGTATAGGTATATATGAAAACCTTATCCCACCAAATGTCTACTCTTAATGCTTATATATTACAAAATATTTACTAACCTCCTTTCATTTTGTTTTTGTAGGTACGTCTGGAGGTTATCCATGCTATCAAGCTTAAGAAAAGGAGCTCAAATTGGTTTTTTCTCTGCCACAGGGTGTCCTACATAGGAATCGAGTTATTATTCAATTTTTTAATTTTCTTGTTAGGTTTTTCCGATACGACACCCTGAAGTTGTCCTTATTGCTATGACAATTATTGAAACACTAGTTGATATTTAGAGTTGGGCCTCATTCTGGTTGTAACTCCACGTTACTCTGTGCCATGATATTTTCTTTTAGATGTATATAAAGAAAGATGGTTAGTATTACTGTAATTGGATACCAGAGAGACTTAATGTTTCGAGGTCCCATGAGGCCCAAGGGTTTAGTGAACACGTATTTTCTTTTTCAATTTGTAAATTTTTTTGTACACATGGTCATAACATAACTGTTGAATCTATTTCCAGATATGGTTATGTTCATTATTTCTTGCATGTAAACTTGGGCTCGACCCTTTACGTTAACATAAAAAGGAATATCTTATTTTTATTAATCATTTGACAAAGAAACATATGCTTTCATATACCAATTATCTGGGTGTCTTTTTGTTTCTTATTCTCTCTGAATACATATAGTTGTTAAAAGTTTTCGTTTAGAAAAACTATATACCTTTCTTTATAATGTAGAGAATACTCTTCCATTATTTTACTCTTATTATGTGAAATTGTTATTCACACGATATCCTGTCTTGAAAGACAGTTTCTTGATTTGTTACTTGTAATTAACACTGCCATTTTTATCTATATTTACGTTTACGTTTTCTCTGCATCTACAATATATTCATGCATTTAGGGTATATGCATATAGATATATAAATATATATAATTCTAGTCTAGAGACTTAGTGGATCCCTATAGTGGGGAACTATTGTTCGTACTCTGGGTCCTAAACAAATACTCTGGGTTCTAAACCTTTTGTTTAGGACTGAAGGAGTTAGAATTGAGAATATGACCAATGTTTTCATAGTTTGCCTTCTTACACATTCTCCTAGTCTTTCCTTCTATAATTAATGCAATTATATATACTAAAATATCGTATTCCAAGAGCTAAACATTTATCCCAAAATCCCCTCTTTATATTACTTTTAATCAACCTCCTGAGTTTTCTTTAAATTTTCCAGTTACACAGAAAATAATTTCAGGGTATTGATATTTTCTACCTTGACCCAAAGGGAATACACACTAGAACCTATAAACCATTTGTCCTCTACAAAACATAGTTAGTTTGTACAATAACTTACATCATACATATACAAATATCCTCAATTTGTAACGTGAACACCAACCTTCTACTCTCTAGTTTTCAGTGTTTCAAGCAGTCATATTTCAATTACTTACTACCTCATGAAATATTTACCTACACTTATCTGAATCCTTCCAGGAACAGGTTAAATACCTCCACGCTCCACCCAACTTTGAACTAAGTTCTCCTGTTAGTTCCCCTCAATCTTTCCTCTAATTATCAGGAAAAACTATAAAAACATTTAGTCAGGATATTCACCTCCTAAACCCTTAGCAACATCATGCTAATTTTCTGGGTTCAACCAATCTTTCTCTCCCACTTGGTAAACTTTCACAGGAACTGTCTTTATCTCTCACAATCCTTTATAATAGAATCCACCATATGAAATTTCTCTCCAACCATATATAAATTTTGATGTGGTCTGTTTTCTCTATCAATTTTCTTCTTTTTCCTCTTGCAACTTGCAAAGGTATCTTCAATGACAAAAGGAAGTTTTTTTTTCCCCTTCTGGCCATAACCAACTCCAAATCTTTTTTCTTGAAAATTAGGGGTTAATATCTCATGTTAGCCTTTAACCTTTTCTTGAGAGGATTAACACATCAAAAATATTTTATAATTTAATTATTGCAAAAAAATATTTACATCAACATATCTATTATATGTCATTTAATTTATTTAGCCAATAATTAAATAAAACAAGCCATATAATAACTTTCCAGGGGCATTACAATAAGTATATTACCAATATAGATCCATCTTAACTCTGGATCTACCAAGCGTCAATAGAGATCAAATCTATCCCTTGAGGTGCAAACCTCTTTTATAGTGAAAAGAGAGTTGGTATTTGGATGATTTCACCATTTTTGGAGTGAAAATGTAAAAATGTTATAAAATAAAAAATAAAAAACTACTTTTTCAACTCGTATTTTCAACTTATCTCCCTTTGGTTTTACTTATTTTTCGAGCATGAGCACTTGTTGGATGCATAATTTAATTTCTTATCCAAGGAATACCTATGTTTCATACTTTTGATAGGCCCTGCTACAAAAAAAAAATGAGAAATACATGACAAACGTGATTGCAATAACGTTTTTCATGTATTTATCATTTTTTGTGTAGCAGGTTACATCCATTAGAGAAATTTTGAGGTAAAAAATGATCCTGAAAACAAAAATGTACAACCAAAATCAACTTTATAAGAACCAATGAGATTCAAGATGATGATGTCAACGAACCAATGAGCTTCAAGATGATGATGTCAACCATGGAGGGTGAGTCACCATTTTTGGAGTAAAAAAGTAAAAAGATCAAATAATAAAAAAAATAAAAAAATTAAAACTAATTTTCAACTAGTATTTTCAACTTATCTCCCCATAATTTTACTCAAATTTTGAGCGAGAGCACTCGTTGGATGCAGAATTTAATTCCTTATCCAAGGAGTACCCATGTTGCACACTTTCGATGGATCCTTCCAGAAAAAAATAAGAAATACATGTCAAAGCGTGATTGCAATTACATTTTTTCATGCATTTCTCATTTTTCATGTGGAATGGTCCATTGAAAGTCTACAACATGGGTAATCGTTGGACGATGAAGCATCCAATGAATGCTTCTGCTCAAAATTTGAGTAAAATTGTGGGGAGATAAGTTGAAAAAATAATTTTATCTTTTCCCTCAAAAATTTGAGGAAGTAATCCAAGTTTATTTTATTATTTCCACTCTTATTTTATAATCATCCTTATGAGACCCATTTTAAACCTCAAAATTTCTCTAATGGAAAGTATGCAACATGGGTACTCATTAGATGAGGAATTAAATTTCACATCCAACTAGTGCTCTTGCTCGAAATTTGAGTAAAATCATAGGGAGATCATTTGAAAAAAATAAGTTTAAAAAACAATTTTTTATTTTTTCTCTCTAAAATTTGATAATGTAATGTAATCTTATTTTATTATTTCCACTATTATTTTATAATATTCCTTAGGAGACCCATTTTAGACCTCAAAATTTCTGTAATACCTCTCTCGGTGCTTGGTAGATACATAGTTAAGATAGATCTAGGATGGTTTAATTATTATCCTTTACATATGCCACATTAAAGAAGAATACCATGGGAAAAAACCATGAGCTGGGGAATTTTGTGTTTTTTATTATTATTTTATTTTAATTTATTATGTTTTATTTTGACTAAGTCAAAATGTTAAAAAGTACATCTCCCCCATATTGAGTTGGAGAGCGACTCTGATCGTAATTAATGCATTTTTTTATAGGTTATTGATTCAAATTTAATATTAGTGTACTTAGAAAAAAATAAGTATTCATAAATGTATCTTAAAAATTAATTAATAAAATATAAATTTAATGAATAAGGATAAGTTGGAGAGTGATAAGGAGTTATAGGGAAAAAGGAACCTCAGGTGTTATAAGGAGGTGATCAAACCCACTCTTGCTAACAAGAATTATCTTTCTATCTTGACCAGTGCTAAGAAGAAAATGAACATTGCAAAGATAAGAAATAATTCCCATGAGCTTCGAAGTGAAACCATGCATTGGTCTATTCCCAAACACTGCAAGGAAAAGGCCCTCTAGCGGATGTTTTTGAGGAAGCCCTTATAAATATAGCCTAGATATTTGTTTTTAGTAAAGGTCACTGGAGGAGGTTGGCGAGTGGATGATTTTGCAGATGTTATTTTTCCAATGCGTTTATAATAATAACACGCACCACGTGTACTTGATATATATGTGACGCACTGATGCATAGTAGAGGCTAAAGAAGCGTTGCAGAGTTATTTTTAAGTATTACAAAAACAATGGTGCACACTAGTACGAACTATCAAATGGCACACCAATACACTCAACATTTCGGTGCTATTTACTAATGACGATGACCCGGTGCTGTTTATGTATAAAGACACACTGACATAGAGTTTTTATTCAAAGGAAGCACTATGCGCTCCGTACAAACCGACCCAGTGTGTGTTTGTAATCTAGCGCACCATAAAGAAGTGTGGTGCACCATTAATACAACCGCCTGATGCATCTCATATTCGAGCGCACCAAAAAAGGGTTAATTTAAAAAATACCAGCCATAAAAATTTCATTTTTACTTGTTATAGCGTTGTAGATCTCTCAAGCACCAATGTGACTTTTCCTTCTGTGAGGCGCCCTGCCATTGGTGCTCCCATTTCCCGCATTGCTTCCGTCCATTGCTCATTATGTGGACTTCAAATTTTGCAAAACGATGGGAAAATTTGGTTTTTAGGATTTCGTTGCAAAGATGCCTTCTCGATGCGCAAATGTGCAGGTAATCTACTTGTTTCTCACCAACTTAAGCTTTTAGAGGATTATTTTTAAAATTGAGCTAAAATTCATTGTTTTTTTATTTTTTATTTCTTGCGCAGTGTGTTCAAGCCGTTTGGCTCGCACCATTCCTGGTGATCCCTATAAATTTACAGGCCGCACCACGAACGATGTTAACGGAAATCACACCGGGCAGTGATTGTGACAACCCTGTGCGATACTAAGACAAAGCACACCGCAATAACAATAAAATACTGCGGTGCGTGTCGGTTTCTGGCCGCACCGACAGCTTAATTTTTTTTTTAAATAACAATTTATTTACGGCAATGTGTTAGTTTACCGGGATGCACCGTAGTATTTTATTTATGATGGTGCGTCGATCAAACATACTGCATTGGGGAAGTGTGTGTTTGGTACTACACCGCTAGCGGTAAAATGTTGCAAACTGGCAGTGCGTTGCGCTATAAAAAATGCCCCGGGGCGGATATGTTTTTTCAACGCACTGCTGAGTATTTTTTTTTTTTTTTTTTTGTCGCAGTGCGTGATGTTTTTTACTACGCACTGTGGATGATGCATGATATAAATGTACGGACCATTGGCGGTGCGTGACTATTTTTTGTGGTGCATTGAATGTTTTTTATTTTTTATTTTTTTTGATAAAATTTATATTTATATATTTTTAAATACATTTGTCATTTAATAAAATTTTTTAGGTTTTATGTATGAGGGAGGCTGATGTATTTAAAATGTGAATCATTTAGCAATGTCAACGGAGAGAGGAAAGGCAACAACAAGAGCAGAGAGATGGAAATTATAACATGATACAACAATGGGAGGCAAGGGAGAGGGAGAGACTTTTGTACCCTCGCCCTATTACGCCACCCACCCTATTGCTCTTAAGGGAGGTAGGCCTTCTTAAGTTCTACGAGGAGGCTACATCCCTGAAGGGGCACAATGGGTTATTAGGACAATTGATCTACAGGTGGGATATCCACCTACAGGCGTTCCGTGTCAGTCCTGATCACTGGTACCAACCCACTGATGAGGACATTTATTTTATTACTGTCCTATATAGGAGAGGGGAGGATTTTCACTAGTTCCCTGATGTCCCTGTCGGTTATGCAACAGGGAGTTAGTTGGTGTACTCCCAGAGATACATTAGGGATGATATAATTTCTCCTACAGATTTTCATGTGTCTGGTGGACAACTACAGATTTCTTCTTTTGGTCCAGAGGAGGTTACATGCCTCTCACTATTACTGACAACCATTACACATTATACCAATGACGGGCAACGCATTAGTTGCCCTATTTTATTTTATGTTGATTCTTTATTCCAGAGGCCAAAACTTGTTAGATGGTCTGCCATTTTTTTGTAGCAGTTTTGTACAACCTTAAATAGATGTTGTTCTCAGGCACGTGAGAGGTTGACCTTCCCTTTTTCTTTAGAGTTCTTTTGATTATTTTTTGAGAGGTTTCTGGAGACAAGGCCTACTTTTGTCTGTCAGCCTCATAGGCCAATGATACATGTACGAATGCACATGTGGGGCGAGATGATGCCCTAGAGGGGCCTGTCTGAGTATCCAGCCAAGAGTTCTAGTGATGCACTAGAGCTGCTAGCCAGTGTGGATGATCACATGTTCGTGATGGTGCCGTGTCCTTACACGGGTTTGGATTGGTGAGGGTGTACCAATATCCTCTTCACACAGGATGAGCCACCAGATTCTAGAGGTAATATTAGTGTTTTATTTAAATTAATATAGTTTCATTTTATTGTCTTAATTAATTAGAATAAAATTTATTCTAACACGTTTTTTAACTTGTTTTATTAAATTGTTTAATGAAATTGTCTAATTATTGCTATGTACTATATATTTTATAGATATTGGCACATTCGTTGGGGACATGATTCCACCCCACCGGATGATCCTGTAGATGAAGAGGAGACGACAGAGGCCGCGGTGGGTGAGAGACCTCCTCGGGTGCAGATACCCGCAAGCATGCGACACAGGGCGAACATTTGGTTAAGTATGGAGTCGGGCGACTGAATATGTTGACTTCTGGTTGATGAGGGAGTCTGCTCTGCGGCGATCAGAGAGATCCAGGCTGATCATACGCTCATAGAGCTCTGGAGGGACATGCCCTGTGATATGATGACCCTTATGCGTCATATCTTCGGAGCTTCCAGGCTACTGGCAACTGGAAGGAAAGGCACCATGGATATGCGTGACACAACAACTCATTGGATGATCATGATCATGAGGGGAGTGATCATTATAGTACTCCACCTCCTCCTCCTTCACCTCGCGGAGATGAGAAGTCAACATCTAGTCCTGAGCAGGCATCCTCTGAGTGGGCACCATCTTAGGAGGCACCTCCTGAGCAGACACCATCTGAGCATGCATCTCCTGAGCAAGCACATCCATCTAAGCAGACACCATTGACTAAGCAGACCTCCACTAGTTATAATATTGATGTACCACCAGATATTTGACATTTATATGCAGTTTTATTATAGTTGTATATTTTTTACATTATATATATATATATATATATATATATATATATATATATATATATGGTGCATGTATTTTATGTTCATGTTGATGTACTTAATTTACATGTTGGTGTTCATCATGATGTGTATATTGTTAGGTCATGTTAAATATGTTCATTTAAAGTGCTTGTAGATAGATGTGTACACTATAACAGTGATTTGACATGAGATGTATATTTGATGTTTGTGTTGTGATGATGTTATACAATGCTTGTGTTTTGTTGGATGATCATGATCATGAAGATTAGATGATGTTAGCGAATTTGAATGTGTATTTTAGAATATGATGTTTGTATGATGGTTAACATGATCGTGATATTTATTTTTAATATTAAATCATGATATTTATTAAATAATATGTATTGGTAATTGTAAAATTGTAACAATGTAATTGTATGTATCGTGATTGTAATTGTAATTGTATGCAAAATTGTAATTGTAGTTGTAATTGTAATTTTAATTTTAATTGTATGTAAAATTGTAAATGTAATTGTAATTGTATGTAAAATTGTAAAATTGTAATTGTAATTGTAATTTTATTTTGAAATTGTAAAATTGTAATTGTAATTGTATGTATTGTCATGATTCAATTTTATTAAAATTGTAAAATTTATAAATTTGTAAAATTGCAAAATTGTATTAATTGTCAAATTTGAACCATAACTATCATAAAATTGAATCATCATAAAATTGTAAAATGTATACCGTACATATTGTTAAATTACCATAATTATAAAATTGTAAATTTGTAAATTTGTAAGAATATAAATAATTGTAAAATAATAAATCTAGAATAATATGAATTTTTGTAACATAATAAAGTTTAGAAAATAATGAAAATAAATTCATGTTTAGAATTATCATTATTTTATTATGATCTTACATACAAAAAATAATAGTATACATTAATACATTTTTTTTTTAAATTTTGAAGATATATATATATATATATATATATATATATATATGGTGCATTTATTTAAGTAATGATATAGTGAAAAACCATTTAAAGCAATCAAGTAGTTGTAGTATTTTAGGAATTGACATAAAAAAAAAGAAATTGATGCAATGAATTTCTTTCAAGATCAACATAATTGCAAATTATCAAGTGAAATGATTTTAACATTAACACAATGCAAACCAATTAATTCAAAACATATATAATAATGTTTGGAAAAAAGAGTCTTAGTTATAAGGTTAAGTCCTATTCTTTATAAAAATCCATCTTAAATAGTATAAATGATGAAATAACACATATACCATATTACTCTATGTTATCATCACCCTCATTATCTTCAAGCTCACCTGGCATGATAACACTATTGTTCTCAATTTTTTTTTTTTTTTTTTTAATTTTTTTTTTTTTTTTATCTATGTTCATGTCTCAATACGAACCACCAATCTCTATCCAACACATCTGGGTAAAAAAACACCTGGTTGCAGTGTTTGGGGAAAACATAAAGCTCCTTAGATTCATCCCACATCATTCTAGAGTTGATACATATCCGCCTACTATCACGATCTTCCTTTACATTATTCCGATCAAAGGTGTCCCACCACTTGCACCTAAAAATAAAACATTGGAAAGGAGAAGTCCACTTCAATGATCTCTTGTATCTTTTCGACGTAACCTAACGTCCCTCATACTAGGTTTTTATCACGGTGGCTAGCTTGAATAGATTAATCGAACTCGACTTCCACTCCATAGTCTTGTGTCATGTATCCATCATCGGCATTTTCTGTGTGAAAATGGTGTCCATATGCCCACATTGATGGGAAAAAATGCACCTATAAAAAAGTTAAAAAATTATAGTGTCATGTGTCTAATAACCCAACTGTTAAAATATATAAAATATATATGTTACATTTCAAAGGTGCATTATTAAGTTTAAAATGTATATAAATAGATTATTACTAAGTTGCTACACCCAATCCCTACGTTTAGCGCATCCTCTTCAACACGCAGGTAACGTCTGGTTGCACCGTATTTCTCTTTGACTTGGTCAACAACCCAACTGTTGGGGCATATCATTGTCATATTTTCTTTTAAATGATTGGGATAAGGCACACTTCTACCATTCAACTGCATGAATTCTTTCCTATCACTATTCCATTTCATCCTCTTTTGTTTGTACAATGTGACTCACGGTTGTGTCACTTCGAAATTGTAAAGAAAAAAATTATTGCTTGCTTCAATTTCTTCTTTCGCTGATGAAATAAAATCGACATATAGTACATATGAGATAAAAATATACATTATATTGAAGTTCGACGTGAATATTTACTTTGTGTAAGTTTGACAAATTATAAGTCACTTACTCTTTATCAAGTGACTTTTTCCATTCATTTGGAGAAGCTCCCCTTCTCTATTGTCTTCATCCCTTTCATCGTCCGCACCTGGTGTGTTGCCAATCTGCTTGATGTACTCAATGGCATAATAGAAAGACTCATACGATATGTACCCCTTTGCCATAGACCGCTCGGGTTTGGCCCTCTGTCGAACAAAACCTTTCAATTTCTTCATGTACCTCTCTAAGAAGAAAATCCAACGATAAGAAACCACCCCAACTAATTCAACCTCATCTACTAGATGGATTAGAAGATGAACCTACAAGTACATGAAAATCATCGGCAGTTCCTTCTCAAACATACAAATAATCTCAACTATCTCTTGACGCCACCATGGAATTCTAGCCACATGAATATCCTTTGACGTGATCCAACGTACAAATACAGATAATTTAGATATGGCACGTCCTAGGTCTTGGGGGAAGTCATGTTTCACACACCCACACACGAACAAAGGATAATGAAACTGCAAATATATTAACATGTGCATACAAAATTAGTTATGTTTTATGATCCCATGGGATAAAAATTATTAATATAAAAAATAATGAAATTATTCTTTTGACATTATACGTACTCTTAGAAGATTCAAATGGTCATGCGATTTTAACCCCGAAAAATGGTATTCCATGGTGAAGCAGTGCTGTAGTGAAGACCCATATGAAGATGACACCCTCACACCCATTTTAACTTCCTTTGCCAAAGAAAGATCATATTTTTTAAAAATCCATACGACATCACCTTCTTTGAAATACCAGTTAGAGGGACCAGCCTCTCCTATACATTCTAATTGTCTTGGCCAATGTTTCTTTTTAGTTTTTGAAGTAATAAGATCTTTCCTAACAACCAATGTGTCACTTTGTTTCGATGATATGTGCCTCCATAAAGAATATGAAACATTTTTAAATATATGCATGGGATCTAATAAGTGGATAATCTTAAGATGCTACCAATATGGGAGGTTATAAAATATATATTTCGTTTTCATCCCAATGGGCAATTTATCAACATAGGTGTCAAATAATTCTAGATCATCGAACATAGGCTCCCCATTTGAATCGAAAATTTCTATGAACACCTTCTCCTTCTCTCTCTCATATGCTCTAAGCCATTCCACTGGTTTCGTTATTGCAGGACTTTGGGGTCTCACTCGTTTACCATTGAAAGTGGATGTTTCTCTTCTGTAAGGGTGTTCTTCTGGGAGGAATACCCTGGAGCAATCATACACTGGATTTTGTAGGTCATTGGACCATCTAGCTTTCAGAGAAGGTCCACAAAATTTACATCCATAATACCATTTTGTTACAAGGCCTGCAAATTATTGTATACAATATGCATGGCACGTTAAAGAATATCATGAAGATCAGAACAATTACAACAAATAAATTAATATGCGAAAGAATATTGTTACGTATATATACAAATCAATAAACATGTAATTTACCAGAGCAAACTCCTAAGCCTGGATAATCATATGTCATGTAAGCACATATGCCATACAACGTAAAACTCCTCTCTGCTGCGATGGGTCTTGATACATCATATACATTTATCCAATCCCATAATTCCTTCAATTCATCTACCAGTGGTTGTAAATAGACATCCATATTCTTCACTTGTATTCTACCAGGGGCTATGAGAGCTAACATAAGATGTCCATTCTTCACAGAAAACCATGGGGGGATATTGTTATTGATCACTACTATAGGCCAAACATAATAGTTGGTGTTCTAAGGGGAGTATGGGCTGACGCCATCCATGGCTATGCTGAGTCGTAGACTTCGTACTTCATCCT
This sequence comes from Pinus albicaulis, assembly GCA_034641835.2. NCBI lineage: Eukaryota > Viridiplantae > Streptophyta > Pinopsida > Pinales > Pinaceae > Pinus > Pinus albicaulis. The sequence goes on along the minus strand of CM076578.1, from coordinate 1,206,843,522 downwards.
TGAATTTTTTGGGCCATGTATCCTCTATATGCTTCATGGCTATTGAATATGTTGGGATTCACATAACTCCCAACTCACTTCTGTGTGAGGCATTCCATCCCTGCAACATAACTAATTATTTGCAACGAAATAGCATTTGAATCCTTGGGATTATAGGCACGTGCCTCAATATCTTAAAAGGAGGACCACGTGATTTACCCTTCTTTTTTTATTTATCATACCTATCATGCCCACATTTCAAACATATCTCTTTGTCTGCATATTCTCCTCTATATAGAATACAATCATTTGGACATGCATGATATGATATGTACTCAACACCCAACATTTTCAACAATTTCTTTGCCTCTTCGCAGCTACTGGGCAAGACATTATCACTCAAAAGAACCTTATCTTTGAATAACCTATAGTCGGTGGACAATATTAAATGTAAAATTCCAATAATTATTAATGTTCATAAAATTGACCATTTGTAAAGTTGATTGTGTGACAATATTTCTCAAAATATAAGGGACTTGATGGTCAATTACCTAAAAATTTCTGAGAAACATGCATTTGACAAGCCAAAATTTTCTTTGAAGTTGTACAGTAACATCGTTGTCCCCAACTGGGTAGACTTTGATTGAACACCAGGTCCAAATAGAGGGGCGGTGGAAGAAAATTTAAGGCTTTTTAAAAAGGTCTCAATGATATGAGCATCATCCCCTGGATGATCATAATTTTGAAATGCATCTAACAAAATTGTCTCCATGGAAGTCATATCCCTTAAGTAATCATCCATACCAACCTCTATTTGATTGCCTCCATTTCCATCTTGTGAAGAACTATTATTGTTGTAGTCATTCCTAATTGGTGAATCTAAACGTAGTGGGAATTGAATAGGTGGTTGATTCAACCATTCTTGGTATCGTTCCTCTCCGATTTTTTCTCTTAATTCAACCTTCTCTCGATTTGAAATTGTCGTGGGGTGCAATGAAAGATGGTAGGTAGGTTTCTTATTATCACTAGAATCCTAATGAGTTGAAAAAATATATTTGAAAATGATTAGTACAATATCGATGATATCAAATAGTAAGCACACCAATGCATGATTAATAGTAAGCACGACAATATTGATAAGGTTATTTCTGATCTAAGACAAGAAGAGCGTAAAATCTTGATGGAAAATTTGCATAAGGATGAATAAAGTGAATGAAAAAATATTATCGATCCAATATGAGTTTCTTTTTTGAATTTTCATTAATAATATATTTAAAAATATTAGATAACATGTTTCAAACAATCTATTAATTCAGATATGTTTAATGTTCTACAGGCATCAACAACGAAGAAAATAAATGTTGTTCTAAGAAAAGAAAAAAAAATAGAACATGCAAATGAAAATGAATTGCACCTTAGCTCATCTGGAGTGGTGTTGGAGGTTAACGAAAGGGGGAAATTTTTTTACAAAAATTTGAGGGATTTAGTGGAACGAATACAAAAATCAAACCAATTATTCCAAGAACCAAATTTTATTTAAACTACAACAAGAGTTTCCAGAGAATTGGTCAATGAGACATGTTAGACTTTTAATAGAAAAAACATACAACAACAAAAAAGAAGGATTGCAAATATAATATTCCTTTAAATGTTTTTATAAAATTATATGTATATATTACTACAAAGAAATCATTTATAAATATTACTTTGGTTATATTTAGTTTTTATATATCGATATAGAAATTAAATAGTTTATTTTCATGTTACTTTTTCAGGAAGATTATGAAAATATCAAAGGATGAACGAGCTAATACCAGAAATATGCCAGTAGGAATGTCCAAAAAGGTGTACAAGGAGATGGTCAAAGAAATGGACATAATTTCATTGCACGAGGAGCCATGTCAACAACAACGTGCTTCAAATGTAATATGTAATCATTGAATTTTTTAATTAGGTACAATAAATAAATAATTAGCATTAAAAATTAATTTTCAAGTATTTTCTTGCAGAAAAGAAAAGAAAATGGAACCCATTCAACACATAAAACAAGATGAAAAGGAAAAAAATGGTTGATATCTAAGTTTGTGAGTAATTTTTACTTCCTTATAACAACTTAAATAGATTTCATTTTTGTATATTTTAAGTTTTTTTACAACAATCATCATTGAATGTCTTCAAACATGTGCTGAACATAAAAAGAAGAACCATTAGAAGAATTGATTGACATTGGGTTAAATATGGGTTGTCAGTATATGTTGGCATATCAAAAATTAATTGTGGAATTTGTAAGTATCTATCTTGTTTTACTTAGCTCCGTCTATAATTAATAGAACAAAAAATTCTTTTATATTAAATCTATGATTTATTATGGGGTATAAAACTTGCAGGAAACAAAGTATGGAACTACGCCAACAAATGAATTGTTGAAAGAAGGCATGAAATTTGGTTTTGAAAGAATGTGTATAGTTCACGAGTCAATTCTTGCTATGGTACATTTCTGTTTGATTTACATTGATGTAGATTATTTAATATTGCAATTTTCATTATTATCACCAATGTAGATACACTCATTATACTTTATTTTTATGTTTGTAGATGGAACTTTAAGAAGAAGAAAGCAATCAACACAATGAACAAAAAATTCCTTCAAATAACCCAAGTCATGGAAGTATCTTGAGTGGTGACAACAGTTCCAGTGAAGAATGATTATCAATATGTTTGGATATCAAAGAAAGACGTATTTTTTGAAATATTTTTCTATGAAATCAGACTTTTTGTTTAATGTCCCAATTGAAAGACAAAGGGATACCAATAACTGTCCCATTTTGTATGACAAAGAGTGTCTTATATATATAATAATAATAATAATATGTTTTAATTTATTCTATTGCATTCTTCATGGTTGTTGTGAAATGTTACACCATTGATTAAATATTATAATGAAGATATGCAAAATATGATGATATAACAAATTCATCCAAACATCACATTCAAATTCACTAATAAAAATTTAATTGATATGAATACTATTATAAAATATGTGTCGACTTTTGATGAATAATGAATTTTAAAAAATCACAATAATTGCACTGTCAGAGGTCGATGTTTGTAAAAAATAGAAAATGAACATCAGTGGGTGTGTGTGATACTGCACACTGGTGTGTTTCTACGACCTATGAGCACCACACCAAATAAAAATACCAATTAGAACGCCCAGTGTGCTTTATCGACGATTACGACCAGGGTGGATAGGCATTGCATGCACCGATATGGTTTGCCTTTAACACGCTGATGCGTTTTTACACCTTAACATCTCGGGGCATGTACACAACCCATACGCACCAGGCGGATAGAAGGTGAATGCACTGATTCATTCGTATTCGTAACGCACCGGTATTGTTTGCATTAAATGTCTCGGTGCTTTACAACTATAATATGAATATATCGGTGCATGCACCTTCTATCGCCCTAGTGCGTATTTGTTGTTGGTGACACACACTGGGACGTTGCTAAATGCCCCGGGGCTTCCGAAATTTGTTTTCCATCCTGGTGCTTGGTATGTTTACAGTACCAATGCGTAAAGGTTAAAATGCACCGGTGCGTTTGAACATGAATCATGCACTGATAAGAAATACATCTGTAAAAACCTCTGGCCACCCAATTTTTTTATTTGTGTTGAGGTTCCGTTAGAAGCTCCATCAAAACCTCCGTTACCAAAAACAGATGTTGTAGCAATTTTTTTTTTGACAAATTTGGCCAATTTTATAAACGAAAAACCTCCTTTATAACCTCCACTAGAGGGTCTTTTCCTTGTTGATATGCAATCGATTGTTAGTTAATGTTGTGCTAATATTAGTTTCAGATTTAACATGAAAGTGCGTTGGTTTGCTTCTTATACAAGGGTTTATACATGTGCTTATGATTGAAAATTCAATAAACTTGATGAGATTAAGTGTATTTCATGAAATTAAAAGCATGGAAACTAAATGTTGAACAACATCATATAAAAACACAACAAACACAAATAACTGAGTCAAATACACATGGTTTTGATGAAGGAGTTCACCCCTCTTAGGCTACATCTCCTTGGTCCAGCTTCATAGCTTGGGCCTTTGTATTAGCTTCAATTGTGAAAAAGTGTTGTTTACAGTCTCCTGTTGCCTCTGCAACTTGCTCCAATGGCTCCAAAACATCAAAATATACCAAGAATGACTCTTCCTGAGCCAAAATTGGTCAAACATTGCCTCAGTAATGGGAAAACCAAATTTTCCTTGTTTTTCTCCACTAAAACGGGAAGTCTGCCAGTTAACTCCACTAAAAGTGGAGCTTCCCCGCATTTGGAGGGTCCACCAAAACCTCCACTAAGATAAACCCACATTTATTTAAAGATAAGTGTGATTTAAAATGCAGTTAATGGCGTGTTTAGTGCTAAGTGATTTTAACACTAAACTTCAGATTAACATGAATTAACCATGGGTTAGTGGTTATTAACATGAATTAAAATCGTTTAAATCTCCGCCAATGAATAGTGCTTCGGACATCCCTTCGGACCCCAACTCCCGCGCAATATAATTTCAAATAGTGGCGGAATCCTTATGGAGTAAGGAACACAGTGTATGGTGCAATGGTTGGCACTGGTGTTAGTCTAGGGGAGGTCGCGGGGTCGACCCTGACCTCTGCCTGTTAAGTCCCTATATTAATAGTGTAGTCCTTTATTATGTTAGTGTAGCCCCCCTTATTTTTATTGTTGTACCCCTGTAACCCCCATATGTTGGAAATGTTGTCATTGATGGCAAAGGAGCGACGAACGGGCGAAAAAAGTAGCCACAGACGAGGGCGAGAACGGCAAAGCGGCAAGCTGACATGGCAAACAAGGCAGATAATCAAGAAAGCGGCCAGATGAAGCGAGCGGCGGAGTCCAGTACGATGCGATCGATGTAATGAAAATGCGATGCGATGTGATGTAATGGTACGATGCGATGCGATAAATTTGTCGATGCGATACGATGCGGTGCGATCACATATCGCAATCGGTGAAGCACAAAACGGATGCGATGTCGGCAGAAGATGCGATCGGATACGATGCGGTGCGATCGCATGCTCGCAATCGGTGAAACACAAAAGGAATAGGCGAGTACGATGGGTAAAGTGATTTATTATAATGTTCTTCCAAAGGTCGGTACGGTGCTTTATAGTGTAATTCGATGTATTTAAAAACTTTTACAAAGGTATTAATACTATAGATCGATTAAACAATCAAAGGAAATTTAAGTGGGACGTATTAAAGGTGGATCATGCAATGGTTTATGTTGTAAACCAGGTCGGAGTTTCGTATTTTATAAAATTCAATGAACGCTTAACTCAATGTGTTAATAAAAAATAGAAACCTGCGTAGAAGAGCGGAAGCGTGACAAGATGAACGGTGACGGCGGGTTTGGTTTTCATCGCACCACCTTTACACGGTGGGCGGTGACCCCGGTTGGGAGCAATTCCATATATCGTGAACATGTGGCGGTGGACCCGAAAACCGCCTCCGCGCACATGCATCGCGCATTAATCATCGACCAAAGACGTGGAGCGATATTGACACAAGCCGTCGATCTGGAGGGAAGCGATCTGACGGTGTTCACTTGCTATAGATGCGCGAAGGTTACCCAAGGTACGGCGCGCCATCGCACGTTATTTTCCATGCAAGTTGCCCGAGCGATATCCGTCGGATCATCAGAAGTCGTGTGATGTGATGTCCGTCGTTGGACATGGTAGATTTTTAGCGTTGGGCCCCATTTTAATTTATATTGCGCGTTGTTAAGGTCTGTGGGTTTAACAAAGGTACGTTATAAGCGGCTCAATTGATTTAAAGCTCGAGATATATATTCAAAATTCCCAAGGTCCGAACATTCGAGTAAGCATTATATATTTAAGCGGGGAATGTAATATAATTTGATGTTTTAAAGGTTATATAACAGTGACCATATTTATGTTGGGCGCAAAACAAAAGCTATAGTTTATTAATAGTTTGAATCGGGAGTATGCATACATGACGATATATATATTGTGCTAAAGTTGAAACATATATGTAATAAGATTGGGTTTACTACAAAAGCCTGAAGATTGGGTTTATTACAAGAGCCTGCAATAACGAAAGAACTAGAGATAGCGGAAGAAATATGGTACAAAAGAAAAATGAATTGAAATTGTAGTGTGAGCTTCAAGCAATTATGCTTAAACTCATGTATGAACAGAGAATGTAGACAGGTAGCCCAAGATTAGAGATGGTAATGCACTCAAGTACAGTGAATAGATAAATAAACATAGAGGTGAACCAAGATATATAGAACAACCACTCAACAGTAGCAGAAGAGACAAATCCAGTAAAGCCAAGGTTCAGAAAAGGAGCTGAGTGGTATTGAAATGTGTAACTGAAAATGTAAATATTTTTGTTTATATTGTTTGTGATGCAAAGGCAAGTATCCTAAGGAAAAGACAAAATCCCACTGTAGCATGGAAATTTGTACATATTGTTATAATTTTAAAAATGAGTTGGATAAAGGAATAAGAAGACAGAAGCCAAAGAGTCATGACTGTTCACTCCAAATTCTTTGTGAAATACAAACAGTCATGTGAGGAACTCTATAAATAATATCAACTAGATATGCATAAGAGATTAGAGAGAGTAAATCTAGAGAAGGCAGAATATAGAAGTGTGAGGAAGAGAAGATTAAGAGAAGAAGAGCAGAAAGAGAAGCTACAAAACATAGCTGATATCTGAGGTAAATCAGCAAACATTTAGTTTGATAAATTGAGGAAGTTGGAGCTTCCCTATCAAGTTGCAGCTTGATAGCTGTCAGTTGTAGTTGAATGAGGTTGGAGCCTCCTATAGGTTGGTGCCTGCAGAAAAACAGTGGTGAGAGGGAGTTGGAGCTTGCCTTTGCATCACAACAATAATAAGATGTGGTTTTCTCCCTTTATGGGTTTCCACTTATATCTGGTGTCTCTATGCATGATGTTTTTGTGTTGATCTGATTTATATCATCTGCTTAATACCTGCTGCTCTCATATTAAGTTTGCTGTTATATTATATTAATACTTGCTACTCACATTCTAAGATTACTCACATATTAAGTTGGATATGAAATCAAGGTGTAAATAAGGTTTAATAGAAAGTTTAAAAGATCATGAATGTGTTAAACTAATTCACCCCCCCCCCCTCTCAGTTTAACTAAGGGTTCAACAATTGGTATCAGAGCAGGTTCCTTTGTACAATTCTAACAACTAAAAGGAGATCCTAGGTTCCCAAGATGACTAGTAAAGAAGGATGCTCAACCAATAAAGCCCCTTTCTTCACTGGTGAAAATTATGCTTTCTGGAAAATCAGAATGAGGACATACATAATGTCTCTAGGAATAGAAGTCTGGGCTGTTGTGGAATTAGGATATGCCCCAAAGGCAACTGACACAGAGAAAGAAACAAAACAAGATTTTGTGGCTAACGCAAAAGCCATGAATGCCATCTTGAATGGATTGTGTGAAGCAGAGTTTATTAAAGTAATGCACAAAGACACTGCCAAAGAGATGTGGGATACTCTGGAGAACATCCATGAAGGAGACAAGAAAGTAAAGACTGCCAAACTTCAAGTCTATAGAGCCCAGTTTGAGAACTTAAAAATGAATGATGATGAAGACATTGACAGTTTCTTCCTAAAAGTTGCATAAATTGTTAACAATATGAAAGCTCTTGGAGAAACCATGCCAGAAAGTATAATTGTGCAAAAGATTCTAAGATCTCTTCCATCCAGGTTTAATCCCAAGGTGTCTACAATAGAAGAAACAACTGATTGGGAGACCTTGACCATGAACCAACTACTTGGAAATCTAACAGCATATGAGATGAGGCTCCCACAGAAGAAACCAAGTACGAGGGAGGCAGCGTTTAAACATAAAAGAAGAAAGAAGAAGAGGGAGACATATGCTCTTTCTCGGATGAAGAAGAGGCAAAATTTGTCAAGAAATTGGATAGAGGCTCAGGTAAATACAAAGGTAAACTTCCTTTCAAGTGCTTTAACTGTGGAAGAGTTGGACACTATGCTGCTAAGTGTCCTCACAAGAAGGTAAGGAATCAGGCTCAAGAGTCAGAGAGAAATACATCAAAGAACTGGCAAAAAGGAAAGAAGTTCAGCAGAAAATCCTTCTATGCTCAACAAGATAGCAGTACATCTGAAGATCCAGATGAACTCTCAAGTGAAGATGGAACCTATGAATTTTTATTGATGGCTATAGAAGAACTTGAAGGTCTCCTGCTAGAAGATGAAGAAGAAGAAGGTGAAGTTGACCTTGAGGGGGAGCTAAGAAGTGCTCTAGAAGAGATTGATAGACTCAAGCTGAAATGCAGAAAACAAAAGGACATTCTCCTCAAGTATGTACGAGAAGAACAGAATTCAGAAGTCCTTAAGCAGCTAAAGATAGAGCTTGAAGAAGCCAAGAAGATAGTGGATGTGTTACTTAAGCAAATCAAAGAAAAAACTCAAGAACAAGAAAAGTTGGAAGAAGAAGTAGTATGTCTCAGGAAGAAATTAGAAAATGCTCAAAGGAAAGTGGTTATAAAATCTTCTCAAACAACAAGCTCTAGTAAGTTGAATGAAATTATGGTTGCTCAAAGATCCCCTATGATAAAGACTGGAATAGGCTATGAAGGAGAATCAAGTAAAGGAAAAGAAAAGGTTGACAGAGAGATTATTTTTGTAAAAGCAAAGAAGAATGATGAAGTAGCTCAAACAATTCCTACAAAAGAAGAAATCTGCAATAAGGAAGACAAAGATAAGAAGAAACCACTAGTAGCAAAGAATGTAATAAATACTAAGACCCCTGAATATGTAAAATTTGGAAACTATCAAAGGAGATTCTTCCCTCTAATGAAGAATGTCACCTGTTATGTCTGCCACAAGCTGGGACACATTGCTGCATATTGTCATGCAAGGAGGAGTAATTCAAACCAGCAAAAGATGCAAACATTGAAGAGACTGCCCCAAGCAAACAAATGGAAGAGACAACCTTACATCAGGTATGCAAATAGTTTATATGGTTACTGTTTTTATTGTAAGGAATTTGGCCATAAAATCATTGAGTGTAGAAAGTATGGACAAATATTGATGTTTAACACCTCAAGGAGGTTTATGAATCAAAGAAATTATGTTCATACTCATAATTCTACAAAAATTATGATCAAATGTTGTGTATGCAATCAAGTTGGACATATACCTTCCAAATGTCCTCTAAGAAGATATAGTTCATCTCCTCACAAAAGATACCAAACAAAAGGGTGCCTCCAGTGGATAAAGAAGGTGAATAAATGTGACTTGGCTCTAATTGCTCAAGATCTGAAAAGCCAATGGTATTTGGACAGTGGCTGCTCTAGACACATGACAGGAGACAAAAGCAAGTTTATAACTCTTGATGAAAAGAAATATGGGAATGTTACTTTTGGCAATGATAAATCAGGTAAGATCAAGGGAAAAGGCTCAGTCAGCATAGACAATGGTAGAAGAAAGGCCCAAGATGTACTATTTGTATATGGGCTGAAAGAAAATTTACTAAGTGTCAGTCAGATGTGTGACAAAGGCTGTGAAGTTCTTTTTAGAGCACAAGATTGTGAAGTTCTTTTTAGAGCACAAGTTGTGAAGTCGGATCCAGAAAGCACCACGAGTCGAACCACTTTTGCTCAAGGGTTCGAGAACGGAAAGTAATGTTTACATTGTGAAGAAGGAAGATGAAGCATGCCATCTTGGAAAACTTGAGGAGTCATGGTTATGGCATAAGAGATTGGGACATCTCAGCTTCGATCATATCATCGGACTAAGCAAGAAGAAAGCCATCAGAGACATGCTAGAAATAAAAAGGCCTTCTAATACCATATGCAAATCATGTCAATTGGCCAAACAAACCCGCACATCCTTTAAGGCCAAAGATGATTTATCAACAAGAAGACCACTCCAGCTTGTGCAGATGGACCTGTGTGGACCTGCAAGAACTAAAACACCAAGTGGAGAATCCTACATGCGTGTAGATGATTTCCCGATTGACATGGGTTGCATTTCTCAAGAATAATCCGGAAGCTACGGAAAAATTCAAAATATTCAGCTTTAGCGAGCGAGAAAACCGATAGAGACGAGGATGCGGCGAAATGCATCGGATCGGACGAAGGAGAGTGAATTCACGAATTGAATTTGCGACCTATGTACGATGAACATGGCATAAAACAACAATTTACTATTGCAAGGACACCTCAGCAAAATGATGTAGCAGAAAGACAAAACAGATCTGTTCAAAAAATTGCCAGAGCCATGATGCAAGAGAATAATATTGCTCAAACTTTCTGGGCAGAAGTAGTGCACACAACAGTACATATCCTTAATAAATCTCACTTAAGGCCGGGCAGTGACAAGACTCCCTACGAACTGTGGCATGGAAAGCCAGCTTTAATCAAACATTTCAGAATCTTTGGTAGCAAGTGTTACATAAATAATAAAGATGAAAATCTTGGAAAATTTGATGCAAGATCAGATGAAGGAATATTTCTAGGATATGCATCCAAAAGCAAAGGGTACAGGTGCTACAACAAGACTCTTCGAAAAATAGTAGAAAACATTGATGTGAGATTTGATGAAGAACTTCCAAACAATACAAGGGATACAGACTGCTACAATCCATCAGACAACCATGAAGAAGAAAACCAAGATGATGAGGAAACAAGCAAGACAACAGAAGATACAGAGCTGAGGTCTAAAGTTCCCTCAAGATATACTCATAAAAAACCATCCTGAAGATCAGATCATTAGAGACAAGAGAGTAGGGGTCCAAACAAGAAGGAAGATAATAGAACAAACTGAAGAGGTATACATAGCCATGTTGTCACAAATAGAGACAAAGAAATTCGAAGAAGCCAGCAAGGACAAGTCTTGGGTAAAGGCAATGAATGAAGAATTGGACCAAATTGAGAAGAACAATACCTGGGAACTAGTTCCTAGACCAATTGAGAAAAATATCATTTGTTCAAAATGGGTATTCAAAAACGAAATGAATGAGCAAGGACAAGTAATCAAGAATAAAGCCAGACTGGTATGCAAAGGATATTCACAAATCGAAGGACTTGATTACGATGAAACATTTTGTAATAGAATGGAAGCCATTAGAATGTTTAAAGCTGCTACCAAAACTTTAAAATCATATCAAATGGATGTAAAGTCTGCTTTTCTTAATGGATATCTAGAAGAAGAAGTGTATATGGAACAACCAGAAGGCTTCTCAATGACAGACAAAGAAGACTATGTGTGCAGACTGAAGAAGGCCCTATATGGACTGAAACGGGCTCCTCGTGCTTGGTACTCAAGACTGGACAAATATTTGCAAAAACAGGGTTTTAAGAGAGGTGGAGTAGACAACAATCTATACATAAAAGCGCATGAAAATGAACTCCTAATTGTTGTGGTATATGTTGATGACATTATGTTTGGAAGCAACAGAGAAGAACTAGCAAAAGGGTTTGCTGAAGAGATGAAAACAGAGTTTGAAATGTCTATGATTGGAGAGCTCAGTTTCTACTTGGGACTGCAAATTCGGCAAAAGAAGTCATGTACATTCATCTCACAAGAAAAATACTTAAAAGAAATGTTGAAAAAGTTCAAAATGGAGGACTGTAAACTTGTGTCAAATCCCATGATCACGGGATGCAAGCTGTGTGCTGATGATGGATATGATAATATGAATAAAAAAATCTACAGATCCATGATAGGAAGCTTGCTGTATTTAACAAAATCAAGACCAAACATCATGCTAGCAGTAGGACTAGTGGCTAGATATCAGCGACACTAAACAAAACCAAAGCGATTCGAAAAGAATATTTATATATCTACGAACGATCTGATGCTGGACTTGTATCCTAAGACGCTTCCTTGACAGTTGACTACACGAGATGTAGATTGGATCGAGGCTAGCCCATGGATGACGGGGAAAAGCACAAGTGAAGGTGCATTCTATCTAGGAGAAAGTCTGGTGGCATGGTTAAGCAAGAAACAAATATCTATCTCTCTATCTACAGCAGAAGCAGAATATATAGCAGCAGCAGTATGTTGTACACAAGTCATGTGGATGAAGCAGACTCTTCAAGACATGAAGGTAAGCGTTAATGAACCTATCTAAATTAAATGTGATAATACAAGTTCTATAAGTATATCTAAAAATCTTGTGCTTCACTCAAAAACTAAACATATCCCAATCAAGTATCATTTCCTCCGAGAACAAGTGGCTCAGAAGATAATAAAACTGGAGTATGTACCAAAAAAATAACAGACAGCAGATATATTTACCAAACCACTTGTTAGAGAGCCATTTGAATATTTGAGAGACAAACTAGGGGTAGTATCTGTAGATGCTACTCTCTAATATGAAGAGAAAGCATAGTTTTAGGAGGAGAACAGAAACGAAAATATCATTCTCAGGGAAAGATCAACCAGCAAGGGAAGCATGAAAACAGGTCCTCGGGATCAAAGGGATTATGGCAATAATACAGTCAGCATAAAATAATCAATAAAAAGGCAAAAGGGTCAGTGGTGCACAAGAAGAATGGTGAAACCGACATGAACTGAACACGGAAAAATAGTGAACCCAACGTGTATCAAATCGAAAGTTTAGAGCAGCAGCATACAAAGTCAGGAAATTTAACCTGGAAATGCATGAAATGTTGAAAAAGGATAAAAACATAGCATCAGAGAATAGAATCTTCACCAAAAAATTCGAACCCCTTGCCATTGATGTCAAAGGGGGAGGAAGAGCAAACAACAGTAAGAAGAGAAAGCAACAGGAGAAAGGATCCTTTCAAGAAAACAAAGGAAGTGTATTGCCATCAATGCCAAAGGGGGAGATTGTTGGATATGTTGTCATTGATGGCAAAGGAGGTAGCAAAGACAAAGACAGGAGAAATAAGCAGCATTAGACAGGAAACAGAGGAAGCAAAGGCAACAAGGCATATAGCAAACAAAGGCAACAGATAAATCAGAAGCAGCAGATGAAGTAGAGGCAGCGGAGTCCAATGCGATGCGATGCGATGTAATGAAAATGTGATGCGATGCGATGTAATGAAGATGCGATGCGATGCGATAAATTTGCGATGCGGTACGATCGCATATCGCAATCGGTGAAACACAAAAGGAATAGGCAGAGCAGATGCGATGTAATGAAGATGCGATGCGATGCGATGTGATGCGGTGCGATCGCATATTGCAATCGGTGAAACACAAAAGGAATAGACAGAGCAGATGCGATGCAAGTGCTTTATTATAATGTTCCACTTCCAAAGGTGTAATTCAGTACTTTATAGTGTAATTCGATGTATTGCTGAAACTTTTACAAAGGTATTAACGCTATGGACCAGTTAAACAATCAAAGGAAATTAGAGTGGGACCCAATATTAAAGGTAGATCATGCAATGGTTTATGTTGTAAACCAAGGTCGGAGTTTCGTTTAAAATTCAATGGAAAATGAACATAACTCAATGTGTTAATAAAAGACCGGAACCCTGCGTAGAAGAGCGGAGCCGTGACCGGATGAACAGTGACGACAGTTTATGGTTTTCATCGCACCACCTTCACACGGTGGGCGGTATTTGAGGAGTCGGGAGCGATTCCATAGATCATTCGACACGTGGTGAGGTGGACCCACGGAAAACCGCCTCCCACTGCGCACCATCACGCATTAATCATTGACCAAAGACGCGGAGCGATATTGAGACAAGCCGTCGATCTAGAGGGAAGCGATCTGACGGTGGTCACTTGCTATAGATGCGTGAAGGTTACCCAAGGTACGGCGTGCTATCGCACGTTATTGTCCGTGCAAGTTGCCCGAGCAATATCTGTCGGATCATTAGAAGTCGTGCGATGTGATGTCCGCCGTTGGATGTGGTAGATTGTTAGCGCTGGGCTCCAGTTTAATTTATATTTCGCGTTGTTAAGGTTTGTGGTTTTAACAAAGGTACGTTATAAGCGGCTCAATTGATTTAAAGCTCGAGATATATATTCAAAATTCCCAAGGTCCGAACATTCGAGTAAGCATTATATATTTAAGCAGGGAATGTAATATAATTTGATGTTTTAAAGGTTATATAACAGTGATCATATTTATGATAGGCACAAAACAAAAGCTACGGTTTATTAATAGTTTGAATCGGGAGTATGCATACGTGACGATATATATATTGTGCTAAAGTCGAAACATATATGTAATAAGATTGGGTTTACTACAAAAGCCTGAAGATTGGGTTTATTACAAGAGCCTGCAAGAACGAAAGAACTAGAGATAGCAGCAGAAATATGGTACAAAAGAAAAATGAATTGAAATTGTAATATGAGCTTCAAGAAATTATGCTTAAACTCATGTATGAACAGAGAATTTAGACAGGTAGCCCGAGAACAGAGATGGTAATGCATTCAAGTACAGTGAACAGATAAATAAACATAGAGGTGAACCGAGATATATAGAACAGCCACTCAACAGTAGCAGAAGAGACACATCCGGTAAATAGTAGCCCCCTTATTGTTATTAATAGTGTAGTCCTTTATTATGTTAGTGTAGCCCCCCTTATTGTTATTGTTGTACCCCTGTAACCCCATATTGTTATTATTGTGCCCTTACATTATTATTGTTAGGTCGGCTAGGATTACATTGTGGCCCCACTAGGATTATATTGTGGCCCCATGGACTCCTATATATAGAAGGAGGTTTTGGTTATTTGTATCATCCAAGAATTGTTCATTCATGTAGTGTATTGGAGGTTGCCCCCTCGAAGTGCCTTATTTCTAAGGTGTTGATATCTCTTTTCTTCTCTTTTTGGAGCTGGTTTCACAACACCTCCCCTCTGGTCATAAATGTTTGTTGAACGAAACCTCAGTTCAGACTTTGGTATAAAATTTTTGGATAAGAATTATATATGAAATAATATATGTAATATATATTTCACCCACAACATTTGAATCCAACCTTTGTTAAAATATATATGCACCCATTCGCTTGAAGTTAGACCTTGAAATAAAATATATGTGCCAACCAACCTTGCCATGGGGGAGGGCATGTGGCAGCCTTCGGCTATGCCATGTGGCGCTTCTCCATTGGCCTAAAAATTCACCATGAAAAATAATAATCCACCATAGATTAAAATTCCAAACTTAGGATTAGGAGGACAATTTCAATTTCCCCAGGAAACATTGGTGAATCTAATTGTGTCACTTTTCATAGTGTCACTGGATGAAATTTGGAGAATATTGATTGAAGATTCCTGAGGTGCTGACTGGACTGCCAAGTCATCAGTCTGTCACTGTTCTGTACATCTTTTACATGTTTGAGAAAACGAACAACATACCATAAATTACTCATAATAACTCGAATTTTGATGAAACGAGTTGCATTGGAATCCTGGTTACGAGCTCTATCCAGTCGTTCTGGTTTGGAGCATTTCAGAGCACTTTCATTTTTGAGAAAAATACTAAGCCTTTGATCATTCCTCCCCACTAGAAGCCTTTTGGACCCCAAAAGATACTATCAATTGTTCATCAAGCGAGGGTACAAATCCCTCACCCTTTCATTCTCCATCTATTTGGCCTTTGAAGGATTTTGTCCCTTGAGGCTCACTCTAAGGTATTTGACATTCCCTCTCCTTGAAGTTCTGATTCTTCTGTCAAGTATGAGATATTGCTGAATTTCATCAAGATATTCTGGCGAAAAATAATCTATTGATGGTAGCTGAACATGCTCTCCTCAATCATCAATCAAAGGAGTCTCAAACAATCTCAAATTCTCATCATTAATGACATAATATATTTTCATATAAGGAGGAAAATCTAGCTTAAATGCATTAGTACCAATATTTTCCAGAATTGTAAATGGACCATAACGGATTGGATTGAGCTTTTTACCTTCCCCTTGCAATATTTCTTTGCTGATATATAACCAAACTTAATCTCCAACCTGGAATTTGTGATCAACATGGTGTTTATCATGCCTTGCCTTGTAGCTTCTTTGACTCTTTTCAAGTTGTTCTTGCACTGTGTGATGTATGAACCGAATTTGCTCAATGAACTTCCTTGCATTATTTATGTCACTATGACCATCTATAGTGACATCTTTCTCAAAGATGAATTCCAAAGGCGATCTTGGCAAGTACCCAAGACATCCCTCAAGTGGTGATGTGTTTTTGGAAGAATGCTTTGCCCTGTTGTATGCATGCTGAATGTAATGCAACTATTCATCCCATAACTTGGGATGTTTGCTGCAATAACCTCTAAGAAGATGAATGAATGTCCTGTTTAACACCTCGGTCTGACCATCTATTTGCGGAAGAAATGTTGTATTCTTCTTCAACTTTGTGTCCATCATGTCCCATAATTTTGAGAAAAAATTCCCAACAAATCGGGAATCTCGATCACTTACAATAGAAGTAGGATGACAAAAATGAACCCAAAAATTTTGAAAGAAAAGATGAGCGTTTTGTTCAGATCTAATTGTTTTCTTACATGGCATCAAAAGACATATTTTACTGAACCTGTCTACCACAACATACAAGTAATCATGACCTTTCCTTGACATTGGAACACCACCTACAAAATCCATTAAGATACTCTGCCAAGGATGTGAAGGAAACAGAAATGGAGTGTACAATCCAAGTTTCCTATTACTAGGTTTACTTATTGCACATAAAGATAATCCTCTAATAAAACGAGATACACTATCAATCATGCGTAACAATATATTTGGAGATTCGCTACTGCCTTGCCTACACCAAAATGTCTAGCAATCAATGAAGTGTGTGCCTCCCTTATGATACTGTTTATTTCTCCTTGTGGTATACATAGCTTGCCCAAGTGATATAGCAAACTGTTATGAACATCATAATCTAACTCTTCATTTTGGTTTCGTTGACTCAAGATTCCATACAAATATTGAAAATCACTATCATATGTATATTGTTCAATGTAACTTTCATGCATAACTGGATTTTTCTTGAGTATAATAGATGAACTTACAATAGGCCTAGAGAGAATATCAACTACCTTAATGTAGATTCCCTTTTTATACCTGATAACCAAATTAAATTGTTTTAGAAATCCCATCCATTTGAAATGTCTTGATTGCTGCAACTTTGACTATGATTGTAAGTATTGCAATGGCTGATGGTCGGTATGGATAATGGTATCTTTCCCCATCAAATAATGTTTCCATTTCTTTACACTTTGTACTAATGCATATAACTCTTTGTCATATGTGGGATAATTAGTGATCCGAATGGAAAATGGCATCCACCCATGGTATTCATCTACCCATGTTATCCATCCACCCATGGAATTTACCCATGGTATTGTAAATGTCATCGAACCATGGTATTCATCCACCCATGGTATGTATCCACACATGGTATTCATCCACACATGGAATTTACCCATGGTATTGTAAGTGGTATCTACCCATGGTATTGACCCATGGTTTTGATCCATGGTATCCACCTATGGTATCTACACATGGTATTGTAACTGAAAAAAGACTATAAATAACAAGCCTCAGTTTGTAAAATGACATATTGTCCACCACAATGTAGCTTCTACAGTTATTCTCTATTTTAATAAAACAAGTTTCTTTGTGGTTTTATTTGCAGTGTGTTCTCTCTTTTTTCTATCATTCTAATTTTGTAGATCTTGTCAGATCCATTTCAATTTTTTAGATCTTGCCCCCCCCCCCAAGATCCAGATCAGTGGTATTAGATTCAGGTTACGCCTGCATGGGATTGAGGGTTTGAAACATATTTTTGTTTCAATGTTTTGTAGCAATCTTTAGCAAACTCCATGAATTTTGTTTCAAGCGACGAGTTTGAAGATCAGATCTGAAACTTTTGGTGAAAATTTTACACAAATAAAAACCAGATTTGGTTTCCTTGTGAGAAATACTCAAATTAAAAAAAATCCGGCCGAATTGGAGTTTAGATGAGGGAGATATCACTGATTCAAAATCAACACTGCTGTAGCAATTTTTTTGACAACAATTCATGGACGACAAATCTCCTATCATTTCTTGCAATTTTTAGTGGGAAATTTCAGATAAATGGTTAGAAATCTGCGCTCCCCTTGAAAAATCACATGATTTCAAAAAACAAATTGGTCAAATCGGAGTTCCGACGAGGGATTTATCGCTGATTTAAAATCATTTATTTATTTTTTCAGAAATTGACAGCAGGACAATTCCAGCACGAATTTGAGAGTCCAGGGTCTCCAGATATCGATTTCAAAAACATGGGAAGATGCAGAATGCTCATTCCATTTCCAAAAATAGGTTATAATAAATATTCTGAGTTATATTGACCGGTTATGCTCATTTTAAATTTGGAGAAACATTCAGAGCGGGTTCCCTTTGGAGACGTGCCCTCCCACCCCGCTTTAGTAGGCACCTGCTTCACATTCATCAGTTTCAGCATAGCAAAATTTGGCTTGGGTTATTTGGAGACGTGCCCTCCCACCCCAAGCTATGTAGGCACCTGCTACTTCATCAACAATCAACATCACGGTTATGGGTCAATCGCACAAAATCCTTCTCATCGAAGTCCATTTGCTAGGCCGCACACTGTTAGTAACATAGTTGGTCACAAGCATTACAGGGTATCTCTATCCCCGGATCTTCGTTTTTCATGGTTTTGGTTCATCCAAAAACCCACACTTCATCGAAGTCCATTTGCTAGGCCGCACACTGTCAATATCACAGTTGGTCACAAGCATTACATGGTATCTCTATCCTCAGATCTTCGTTCATCACGGTTATGGGTTAAATACACAAAACCCTTCTCTTCAATGGCTCTTCATATTCAACAAAGGCTTCTCAAGAGGGAACTTCACGCAATGAAGACTATTGCTTCTTAAGGAGGGAGGACTGATCCGAATGGAAAATGGCATCCACCCACGGTATTCATCTAGCATGTTATCCATCCACCCTTGGAATTTACCCATGGTATTGTAAATGTCATCGACCCATGGTATTCATCCACCCATGGTATGTATCCACACATGGTATTCATCCACACATGGAATTTACCCATGGTATTATAAGTGGTATCTACCCATGGTATTGACCCATGGTATTGTAAGTGGTATCTACCCATGGTATTGACCCATGGTTTTCACCCATGGTATCCACCTATGGCATCTACACATGGTATTGTAACTAAAAAAAGGCTATAAATAACAAGTCTCAATTTGTAAAAGGACAAATTTTCCACCACAATGTAGCTTCTACAGTTATTTTCTAGTTTTAATAAAACAAGTTTCTTTGTGGTTTTATTTGCAGTGTGTTCTATTTTTTTTCCTAGCATTCTAATTTTGTAGATCTTGTCAGATCCATTTCAAATTTTTTTACATCTTGGGGGCCTCCCCCCAAGATCTGGATCAATTAGTCACAACTCCATTAAAAATTTCAGAATGAAATGAAATAGGCTTACCATGCTGCATGAGAACTGCTCCCATAACATAATCACTTGCATTTGTTTTGATCTCAAATGGCTGTCTAAGATCCAGAAGAACTTATATTTTTCTTTAAAGCATCAAATGATTTTTGTTGCATATCTCCCCAATGGAATACTTTCTTGAAACTTGTCAATGTATGTAACAGAGTTGCAATGGAAGAAAAATTAGCAATGAATTTCCTCCAATTATACTGTGCTGCCCCAAGAAAGCTTCTTACCTCTGTAACTGTATTGGGCTTGGGCCAATTCAGAATGAACTCTACTTTGGGAGGGTATATCTTCAACTCACCTCCTCCAACAATGTGTCAGAAATACACATAAGAAGTCTTTCCAAACTCATAGTTCGACATCTTTAAAAATAATTGCTCTTTTTTCAAGACATCAAGTACCTTGTTCACATGCATGACATGTTCATATCTTGATTTTCTGAATATAAGTATATCATCTAAGAAAAAAATAACGAATTCATCTAGAAATGGTCTTAGTATATCATTCATAACTCTCATGAAAGTATCTGGAGCATTTTTTAGACCGAATGGCATAACTAGCCACTTAGACAATCCTTGTCTAGTTTTAAATGCAGTTTTCCAAATGTCCTCCTAAGCTATTCTAACTTGATGATAACCACTTCGAAAGTGTAACTTAGTGAAATATCTTGCATAATTTAACTTATATAGCAAATCATCAATGCGTGGGCGTGGGTATCGATTCTTTACCGTGATTTTATTCAGTGCACGGAAATATATGCACATGCGCCAAGTCCCGTCCTTCTTTGGTACCAAAACAATTGGTGAACCACATGGCGAAGTAGATGGGCATATGATACCTTTGTTCAAAAAATTTTGGATTTTCTTCTTGATTTCCAAACTCTCCATAATTGACATGCAATACATACCAATGTTTGGAAGTGGAACATCCTATTGAAACTGAATCTCATGCTAAATTCCCCTCTTGGGAGGTAACCCATTTAGTTCTTGAAACATCTTGGCATGCTGACTTACCACATAAAAAAAAATCATATTTTGATTTTTCATCACATCCTTCAAAGGATTCATAGTCAACATCATCCTTTTTCTTGATCATGAGAAGCACAAAATTTTTACTTGCATTAACTAGCCTCTTCTTTTGCCCTGCGTTAACTAAAGAAATATTCAGTTTGTTGCGATGAGTTCTCACAATATAATCCACCCCATCCTTAAGAAAATGATATTTGTTCTCATGGGGATAAAATACCTTTTTCCTGTCATTCAAATATGTACTTCCTAAGATAATCTCGGAAATGACAATTGGAACCACATCTAACTTGACTTCATCAATAAAGTTTGCAGTAATAGCAAATCGAAATATGCATTTCCTTGTAACCTATAAATTGGAATTCTTAACTATCCAACCCAAAGGGTATGGTTTATGATGTGGTACAGTTTCAAGGTTAAGCTTTTTGACCAAGCCTTCTGAAATCAGGTTTGCTTGTGACCCAATATCAAACAATGCATCACTATTTGTATGATATGAAATCACTCTAACATGGAACAATTATATCCTTGTGCCTTCATTTGGAGTGTTGTTGTGACTATTTGAGGAACTAGTACTTGCTATGGCTTCCTTTCCTTTTTTAACCATGGCTAAAATCTTGGTCTCATCTCCTGAATCGGATCCAAGATCTTGTTGTGTGGTGGCAGTCATCATTTGTTTTCCCTTTTTATTTGTTTTCTTTGGCCTTAGTTCGGGATGTATTTTCCAACAGTGGGCTTCATCATGCCCCTCTTTGGAACAATGTTTACATGTATTTTTTTCCCCTTCTTTCTTGATGCTTGCATTCTTATTTCCCTTCCATTTTCCTCCATTCTCTTTTCCCTTGACCTTGAATGGCTTCTTCTTACTACCCTCTTCTTGAATGTTCCTTCCCCTTGCTTCAAGATGCATGGCTTGCACACATACTTCATCTAAGTTGTTTGGATTAAACATAAGAATAGTATGTTTCAAGTAGGAATGTAAACCCCCAATGTATTTCAAGAGTGTGTCTTGTGAATTCAAGTTTACTCCTAACAACAAAGCCCTCTTTCTAAACTCCTGGGTGTACTGTTGAACAATTTGGCACTTGAGTTGCCTAATTTTTTTCCAACTCATTATTGATTTTTTCATATAGGCTATTGGATAAAACTTTCTTTTAATGGAAGAAATGAATTCAACCCAAGAAATGGATATCTTACCATGAATTCACATTTCCTCTTGAGTCTTTGCCTCCCACCAAACTAGTGCCTCTCCTTCTAGCCTTAATGAAGCCAACTGGATCTTTATGTCGTCCTCTTGTAGATTATGAATTTTGAAGTATACTTCCAATTGACGGATCCAATTATCTAACTTCTTTTCATTTAACTCACCATTGTTCATGAGAAGTTCAAACTTGATGTCCAACTTGAGTAATGGAGTTTTTCCTTTTGGTATTTTTGAATGAGTGTGGGTGGTTTTTGTGGTGGAAGTGGAAGATGAAGATGCTGATGAAGATGATGAGGATGAGGATGGTGGAGATGGAGGTGGATTTCCTCCACTGCCTTTCGAACTCTACTCTTCATCCTTCTTACCATCTAAATATCGTTCTCCATGTGGAGGCTTAGAACCTTCTCCTGCTCTTTCTGCAGTGAATTCATCAAACATGATTTTAACCATTCTTTGAATGTCCTTGAAGTCTCTCTTAGCATCCTCCTGTTCTAAATGTCCATGAGTCTCTCCAACACCTGACATAATGGCTAAGGATTCAAGCTCAACTTCTGATGTTTGTACCTCTTCAATCACTTCAGCTTCTTGTGAAATTTGTACCTCTTCAATCTCAACTGTTGGAGATAGAACTTGAGGTGCTTCAAGTGCATATTTTAGTGGAACTTTGGGTGAAGATTATGCTCTCTCAGCTCTCTTTCTTCTTGTCCTAATCTCAGGCCTAACAACCAATAACTTCCCTTCTCCTCTCTACAACTTCAACCTTGTAAGCATCACAAAATTGCAACTATTAAAACCCTTCTTGTACAATCTCAAGAAAATCAAGAAAATGGCCTTTATATACCTTGTGTTATGATACCAACTTGATCTGCAATCGATTTTTAGTTAATTCTGTGCTAATATCAGTTTCAAATTTAGCATGAAAGTGCTTTGGTTTGCTTCTTATACAAGGGTTTAAACATGTGCTTATGATTTACAATTCAATAAAATTGATGAGAATAAGTGTATTTCATGAAATTAAAAGCATGGAAACTAAATGCTAAACAACAACATATAAAAACACAACAAGCACAAATAACTGAGTCAAATACAAATGGTTTTGATGAAAGAGTTCACCCCGCTTGGGCTACAACTCCTTGGTCCAGCTTCACAGTTTAGGCCTTTGTATTAGCTTCAATTGTGAAAAATTGATCTTTATAGTCTCCTGTTGCCTATGAAACCTGCTCCAATGGCTCCAAAACATAAAAATCTACCAAGAATGACTCTTCCTGAGCCAAAATTGGTCAAAAATTTCCTCAGTGATGGAAAAACCAAAATTTCCTAGTTTTTCTCCACTAAAATTGGAAGTCCGCCAAAACCTCCGCTAAGATAAACCCACATTTAATTAAAGATAAGCGTGATTTAAAGTGCATTTAAGGGCGCGTTTAGTGCTAAGCGCTTTTAACGCTAAAATTCAGATTAACGTGGATTAACCATGGATTAGTGGTTATTAACACGGCTTAAAATCGTTTAAATCTTCACCAATGAATAATGCCTAACCCATGGTCATGGCGCTTCGGACATATGGGAGGGGGCTAGCCCCCTCCGGACCCCAACTCCGGCGCAATGTAATTTCAAATAGTGGTGGAATCCTTATGGAGTAAGGAACACGATGTATGGTGCAACGTTTGGTGCTAGCATTAGTCTGGGGGAGGTTGCGACCCTGACCTCCGCCACTCTGGTCATAATTTTTTGTTTAACGAAACTTCGGTTTGGACTTTGGTATAAAAACTTTGGATAAGAATTATATAAGCAATAATATATGTAATATATATTGGGCCCACAACATTTGAATCCAACCTTCGTTAAAATATATATGCGCCCATTCACTTGAAGTTCAACCTTGAAATAAAATATATGTGCCAACCAACCTTGCTATGGGGGAGGGCACGTGGCAGCCTCCAGCTGCTCCACGTGGCCCTTCTCCATTGGCCTAAAAATTCACCATTAAAAATAATAATCCACCATAGATAAAAATTCCAAACTTAGGACAATTTCAATTTCCCCAAGCAACATTGGAAAATCTGATTTTGACACTTGTCACAGTGTCACTGGCTGAAATATGGAGAATATTCCATGAAGATTCTTGAGGTATTGACTGGACTGCCAAGTCATCAGTATGTCACTGTTCTGCACGTTTTTTACCTATTTTAGAATTTTAACAACAGACCATAACTTACTCATACGAACTCGGATTTTGATGAAACAAGTTGTGTTAGAATCCTGGTGACGAGCTCTATCTGGTCATTCTGGTTTGTAGCATTTCTGAGCACTTTCATTTTTTAGCTAAATACTGAGCCTCTGATCACTTGCAGTGAAAAAACATTGGGACGAAAGAATCTGTCTCCTCTACGATACTAAGAGGATCAAAGATGAAAAACACTTGTGCTTGGATTCCCTGACCCTTATTCCCTTCCATTCTCCTTTCAAAATATTTTCCACACTACTAGCAATCTTATTGACTTGTCAAGTTAGTAAAACTACAGTGACCTTGGAATGCTTCTCTCTCTTATTTTTTATCGTAGAAATACAATATTAAAGAGTTTCAATTGATTTCTTCTTTCTTAACGTACGATAGACCATATTAGTCTTAGTGGACGTTAATCATCATCATCATTATCATCATTTATAATATTTTAAACTAATTTTTTTTAAATAGTCTATAATTTTCTTTAAAATAGTGAGAGGGAAAATCAATACGAAAAATTATTCAATCTACGTAATTTCACAAGGGATTTCCTTCCATGCAAATGCTGTGGAATATCATTCATAGCAAATGGTTTAAGAAGCACAAATGAGGAGCATTAAAAAAAAAAAAAAAAAAAAATGATTATTCTCAATTTTGATTTTAGTTAAAAAATAAATTTATTAAAAAGGTAATATAATATACATAATTTTGTTTTTTCTATTTTTAATTAAATTTGTAAATAAATGCTTTTTTGAATATACTTATATTGATTAAAAACTTAAAACAGTGAGAATTAAAAAAACCAAAACAAGAACGATAGCTGAACATGTAGGGCCACCAATATCTTGGGAAGTAATATATATCCGCAAGAGTGAGAAGAAGTTAAACAAAGGAAAACACTTATTATCAAGTAAATTAAATTATCCAGCGAGCATTGAAAACAATTTACATTTTAAAGACAAATATAACTTCAAGCTAAGCATATTCTAAATGTTCCAAGGTAAAATATCAAACAATTTACATTTTTAAGACAAATATAACTTCAAGCTAAGCATATTCTAAATGTTCCATGGTAAAATATCCCTCGAACCATACTATTTTTAAATGTATCTAAAATTTAGAATAGTGTGAAGAAAGGAGTGTGTCTTATTTGACAAAATGGCTTCTAACCATTTTGAGATTAATCAATGCTTTTTCTAAATGATTTTTGGCTGGCTTCCTTTATGTGGAGCAAGGAATGGATGATAACATCAAAGAAAGTATTCTCAGTAATTTTGTAAGTTTCTATATTATTGAATCTTAGCTTAAAATTCCATTGATTTTTTGGAAATAGAAATCTTTTAAGTTTATAATACATAGAATTAACTATAAATATTAAGGATTAGTTTTTCACAAAATGAAGAACACATATCTCAATTAGTCAAGTTCTTGTTGTTAAATCATTTTTTATATTAAGAGGTCACATGTTCAAGTCACCTTTGGATAAATCCTAAATGCCTAAGGTATTGAGATTCCATTTGGAAAAAAAAAATCTTGGACTTATCCATCAAATATAACTTTCTATTAAAATTGGCATGGGAATTTTTTTTTTTTTTTACATGTAAGATAACCTATACAAGATTAGATTCATGGGATAATCCATATTCATTAAATTTAGGTTAATTATATTTTCTATTAGTTTTCACGAAGTTTACCGCCTTCGATAAACCCAAACATTCTCTTTTCTTGAAATTGGGGTTAATCCACGCAAATAGTGAAGACCATGGATTGAATAACTCCACACATTAATATTTATATTAGTGAGACCCATATATTTAATTACTTTGAGATATATTCTTTTGTTTCATCTTCTAAATTATTTGATGGTTGTTCCTATTTACTCATGAATATTCATATTTATATAAATAAACATTTACAATATACCATAATACCAAGGTTTAAGTATCTAACATCCCCCTCCCTAATTTGAAGTGGTGTTTGTTAGTTTGAACATGTTTATGAAATTTTCAAACTTTTCTCTTCCAAGCACTTTAATAAATATGTTTTCAATTTGCTCACTTGTGGAACAATGCATCAACTAAATGGTCTTGATCTTTACATGATTTCAAATCAAATGGAACTTTGTGTCCATGTACTTTGTTTGATCATGGAATATAGGATTCTTAGTCAATTTGATTGCAAAATTTTTTTCAATCAAAAGGAATAACATTTACCTATTTCTTCTACAAATCCTCTAGTATCTTCCTAAGCGACACAATCTCCCGTGTTGTCTCTGCAATAGCCCCATACTTATCCTCTATAGTGAAATTTATTGGAATGAACTATTTGCGTGATCTCCAAGAGATAGATACCTATCCAAAACTCACAAAGTATCCTAAAGTAGACACTGCATTATCCTTATCCCCATCAAAGTTTGAATATATATATCCAACTAGTTTCAAGTCCTCCACCTTATAGGATTTGAGCCTAAAAATATTGAGTTCTCTTCAAGTACCTTTGAACCCTCTTTGCATCATGACAATGTGCTTCATAAGGTTTTTGCATGAACCTAGAAAGGAGCACAATTGCAAATGAAATATTTGGTCTAGTAGTGTCAAGATAAATTAGACTCCCCACAAGGTGTCTATATTTAGTTGTATCCTCAAATTCATTCCCTTCTTTTGTTGTCATATAACTACAATCAACCATGCCATATTTTTTCAACAATTAATCCAATGTGCTTTTTTTGGGAGAGGAATACATGCATTGGATTATGAGTTACTTCAATACCCAATTAGTAATGAAGGTGTCGTGTGTCTGTCATCTCAAAACCATTCAATTCATTTTCTATGGATGCAATATAGGCTTCGTTGTTCTCTGCTATAAAAATATAATTTACATACACTATAAGATATTTGATAGATTTTCGAACTTCCTTAACAAACAAATTTGCATCATCAAGGTTTAAATGGTTGTAATTGATATTCAAAAGATGCTCAATTAGTTTTTCATACTATTCTTGAGGTTCTTTCTTTATGCCATACAAAGACTTGATGATACAGATTTATGAAGGAACAAAATGAAATACAAATATAAATAGAAACACAAAGATACAACAAAAGAAAAACTTTAATTGATTAATAACAAAGTACTGAAAACTGTTTACATGCAAAATGGAAATAAACTAGCTCAAATGATGGTAGCTTATCTCTGAGAAGATATGTGGCAGATACATGTCTTCTGAACTATGTTACAATGACGCTTGAAGGCCTATTTGTTTTTTAGAAACAACGGAAAACCATAGACATCCAAAAACATAACCCTAGGAGATGAAGTACCAAAATTCTGCGGGCTCCTTTGGGGTAAATTGGTACATCAACTTCCAGAGGTCATAACTTTGGCATAAGATCTCCATTTTCTGCGTATGATACCTCATTATAAATATCTATCTAAGGAATAAAATTTCAACTACAAACCCTATTTTACATTGCAGTTTTGCCCATTTTCCAAAAAAAAACGTTGTTTAGGGCCTCATAACGGCTCCGAAAGTTCATGACTTGAAAAATTGCCAAAAATAGTAAATTGTGATACAATTAAGGAAACTAAAAGAAATAATGGTGGGGATCCAATTAGAATAGGTGGGTGGCCACCAATATCCGCCTAGATCACTTGATGAACATTCAAAACTTATGCTCTTGAACCTTTACAAAAAATCCTTTTGGTTGAGACATGTAGAGTTTCTCTTTCAAACCTCCATTCAATAAAGTTATTTTCACATCCATGTGATGAATATTCTACCTATTTTATGTTTCCAAAGCCAAAAATGCATGAATTTTAGCCCATTTCGATATATAGGTCCTCATAGTCTATGCCTTATTTTCCTATAAACCTCACCTGTTGCTTGTCAAGTAAGGAATTTAATATGTACTTGTTCTCATAGACCCACTTGTAGCTAATTAGTTTGGTTCCAAATGGAGGGCCCAACAAATTCCATGTCCCATTATTGATGAGAGCATCATACTCCCTTTGTGTAGCTTATTTCCACTAAACATGAGAATCAACTGCTTCAAATGAAGTTGGTTTGAAGTTAGTAGATAAATTCAATTCATAATCACATGAAATATCCATACCATTTACATCACTTGAATTTGGATAATCTACATCACTTCCATCGCCTTGCCTTGTTGAACTTATAGTTCTTATGTTTCCAACCTCATAAGGACATACACTTTCAAGTGTCTTCATGATCTACTTTGGACATTTTAGTGATTGTCCAAGTTGCTCAATTGTTGATATGGTGGTGCATTCCCATAAAGATTCAACTTTTCAATCCTCTTAATAACATCATCCAATTGAAATTCCCATTCTAATGAAGTGGTTGGATCTTTCACATGAAGGGGAGATGGCACTTCAAAAGGGGATTCTAGAGATTGATCCAAGATAGTGACCCCCCCTTCAAGACGTGGAATATCATTATCAAGCTCATGATATGTTTTTACATGGGTGAATTTATCTAAATGATCAAGTTGTTGCTCAATAGCCTTGTTATTCTTAGTGGTTTGAAGAAAAATCACATCTCTAGAAAGAATGAACATTTTTTTTAATTTCATCACAAAGATGCTATGCTATGGTGATATTTGAGTGCCCCAAGAAGAAGCACATTCAAATATTTGCACTAGTTTGTTTATTTTCTCCTTAGGAATTAAGGCATAACAAGTGGAACCAAAAACCATGAGACACCTCACTGAAGAAATGCAATCATAGAAAATTTCATAAAAATCCTTGTTCCCAAGAGGATGAGATGAAGTTATATTTCTTAAGCGCATTGCACACAAAATTATATCATCCCAAAACATCAATTTCACATTATTGAAAAATAAAAATGAATATATCATATTCCAGAGTGTCATGTTTATTCTTTTTACTACACCATTATGCGAAGGATTGTATAGAACATTTGTTTGATGCTTAATCCCATTTTGTTGAAAATATATTTGAAACTCATTATAATTATATTCCTGTCCACTATTATTATGGATAATGCCAATATGAGATTGAGCTACATTTTCAATCTATGTATGGAAACTTTTAAATGTTTCAAATGCTTGAGATTTCTATTTCAAAAAATAAACCCAACACACCCTAGTGTCATCATCAATATAAGGCATGAATATCTTTATTACCAAAGGAAGATCTAATAGGAATGGTTCCATACAAATCAAAGTGTATCAACTCTAGCTTTCTATGTGCTCTCGACGTGGAATCATGAAAATACCACTTGTTGTGTTTACCAAGGATACATGCCTCATATTGCTTCAAATTCCTTGGAATGGTAGGAAAACTGAAAACACCATTTTTCTTTGACATACAAGGACTATCATAATTGAGGTTCCCAAATCTAACATGCCACAAGAGACTAAATGAAAAATCACCTTCATCATAGAGTGAGAGGTATGCAAAATTTTGTGTTCATGTAGATGTCTCTTTTAGCTTCAACAATTTCTCATCCTCCCATCTTTTCATGAAAACCATGATGATTTTGGTTAAAAAAAAGAGGCTTACATATTCTATAGGAAAAAAGAATATATAAACATTTAGCTAAAATTTTATACTAAGTTTTTTTTCTAAAATTTTATTATAAAAGTATTTTATCATTATTATTATTATTTTTTAAATTAAATTCCAACAATGTCTTATATGAGAATATACAAAAACCTTTAGATAAAAGTTGTTTTTACATTAAGAAAGGTTTTAAAATGATGAAAATCTAGAAAACCTTTGGTTGAAAAGTTGTTTTTATAATAAAAAATGATTTGTTCAATTGTGCATTTTTCTCTCCGAACACAAAAATTATCTACCTACCACCCTACTACTATGTTGACCTTGCTACTCCAACACATCAGGATACCATAGTTTCAACACGAGAACTCTTTACATTTATGGTGTTACATACCAGATTGACTCATGGTTTTTTCATTTTTACCCTTTCTCTTTCTTACAACATTCCAACCTACAAAGCTATGTCGCATCCTCGATATTTTGAAGGAGCTCCATATCAGATGAGTTTGATCTAACGATTATTTCTTTCTTGCTATTTGAGTGATCAGACTCATGGGTGCATTTTTCCCCACTGACTGCCGACACTATCATCCTGAATCCTTATCATTGACCCTTTTTGTTAGGGACCCCTCTACAGAGGGATGCAATGATTCCACTGAGTGTTGAATTCGACCTCTAGATGCCAGGTTTTTTGGGAATGACTTCTGTTGCTGCTCGCTATCCTTCTTAATATTTCTGGAATTCTTGGAGCCTGAAGAAAACTTCGGTTCCCTCCATCCTCGACTAATTTTCTTTGGATAATGGTTTTTGTATGCCCCTTTTAAGGAAGGACACAAATTTTGAATATGCCTAGGTTTTTGACAAGTTCTACACCTAAAAGCAAAGTTTTCGTAGTACAAAGGTTGGTGAAATTATTTACCCTCACACATGAGGATAATTTTGTCTGATAAAACTTCACCGAGATTCACTTCTACACATATTCAGATAAAAGTGATGATCGCTTGAGCTAATCTATCATTGTTCAGCTTAATGAAGGGGCCTATTGAGTCTCTGATATCTACTAGGATCTCTTACCAAAACCTTACCTAAAATAGAGTGGCCAAAGATTTCATAGTATTCTGATCGAAGTCTTGAAAGCATGGCTGAACCAAAAGACCAACTTGGCCCCTGAACTAGGGTCCCTGGTCAGAGAATTTTTGTCGATCTTCCATATTTTTAAAGACAACCATGAGAAATCCTTTCAAACGAAAAAAAACTCCAAATTTTGGGACCAGTTCTAGTGAACCCAATCTCGAAGGGAAGATGACAAAGGCCAATACCCATTAAAGTGACATATACTCACCCTGCGTTTGTGGTATGCTACCTTGATCTTCGAGAAAATAAAATTCATTGAAACCTTTGGAGTGTCCTTAGATTTCTCCACCACAAAAACTTGACTTGAGATTTCTTTTGGAATATGAGAGCTGGAACTGGGATTAAGGACCTATTTAAAGCCATGGGATTCAAATCTAAGGCTTTCACTAGCCCTTGGCACCACCATTCAGACATGCAATGGGAGATATTGAGGCATCTCTCTTGATGCCATAATTTCTGAGACAATTCACCATTTTAAGTTTCCTTCCTTTGAAAATGAGCATCATCTCCCACACAAGAATTCTTGTCCACTTCTGAATGCTAGTAGAAAGCATAAGAACAAATACCTCTTCTTCAACCATCATGCACAGGGATTCCTCAGACAAGGATCTGACAAAAAATAGGAATTTCTAAGAAGCCAATTTCCCAAATCCTTTATTTTCCAATATTGAACCATGCACGAACTCCACAGGGAAGGTTTTAGAAGGTGTCGAAATAAATTTGGGGACGAATTATGGTTGAAACATTAAGAAAAATAATTTGTATGCCAACCTATTCCCACCAAGAGAAGTTTGAACTAAAATTTCATCAAAAATTTTGAGGGTAAACTCTCTACCCTCAGCCTCATCACTATCCAAGGTCGTAATGTGTAGCCAAAACACTAAAACATGTGAGGGGATCCATGGACGAAGCCATCAGTATTCTGCATAAATTATAGAGATTCCCCGACATCTACAATATTTTTGGATTGCAACAGCACGTTTATAGGGCTGGCTAGGACCAGAACCCCCTTCTAACTAAGTCTTCCATGACCTGCCAGGGAAATTATGACAACCCCGATGCCCTGGAACCAGACCAAACCAGTTCCAAAAAAAAAGAATGGGCCATGGTCAAAGTTGAAGTTCGGGAGAAAATTCATTTGTAGGTCTACCATTTGAGAGAATTTGAGTCTCAATCAATTGTGTGTTATCACTTAGAAAAACCACCACTATGAAGGGAAAATAATAAGGTAACCTCTAACCACTTTAGAATTGGAAGCTATCCATTCCAAGTCAGAGAAGGATATCTCTTTAACAATATACCACTCACTGTCAAACAATACAGAGTTCATAATTTCTATGGTGACTCCACTTTCCAAAGACTCAGTAGCTTGAATATTTTCTTGGTGAAACCACTTCTTCAAGATGGATCACAAATCTACAAGGTATGCTCCAAGATTTGCAAAATAAAAATGCGCTGACAACCAAAGTAGCAACACAAATATGTAAATTTGGAAAATTAAAAGGAAATTTTAAGTTTGGATGGTCAATATTAAAATGCGCTGATGGAGCACACGTCAGTGAAGGAGCAAGCACTTAATTAAGTGAGTGCTGACAATTAATATGTCATCAATAAAACTCTGTTTTACTCTGTATTTTCTTGTAAAAAACAATAACTTTGGTCATAGATTCCAAACAGTTGGAAACAAAATTTTAAAAACCAAAAGAGGTTTTTATTGGTAACATAATCATTTAAAAAGTCCTCTTTCAGTTTTTACATAGGTATAATGGTTTGAGATATTCGAAGAGATCTTTGAAGCCTATTTTTCAAGATTTTGCAATTTAGTATTTTCCTATTTTAGTCATTGTTTTAAAATCAAAATTTGAATTGGGGATTAATTTTTGAAAAACCAAAGAGGATTTTCAAGGAAATAGAAAAAGTAACAAAAACCTCTTTAATTTTTTACACAACTATTACAGTTTGAGAGTTTCGAATGGATATTTGAAGCCTATTTTTTAGGAATTCACCAGAATTAATTTTTTCTATTTTTAGAGAGACACATCATCAATTCGACTTGGGGTTAGATCTTATCTCCTTGATTATTTGATTTAGTAAGCTATAAATAGATGAAGAGGTGGGAGATCCATTATTTTTGGATCTTGAACAATTTGTAAGTAGTTTATAAAGACTCTCATTTCTATAATGTACAGGGGTTGGAAAATTTTGACAAAGAATATTGTGTGTTCAACTGATATAAATATATTACTATATATAGTGTTATGTATACAATTTTGCAGAGATTCATGTGTACATAACTTCCTGTATGCCTTTCCCCATGTTTTTTTTTTAAAATTCTCCTCATATTACATCTCTGAATCATTAAGTCTTCAGTGTCTGGATAAAGCATTATGAACTAGAATTATTCATGTATGTTCTAATTCAAGTTATCCTAATACTTTCTATGTTTTCTGCTTAAATATTTATAATATAATTCTTATTGCTCTGTTATGATATTTATTTTTTGTATTTTGTCTCCACATCTTGATGGTTATCTGTCTAAGAAGTTGTGTCCTACCTTGCCTATGTTAAGAATTGTTTATGTATCCTGTGAATAGTAATTTTTTCCACCAGACTCCATGCTCAATGGTCCTTCTTCTCTTCTTTCCCAACCAATTTCATCCTACAAATTGAATCTGGCTAATGAGCTAAATTGCTTGTTGCTTGGTGACAATGAGTGGTATATTTTGAAAGAGAGGTCCCTCTCTCACTCAGAAGGGCTAGCTTCCAAGTCTAAAGTGGTTAAATGTTACCTTAGACTTTTCTTTTTACAGGTAGGGTTTTTTTCTAAGTGATAAACTGTGTCTCTACTTGATTTTAACTACCTATGATGCCAATTACGACATTTAAACACATTTTGATCTGCGATGACATCGCTAAACCAAGTTCTTAGAAAATTAAAAACCTAGTACTCTTCACAACTTCCATCACACTCTAACCTTCCTTAATTCTCAGATTCAAATAAATATATTATTATTATTTCATTTATTATTATTATTATTTTACTAATTTTTTTATTCTTTTTTAAATACTATTAAATAAAAATATTATAAAAATTTAAAACATATATTTTAATATATGTTAGATTTTTTTTTTCAACCAAACAACTATACTTAAATTAAACTTAAACATAAAATGATTTCCAAACTTATCATTAAAATTAAATTTTATTTATTTATATTATTTTTTAAAAAGTTATTTAATAATAAAAAATGATACCAAAAATTTGAAAATATTCTATATTTTAAAAAAATCCATAAATGTAGGAAAGAAAACCTTACAACCCCTCAACCCAATAGCACGTGGCAATAACAAAACCTAAACATGCAACCAAGAAGAGAAAAAACAAACACAATTCAATTTTTTTATTAATATGTGTAGACATTTTTTTTTAAACTTACAATGGTAAGCATAAATGTCTTCAAACTTTAAAAAATAACTTCCTAAAACCCAAAATTGATTAAAAACAATGAAATTTTTATAATAATAAAATAAAAAATATAAATTCATATTATTGAAAGTTGTAGCTAAGTCGAATAATAAAATACTATAAAAGAGAAATTTTATAGAATAAAATAACTAATGCATATAAACAATATGCAGTAGATGTCAAAAACAAAAAATTCCAAATCATACTTTGTTGCAACTCGTTAAAAGTTTTTGTTAGTGTATATAGGGTAAGTATTGTTTCACATAACATTAAATTTGATGAAAAATATATTTGCTTTTTGCTTCATCTTCTTTAAAGTTGATAGTTCATATTCTTCATCATTTGATGCGCAATTTCTTTTTCCTTGAAATTTTCCAAGATGAAGTTTATTAAAATTCAATAATGAAGTTTATTAAAGTTCAATAACTGAAAGCAATTGAATGTGACTTTTTCCGTAACATGGGATACTCAATTTCTAAAAATTGAATTTGTGTTTTTCGATTCATCACCAAAGTATTATGAAAATATATTAATATTTATTCTATAAATAAATAATTAAAATTATATTATTATTAAGGTTAATATGTGGAGAGGTACTCTCCAACTTAGTATCATAGAGATTTTGTAAATTAATGTAATGTAAATATTTTAACTTAGTCAAAATAAAAATAATCTTATAAAAGTAAAAATAAATAAAAATGACCCATGATATTGAGAACCTATGGTATTGACCCATAGTATTCACGTGGAATAGAGTGTATTTTTTCAAAGGAAAAAAACCACTGATATTTATTTGCATAACAAAAATTGTTACATCTTTCTAGATTCATTAACAACTAATCATTGTCAACAGAGATCAAAGCATGGAAGTAAAAAAACATGATCAATCAAATGTGTACATATATAACTCCCAATGACCGGAAAGACCCCAGAAAATGAAAATGCCCCTGCTCAAGACAACATGCAAAAACAAAGTATGTAGAAATCTAAAACAAAACCCATCTATGCATCCCAGATGACATAAAGGTATACAAAAATTCATCATGCAAAATAGAAGGAACCATAGCCGGTGATAGAGCCCTATTCCAGACACTCGTAATGAAACTACCCAGACAACACAGAGATCCCTTGATTGGAGAGCTGGTGCGCTATTGTGTTCTGCTCTCTTTATATATGGAAAAAGGAAATAAAGAGGAAGCGAGTGTGGATCCTAGATCCTAGAAAGAAAGTCAAGTGGATTACAGTCTATTTAAAGAGAGAAATTAAACCAAATTAGATCCATCTTAACTCCAGATCTACCAAGCATCTAGAGGATCAAATCACTTGACATGCAAACCTCTTTTAGAGTGAAAAGAGATTTGATCCCTCTAGGCTCTTGATAAATCCAAAATTAAAATAAATCTAAACAAGTTTTATTTTATTCACCGTTGGTTACTGCTTTGTAATTTAAATATATTATATTTTCAATCATTTTTATTTTAATACTTATTTTATTATTTAATTAATTTTGTTGATTTATTTTATTATTTTATAAATGTGAAAAATATGAATTTTAAACTATGTAAATAAATTTTTAAAAGAAATAATAATTATAAAAAACAAAACTTTATATATATATATATATATATAATCTATCTTATTTAATTGATGAAATGGGTGAATTTTTTATGAAATGAGGTTGTCTAAAATTTTTGGTGTTTTTGATCGGAATCAGTGAAATAATTTCCAATCCAATAGCAATATGTTTTTATTTACAATGTGTTTTTGACTGTATATATGGATTCAAAAACCTGAAAAACACCTAAGGCACTCAAATTGTGGAGAGTTTTCACATCTCAAACTTGTGATTGCAATGAATAATTGCTAGATTCTGGGAAAATTCAACTAGAAAATGTCTTGAAAATCTCCAAAAATTATAACAAATATACTACGTCGTATGGAATCATAATTATAAGTAATCTTAAATTATACTAATTTTTTTGTTAGGTAATGTAAGTCCTGAGATCTCTAGCACGCCTAACTTGTGGCTTGAGTAGCCACAACCTAGGGCCATCTAAGCCATCAAAATCACCCTAGGAACACACCTAACTAGGCCACACCAGCCCTTAGCATGCTCGATTTTTTCCCACGACGTTTCAAACTAGTGACATTTTCACCAAAAAGTGCCTTAAAAAAGAACAACTTGTCACTGTTTATTCTATGCTTTATGGACAATCTTAAACTATAATATTATAATTGAGAAAACATAACTAATTATACAAATTAATTTTATCCATATTATTAAATTAATATTATTTAATGTAGAAAATCCACGTAGACTCAAACTGCTAATTGTAATATGCTAAAACAATAGATTTGAATCTACTCTATCAATTGCGTAAACTAATTACGATTGAAAAATCACAAAACATATAGGAGAAAGGATTTCAATCACACATTACACAATGATTTCCTAGGGAAAGCCTGAACTGAAAACTCCGCTATCTGTATATTGCATAATTCAGAAAATATGAGAAGATTACAATGCTTTTCTTAAGCGTGAGAAACCTCTGCACTATCTCTATCTATCTCACTGCTTCCTAGACAAGCCTAGGCCAATACTTAACCAATTTTCTGCCTATCAGGATCCCTATTTCCTTGCATTGTTTCCTTGGGTAATTAGCCCCTATTAATTAGGGAAATTCCCATCCACAAATAAGAAATTCATCTAAGGCCTTCCTCTGAATGCATGTACCACCTGTGCAATTTGGATGATTATACAACTGATAGTACACTACCCTTGAACTCCAATCTCAATTGGGTATTTCTCTGATATGACATGCATGAGTTATTTTTGTCTGATTTATCAGTTATCTGATTGATCACTGCATGTGGTTCAAGTTAAAGTTCCACACTTTGACCTCTCACTAGTTCCTCCAACAGTTGGAACTAGTTAAACTGACTTTAACTCAGATAAAATGAGTTAATTAATTACAACTAAAATACACTCAACCAAGGCTCCTAAAAATTAGGAACCACTCTACATGACTCAAGTTAGACCCCCAACTCGAATTAAATGAACCAACTAAGTAAAACTAACTTAGTTAACTCATACAAGTTGTCATGTGATGTGAAATTGCAATTTTCTTTTAATTTAATTCAAGGGAAAATTAAATTAGAATTTTTCTTGGTTCCATTTTCAACACTCCCTCTCAGCAAGAAAGGGATTATCAGATACCTCGATCGTGCCTCTATGGAACTCGAATTTTCCTCTTAATAGTTCCTTTATCAAGATGTATACATCATGTTCCTCTATAGGAATGTACTCTAGCATCATGATCTGCCTTCGCACACAATCTCTGAGATGGTGGTACCAGATGTCGATATGCTTGGACCTATCATGAAAAAATGGATTAACTAAGAGTTTGATCCATCTATTGACCAAACAACCCAACAAGGATATTCCTCATCTAGATAGCCTTACAAGCTGCTTAACTATCAAACATGTACTATGCTTCTGCTGAACTGAGTGCAATTGATCTCTGCTTCCTGTTGTACCAAGAAACTATTACTGACCCAATACTGAATATGTCTCCTGATGTGATCTTCCTGTCAAATGGAATCCCTACCCAATCTACATCTGTGAACCCTTGCAACTTCACTCCCTCTGTTCGTCTGTACCAAAGACCAAACTGAGCAGTGCCTTTGAGGTATCTCAACACATGTTTTGTTGCCTTCCAATAGAGCTTGGTTGGATTAACCATTGCTTGACTAAGTTGGTTAACCGCATAACACATGTCCAGTCGTGTGTTCACAAAGTACATAAGTGAACCCACAAGGTGCCAACAAATGGTATCTTCTACCACTTCGCCTGAAGTAACATCTTCCTTCCTCCAATTCCCTGCTAGAGGAGTCTCCATGGGTTTTTTTCTCTCCATGTGAAACTTATTTAGTATCTCGTTAGAATACTTGCCCTGAGATGACTCGAATGAGGATGAATCGGTCTCTACACTCTTGCTCGTAAGAGCCATGCTACAAGTGTACCTATATGGTGACCTACTATGCCTGCATTGTGATGTGGGTGCTCCCACATTCTCTCTAGCATCATGCATCAACCTGTCAGCCTCTTTGGTGCACTTCCTTCCATCTCTGTATGTCTCTGCATGACTGGGTTCTTCCACTCTCTTCTCCTATGCTTGTGGCTTCTCCACATCTTGAGGTTATTATTTTGGAGCTAAAATATCTTCATATGCATGCAACTAAAGCTCCCTCTCAAGTGAAATTCGCATGGCCTCCCCTTCATCGAATTTCACATCTCTATGGACCACTTTCATTCTGTGAGATGGAAGGTACACCTGATAGTTGTGAGGTGTATTAGTGTACCCAAAAAATATGCTCAACTCAACTATTGGTTCTATATTTTTCCGTGCATACTTGGAAACATGAAAGTAAAATGATGAACCAAAGATTCTGAAGTGCACCACATTTGGTTTCTTACCTGACTTCCTCTAGTGTACTCATCCCGAGAATCCTATGAATACTTCTGCTCTACACATATATTGTTGTGTTGCATGATTCTGCCCACAACTGAAATGATATGCCCTAATCATGTAACATCGCCCATGAAACTCCCACAATGCTTATGTTATTTCTTTCTGCAACCCCATTCTATTGTGGCTTATGGGGTGTTATTAACTCCCGTCGAATGCCTTCTGATGCACATAAGTTCTTGAATTCATTCGACACATATGCTCCACCGTTGTTTCTCCTAAGAGCTTGCACTTTCCCACCCATGTCTTTCTCAACAAGTGGTTTGAACTCACAAAATTTTTAGAACATATG
Source organism: Pinus albicaulis (assembly GCA_034641835.2). Lineage (NCBI taxonomy): Eukaryota > Viridiplantae > Streptophyta > Pinopsida > Pinales > Pinaceae > Pinus > Pinus albicaulis. The sequence continues at coordinate 1,206,804,604 of CM076578.1, read as the reverse complement.
GCCTTTATTTTGAATGAATAATATCCAACACTTATGTCAAAAATCATCTACAAAAATCACATAATACTTGTGCTTGGCCATCAAGGTTGTTGAGAATGGTCCACACACATCTAAGTGAACTCTTTCAAGGATCGCTTGCTCTCGACTACCCTTATTATGAAAGGTGGCTTTGGTGTACTTCCCCAATGTTCACCCTTTGCATGTATCATGCTGCTCAAGTGAGCCCTTGGGAAGTCCTGTAGAAATCTACTGCATGATCTTCAAAGCTTTGTCATGTAGATGGCCCAATATTATATGCCATAACTCACTAATGTCTCGGCTCTATACATTCATTTCTTTCATGCTCAAAGCAACACAATATTCTACATCCAATTTGTAAAGGTTCTTTACCCAAACCAAGATCTTCTTCACTTGTCCTGTGGTTATGTGACGAAGGAGTCCCTTTCCTTTTCCAAAAATCACATCGTAGCCATGATTTTCCAACATAGAAACTGAAACTAAGTTCTTCTTCAAACCCAGAACATACATGACATGTTTTAATGTGAGAGGAGAATCAAACCTTCTCTAAAAAGTAATAGTATCAATGTCGGTCGCGCTATAAATTCCATTGTCTCCCATCTCAATTTTCATATGAAGGTCCTTCTCCTCCAGGTCGCTGAAGAACTCTTTGTTGCTGGTCATATGGAATGAGGCTTCACTATCTAGGTACCACACACTACCCATCACTGATGGCACTATGCATGCATTGAGGGTAAAATCCAACTCGAATTGTGAAGCAAGTGCTTCACCTGCCACTCCTCCCGAGGGCTTCTTACCAAAATTCTTGTGTAGGCACTTTGTGTCCTAATGTCCCAACTTGTGACAATGAAAACATTTAATCTTCGAAAATTATTTCTTCTTGCCTACCTGACCAAAATCTGATTTGTAATGGGATGAAATCCATTTTCCTTTCTTTTCCTTTCCATCCAAGGCACAATTTTCCTCATCATCATGCCTTGATGAGGATCCATCTCTGGTGTTCCACCGAATCTCTTCTTGCACCAAGTCGCACCACAAACACTACCACTCTTGTAGTTTCTCCCTCCCATTTACCGAATCCTGGTAGCTATGCCAGCTCTTGGGAAGGCCTAGAAGTGCTAGGCTCACAAGATCATCTTCAACAACTATAAGACCAACACTTCCAAGCTCATCCCGACATTGGGTAAACTTGGTCAAGTACTTTAGTATTGTGTCACCCTTCTCCATCCTGATTTTCCTGAGCTTGTCCTTCAATGCTAGCTTTCGTGGTCATTGTTGTTTTGAAACAAATATGTTAAGGCCTTAAACATTACATATGGATTTTTCTTGCCATGGAAGTTCGAGACAATATGATCTCCTAGGCCAATACTTAACCAATTTTCTGCCTACTAGGATCCCTATTTCCTTCCGCTGTTTCCTTGGGTAATTAGCCCATATTAATTAGGGAAATTCCCATCCACAAATACACAATTCATCTAAAGCCTTCCTCTAACTGCATGAACCACCTGTACAATTTGGACTATTATACAACTAATAATACACTGCCCTTGAAATCCAATCTCAACTGGGTCTTTGTATGATATAACATGCATGAGTTATTTATGGCTGATTTATCAGTTATCTGATTGATCACAACATGTGGTTCAAGTTCAAGTTCCACAATTTGACCTCTCACTAGTCCCTCCAACAGTTGGAACTAGTTAAACTGATTTTAACTCAGATAAACAGAGCTAATTAATTACAACTCAAAATAAACTCAACCAGGGCTCCTAAAAAGTAGGAACTACTCTACATGACTCAAATTAGACCCCCAACTCAAATTAACTGAACCAACTAAGTCAAACAAACTTAGATAACTTGTACAAGTTGTCATTTGATGTGGAATTACAATTTTCTTCTAATTTAATTAAAAAATAAAATAAATTAGAATCTTTTTTGGTGCCATTTTCAACAGTTAATGCTATTTAATGATAATTAATTTCTCATAAACCAACCTAGATCCATCTTAACTCCCGACCTACCAAGCACTGAGAGGGATTGAATCTCTCTTTTGAGGTGCAAACCTCTTTTACAGTGAAAAGAGATTTGATCCCTCTCGACGCTTGGTAGATCTTGAGTTAAGATGGATATAGGCTAGTTTAAGTATATGCATTTAAATAGACCATGTTAAATGACATAGTCTAACTTATAGACAAAATATAAATTTTCACCGGAATTTGGCAACACAATTTCAAGAAAGAATGTGATTTTTTATTGTTTATAATGCATTTTTGAATGGATAAATGGATTTAGCAGTCTCAAAAACCTTTGGGCACTCGAATTGTGTAGATTGAACAACCTAAACTCAATTTTTTAAAAATCTATGTTGGATTTTGATTAAACTTAACCAAAAAATTTGTTGTGAAAAATGCCATTTCGTCTCTAAGTTAGACTACGTCTTATTAAATTAATATTAGTTAATGCTATTTAATGATAATTGATTGATCTTAAATAATTAACATTATTATAATTTAATATTAACTTTTAATCAAGATCTATAACATTATTAAAATTTAATATTAGCTTTTAATCAATATAATTATGCCGATTAATTTTATCTATATTATTAAATTAATATTAGTTAATTATATTTAATGATAATTGATTGATAATAAATAATTAACATTATTATAATTTAATATTAATTTTTAATCAAGATTTACCATTTTTTTCACATATACACTGGTATATATTCCATATTAAGAATATACATATACTATTGACATCTGTCATGTCCATCATGTCACTTGTGAGAATTGAACCTGGGTTGGGAGGATTCCATTCATTCCTCTCAACCACCCAGGATAAATCCTATAGACGAAATCAAGTTTTAAAATAATTATATAATTTTATTTTTGATAATAATAATTTTAAGGTCACTACGAAGTTAGACACCAAATTAGTGTATGTAACTTCTTTGTTTACAAGAATAAATATTTAAAAATGTATATACTCTACCCACCTTTAAATTTTAATCTATAACTTAAAAAAAAACACACATGAAATATAAATAAAACCATCCTAGATCCATCTTAACTCCATATCTACCAAGCTTTGAGAGGGATCAAATCTATTTTCACTCTAAAAGAAGTGGATATACCAAGCTCCGAGAGGGATTAAATCTATTTTCACTCTAAAAGATGTTTGAATGTCATATTTAATCCCTTTGCTTGATTAGATCCAGAGTTAAGATGGATCTATGATGGTTTAATTATTATTTATAGTTATAATTATAGTTATTTTTTTTTTCACTATGTCAAAATGTATTTTTTATTTATTTATTTTTAAATCAAGAAGTTCTATTAATTCGAGAAAATATTACATCCACGAGTGCAATGTTAGGTTCTCCACTAACCTCATTCCTACCAGACCTGTTGGCCAGGTGGTATATACAAAAAAAATGTAGACAAAAGTAACAAAAACTAGTTGTCCACACACCGATAGTCCAAGAAAACCAAAAGCAACCCAAAACCATTGCAACCCACATTCATCCTTTACTTACATATACTGGCATTTTGGTTCTCTAGGCCGTTTCCATGTTGTTAGTGGACTGCCTCATGCACATGGGCGTCCGTGTGCTCCACACGTCCCTCCAAACAATCTATGCTCTCTTGGAACCTCTTCTGGCCACAATGAAGGGATGCCATTCGGTCCAAAACCAAAATCTGCTACTGATTATTATGGAGGTCATTCATGAAGTTAATGACATCATTTCTGTCATTGTGTCGATCTCACACCACTTGCTCCATGAGAACTATGAGATGATGACGTTGGGCCTCCAAAGAGTCAAAGGGAGGAGTAAGAGAATCCGATCGAGAGACTATTCAAGTGGTTGATCGACTTCCTCTCTGAATTCTGGATGCTCCCCATGGTGAGAAACCCCTTTTCCATGAGGGTCAACCCCTCTCCTCACACTACCATGCTACCTTTGCATATTGTTACTACCAGTCTGAATGCACCACACACCCCACCAAAATGCACCAACTAATACAGTGAGAGGTTTCTAGCCGCCCACGTCAACTGCCACAATGGAAACCACCTCAAGGCCTATGCTTCTCACTTCTTGGTCAACCAACCACCCGATGCAACCAAAGAACACCCAGAAACAAGCACCTTAAACCCAGACGTGGTTCACTGGTTTGGCCAAAGGTTCTCCCCACACCCCAACAAACACTGACAAGTAAAACCTCATTGGACCAAGATAAGCGACACCATCATGCGCCCTCTCACCACACCCACAAGAAACCTAATCAATTAAGTGGCTAAAACACAAATATCTAGAATTAGCAACCAATACCCAAGCTCGAAGAGGATGAGGAATGTTTGTCGACAGAGCTGGTTCCTCTCCTCCAGCTTCTTTCTGAACAATCAGATACCCTTCAAGGCCGCAGAATCTAGCAAAGCATTTAGGGCCCCGAATGAGGGTCAAGGCCCCTAATTTCATACACATAAATCTTACTCTTGTAGGGCCATGAAAACCAGCATTAGAGTAAACCCTAACCATGCTCGCACTACTCTTGCCAAAAAACAGACCCAATCAACATTCCGAGAAAAAAATGGTGAAATTAATGTTCCAAACTTGAAAACTAAGAGGATGGGGGTCTCGTGCAGCCAATTCTAGGTCCTCCACACCACCTACATCCTGTAGCCCGTGAATTTTCCTATTCAACTAGTAGGGTCCAGGGTCCTTGATTGTTTGCAAAAGCCAACCAACCCTAGCATTATCACCACCCGAACTTGATGCGACCTAGAGGGAAAGGTATGTTTGCACTCGACATCCACCTTGCAATCCATTAAAAAATAATTCCTCAAGCATAGCTTCACCCATGATAATCAACGTTTCGTTATTAAATGCCAAAATCCAAGGAAACAAAAATACCTTAACTCCTTCGTGAAGGTTCAACAACCCCGCATCTGGATAAAATTCTCCAGTAAACTTCATATATTGTCAAATGGGTGGGGATTGAGTGCCCCATGTTGGACGCAACTTGCCTCATTAATCTCCCCCATTAGGGCATTTTGAATTAGAAGGTTTTAATTAATAATTGTAAAATTAATAATTTTGTTATTTTTTTTTTTTTTTTAATTTTTATGTAATTTGACCAAGTCGAAATGTTTACATAACTTAATAGGACATGACAACATCTCTTCCATACTGAGCTGTAGAGCACTTATCAACCGGTCACCTTTAAATGTACCACCTTAAATATTCCATCTATAAATGTCTGGAAATGAATTTGTAACTCCACTCAACTTGGTAAACAATGATCACATGTTTCCACTTTACATGTTGCAAAGTTGCAAAATATGTTTTTGCATTCGTAAATAAAACAATCATATGTAATCAATTTATGTATTTATTTAAAGGCATTGTCTGCCGATGCCACAAATTCACCCGAACTACAATTTTTTTTGCTAGAATCCGGTATTTTTTTTTTCAAAAAATTAAAATGCTAGTGTTTGAATCATTTTTTGATGGTGGAAATAGATTCAACACCATCAAAAACCCCCGAGACACTCAAAATCCTGAAGTGTGATAGTTGTAACTCAAATTTTCAAAAAAATCTACCAATTTTTATTATAATTTTACCAGAATTTCTATTATTTTGCAAACTAATTTGTGAACTCTTTAAACTACACTTTTATTTAAATAATTTTAATTAAACTCAATTCCTTTTTAACATCAATGAGTGTATAAACCCCTCAACGTTCAAGAAAACACTGTTCTCATCATTTGACGTATACACAAGTCCCCACATCATGTACAAGAAAATATACATGTATAATATTATATATATGATCCATTTGGATAGAGTGCACTGGACCCAAGCGATGGTTCTAACTACGGGGGAAAGACAAATTTATGTTAAAACATCGGTCCAAGTAAATGTACACGTATAGTATTCTTTATATGATCATTTTGGATAAAGTACATTGAGGCCAAGTGATGGTTCTAACTACGAGGGCCAAGGTAAATTTATATAATATATTTTGTTTATACAAACCATTTTATTGATTTTTTTATTGTATTCAACCTGCATTGTAGACCATAAGCCCTTATACACAAACCCCTCATATATTCCCAATGAGGACACTAGGGAAGATAATATCCCACCTTTGACCATTGTAGAGTTTCTAGAGGTTCATAATTGATTGCGAAATAATATTTCATTGCATTATATTTTTCTTGGAAGTTGGTAAGAGCGTGCAATAAGTTATCCACTTTCTTGTGACATTTAATGACATATATCAAATCATAAGAATGGTTTCCTTGGCATATTCCATTTTGACATAATGACAAAGTTTGTACGGCATGGAAATTCAAATTCTACGGTGCTAGTAAAGGTCCCACCTATAAATGATGGGATTCTATAGAAATTTCTTCGCTCTCATTCAAACTCTCCATAGTACTTGTTACCCAAAATGTGGGTAACCCTTTGAACCTTGGGCTCTATGGAGTGAAGCCTCTAGATATCCCTTATTTCCCTTACATGATAGATTCTTAAGTTGTACCCTATTCTTCCTTTAGTGTAACCTCCTTCGTTATAAAGAACCTTTCCCCTTTTTATCCACCTAGTTTCATGCTTTTACGTTATGCACCTTGCATGAAATGTTTACTCCATGATTTAGTATGAGTCATGTTGGCTATATAGATTTACAGGATTAGAGGGTTGCCAACATTGATATCATGGTATATTTTCCTCAACCTTATGTATGTTAGTTAAATTTGATCAGAGTCTACAATATGGTCGGGTCAATTGGTGTTGGGAATATTAAATCCCATTCTAAATGTTTTTTTTTTAATTCATCTAAGACATCCAATTGTAATTTTTTAAATTCATCTAAGACATCCAATTGTAATCCAATTACATTTTAATATTTTTGGGTTTGGCGAGGAGTATGTGGGAATATTAAATTGCTTATTTTTAATGGTTTATTATTATTATTATTATTATTATTTCTGGTGAGGTAGAGTGTAAGAATTTAATTCAATATGTGATAAGAAGAAGAGTGCAATGAATATATTTAACAAGTTGTATAACGAACTTATATGTTTTGGTAGTCTTGGGGATTGGCTCATGGTGATTAGTGAGATTGTTAGGATGATATACTAGTACATAGGCTAGGAGGACTAAAGATATCTTGTTAAGTAGGATAGATGACCGACGACGTGTCGCGTGTCAAACTTTGACTAGAGGAAACATGAATTAACAATGTGAGATATTTTATGTATTATCTCTCACAAGGTAATGGTGTTGATAAGTGCATCGAAGATATGTGAATGTGTAACAAAGTAGGGGCACAATATTCATGGCCTATCATAACATAGTTATCAACTTGACGAAAACTTGCTAGATTTCTTATTTTTTTAGAGGTTGCATTTAATGGTTGGTTTTATTGTTGTTTCAAAAAATGGTGCTCTTTGTAGCGCCTTTTTCTTTCAGGGTTAAAATTACCACTTTTTGTAACCATGATGCTAACAATGTTGTAATATTATCAACAAAAACCTTAAACTCCACCCCTAAACTAAAAAGTGGCACCAAAAACAACATCAATTTGTTTTTCAAGGTTAAAGTTGCAAATTTTTTGAAACCATGGATCTAAGAATTATTGTTGTTGCAACAAAAATCTTAAAAGATGAAAGCTTGGATTGAAAATTAGCACCTCTGGTACCCTCTTTTTTTTTTCCTAGGCCAAAAGTACAACTTTTTTGAAAGCATAGCCTTGAAAACTAGTACTTTTTTGAATAAAATATTAAAATCAATCCCCAAATCAAAAGGATGCACTACTACTAATTCTTTCTTTTATTTTAGGTTAAAATTATAATTTTTTTTAAATTGTGATTTAAAAGCTAAGTATTATTCCATATTACATCATTGAAGAGGAAGGAAAATAAAGGAAAAATAGTTGGAAAATGGAAAAAACCATATCTTTTCATAAATAACATAAAAAAAATTAAACTCAGGATAGGGTGGAAAGGGAAGCAGTAAGGGGTGAGGGAGGGGGAACTTGTGATCACCCCAAGTGATAGAGGGGAGTTATGTGGATGCCACCCTCCCCCAAGGGACGAATACATGGCGTGTTAAATTATAGACTCATGTGAGTTAAGCAATGTTGGATCTCCATTATCCATAGCCTCATGTAAGTTAATTTTGATTGTTATGGCTATGTTATGGTTTGGTGACCGAAGGATTGGTTCTTTGATTACATGAGAATTCTTGAGGATTGGATCATTATGTTGGTGGGTACCTTATGGATTGAGTTTTCTTTATTTCCATCACCTTGCACAATTCTAACTCTTCATTCGGATCTTTCTCGCACTTTTCTCTCTCTAAGGATGGGGCTCTCTTCAACTCTTGACGCACAATATAACAACTTGGATTCGAAGAGTTGCCACTTTCATATGTGATTATTTCTCTATGTTGTCTTTGGGACTCGATCAAGTTAGGAATCCATGAGCTTCAACCACCTCAGGTATCTCATTATGGTTTCTTTTTCTCACTGTTAGAAATATGGTTTTATTGGTTCATGCTAAGTATAGTTTTCAAGGTTGTTGTCTCTTTCTTCTTTTAAGGCCTTCTCCCTAATGTGAACCCCCTCTTTCTTCAACCTTGGGTGGAACTATCTATTCTTCTATTCTGTAGAGGATTTTTCCTATTGTTGGGTTAATTTATTGGGTAAACTAACACAATTATTTAATTATCAATCTGGGTTTGTAAACTTGGAAGCATGTCCAAAATATATGGATTTCAGATGTAATCAATTTTAGAAGACAACATCTAGAAACTGAAAGAAATGCATATTACAAATATAAAACTTAACTAAGTAACTTCTGATTCAATATGTAATAAGTGAGGGAAGAGGCTCCCAACTTAGGAGATCTTGATTGTCCTTCCCTACAATACTACATTCATGAAGAGAAACCAAATAACTGATTGACAATAGTTTATGATGTATTAAAAGTAGGAGAAGAGGTTCCTAACTAAGGAGGTTCAGGTTGTCCTTCTTTACAATTCTATTAATCATTGTTACCATTGCATTAAAACTAGAAATTCACGAAATAACTCAAGCAAAGAAAAATAAGATGAATTTTAGTTGTTGTTTTTTGATGAGATAGAAGGAGAATTTAACTTAAACTTCTGTTTTTCCCTTCATATGAAGATTATAATTAAACCAAGAATCATTAGCAAACATAATAAATCTTCACATATATAAATGACTGAATAAATCTAAAGCAAAACTAGTTCATGAAAATAAACCTAAATTAACCAAAAAGTTTACTTAGCTTGGTGTGGGGGCCCTTCACCCTTGTCTTGCACACTTGAAGAACTTCTTAGCTACAGATAATTCAATAAATCATCCACAACATGAACAACAAATAGAAGGTGGAATTGGTTCCTCAAATTACCTCAAAATATTCATAAGTCTCAATATGAAATTATACAAATTCTCCATGCTTGAATGGTTCATAAGCTTGGTTTAAATAGAAAAATGATAAACAAACTTAGCTACAATGTCTCTAATAGCCTTATCCATCCTAATCCCATCCATTTAGGCTGAAATCATCCATTCAGTTACAAAAAAATGAAAAAATCACAAAAATACTAATTCTGCCCTTTTTCCTAGGGATTTCTGAAAAACAGGTCATGTTTGACTAGCGTTGACCGGGCCTATTTTAGCTCAGTTTGACTGAACCAATAGCTGATTTTCCATCCGTGGTTGCCAAGATTTCCAAATCTATGCTCAACTCGTGCCTAGGTGTCTTTTACATATGACTTCCATGAAGCTATTACGGGAATTTTCAGTTCTGTCCAAAAATACTCCTAAAACCCAATTTTTATAAAAATATCTAAAAATTGAAAAACATAATTTATTTACCTGAATATGCATAGTAAGGTAAAAATAAGGCATATGTGGATGATATAAGGTGGAAAATGATGGAAATTAGGTGGATTTTTAATAAGCAAAATTGACCAAAATTTAGGGCCAACATCTCCCCCTTGCTAATCTTCTAGCATGTCCTCATGCTTGCTTTCTCCTCTTTGATCTTCTAAGTGCTGATCTGTCCATTGTCCCTGATCCTATAGTCTCTTGTTGTGCAACCTGAAGAAGAAAATCAATTCCATCATACCTTCCTTCCTTGTAGATGGTGGCCTTTACCTTATGTCTCTCATATTTGTATTGCCATGTTTTCTTCTCTTTGAGCCATCTATAAGCTTGTTTGGAAATGAGAGTGTTCTTTGTTTCAAGCTTACCAATACTTTTGGTCAATTTATCATTTTATTGGATTATATTTTTATTTTTTTCTTTGTACATCTTGTTTTCTTTCTTCAAGTGATTTTCCAAAATCTTGTTGTCCTCCAACTCCCTTGTCAACTCTTCTATTTTCTTGAGGTATTTCTTCTTGTTGCAACTCTCCTTCTTCTCCCACAGTCTCTTTAGAAATTGAGTGTGATGAAGTGGCTCCCACCTAGGCATTCTCAAAGTAGGAATCCTTCTCTAAAGGTTCTTCTTGGGCATCTTTTTCCATTCTTTGAAATATCTCATTGATTTGTTTTGATGTTGTGGGAGGTTCCACAATTTCTACCTCTGGGTATTTTTATTTTACACTTGGCTCTTCTTGTGTTTTCTTCCTAGGATTCCTAGGAACAGATAGGAAGGATATTTCTTTCTTGACCATGATACTATCTTGTTTCTTCTTGGATCTAGTTCTAGGATACATTGGAGAATTCATAATTGTCCTAGTCACATCCATTTGATCAAATTTTTCCTTTGTAGTTTGTCCCTCAAGGTGATGCTTAACCAAAAATTCTCTCCAAATCAATCCCTTGCTTCTCATCTGATGTTCTACAAGTATTTTTATGAGCCCTTGATGATATATGTGTGCTTCTTTTGCTTCAAATTTATTTTTAACACCCTCTTTCATTTTGATCAAGCTCCTTGAGAATAAATAGGGTAGATTAATCTTGGATTCTGGTTTCATGTGTTCAAGTAGCCTAATGTGGTAGAGATAGACTACACTGAACCGGTTGGCACATGTAAAATATATTTGGATGATCAATACTAGTTCAGACCATCGTTCACTCAACTAGTCCTTTGAGATCCCTTTTGCTCTATCAAAGGATCCTTTTCTCTGTTTTTCCAAGAAGAATTTCCAATCTTTCTCTTTGAAATGTAACCATTTGTGGTATTCTTCTCCTGCTAATGGAAGGTCTAGAGCTTGGGAAAGTAATTCTGGGTTTAGTGGTATTGAGAGGTCACCCACTATTGTTTGTCCATGTTCATAATGATTTATGAATTCTTGTGTAATCTTGTCATTATTCCCATTAAATTTATGAAGGAACCCTATCAATCTTGCTTGATAAAATTTATCCATGGTTTCTTTCCCCCAATTCTCTATCTTGAATTCCTTTGGCTCAATTTTGTTTGCCATGTGCTCTATATAGCAATTAATGTACCCTTGGACAATTAACATCCTCATCATAAACAAAAATACATGTATACATATACCTCTGTCTTTTTATTCATGCAATTTTCATTTATGGATAATCATCATGGAAATTAGGCTTACCTGTTCTTTGAAGCTCTCTAAAAAATGAAATTATTTCCTTGCTTGAGTCTTCTTCAATCTCCTCCATTCTCCTGCAAAAAGGAGTCCACTGCTCTTCAAAACTGATAAATTTTTTTTCTCTCTATGTAAAATACCATAAAAACACCTTAACAATGTTTTAGTGCTCCATAAACTCATGCTTAAATCTCTGTTTTTCCAAAAAAATTCATGAAAATCCCTTCTTTGTTTTAAAAATTCTCATTGTGTATATGAAAATAGGAAAATTTTGCTCACTATGTGTATGAAAACAGGAAAATTTTTCTCACTGTGTGTATGAAGATCTAACTGTGTGTATGAAAAGTAGGACTCTGTGTTTTTCATATGTAACAATTTCACACTATGCATGAAGGAATTCGTGATTCGAGCTCAATTACCTGATCTGGAAGAAAACTTGTAGATGTCTCCGAGTTAATAACTCATGTTCCTATGTTTAAACAATGTCATTTTAGTTGGAACCCCTCTTCAACATCTTCGAGGATTCACTCATTACATAGGTGGCAAGGTCGGTTTAATGGTGGCAATGTTTTCAAATTCATAACTAAAGTTTAACTCCTCATAAAATGACACATCTCAACGAATATCTCGGGCTTAACTACCCTTGAAATCCGTTCAAATACTAATAGAAATATGGAAGTGATTCTTACCTCTTCTTTTTGTGGAATTTTTGGAGTTTGTTGGTAAGCTTGGTCAACTTGGCGCAGAGGATATCTCAACCTTCAATCCCCTTGTTAAAACTGATGCATTCCTCCCTTATTTCTCCATAGACTTCTTAGTTTTCTCGCCTATTTCTTATGCAGCTTCTTCTCTGTTCAAGGCTTCTCTGATTTACGCAAACCTCTCTTCAGTTTTTTCATTTTCTTGCTTGTTTCCTCCTTCCACGAGGGTACTGTATGAGTGCATGTGAATGCACAACGTTATTCTCCTCTTCTGAGCTTAATTCTTGCTGTGATGGTGGAAGAAAGTCCTAACACAGAGCCTGGTTTGTGCTATAATGGTGAAAGATATCATTACACAATGTTTGTTTGAATGCGTTTTGACCATTTTACCACTCCAACTCATACTATGACTTGCATACCCGTGGCTGCCTATGTGTCTCAATTTTGACTGCATTCTTATGATTCATGTACATTCCTCCGTCCACGGTTTATATGCCTGTATTATCACCGTAAATTTGCATTACCCACATTATGTGATGTTTTATCCTTCGTTCATGGCTTCGATCATTTCTTTGCATGCCCACTTTTGTTTGTATTTGCAATGATATATATGTCTTTTCATTACTTTCCGCATTTTTTCATGTTGTACATTGCATTTCATATATTTTTCCTTTTGACTCTTATATTGCATTTCATACATTTGTCTTTGTTATTTTATATTATTCATCATTAATTTGTTTTTGAAATGACCATATGATAAGTCATTTCAATATCAAAATTTTCTTACAATGACACTAACTCTTTGTGATTTTGTAGGCAAGAAAAAATTCCTTATGGGAAAAAATTTTGAGCCTCAATATTTGATAAAAAATGTTTATGTTTATGTTGGAGGATAATGTAGGGGTATATGGGATTAATGTAGGAAATTTATATGGGGTTAATGTAGCACTATGATGAAATTTTTAATGTAGAATGTATGGTAGGGTAATGGATATAATAGGATTAGGATGAGGGTAGGATAATGAGTGTAATATAATTATGATGAAGGTAGAATGAGGTTAGTGGAATATAGGTAGGATAAATGTAGGATGTAAGATGATAAATGTAGAATGTAGGATGATAAATGTAATAGATGCATATCCAAGTTGAATTAGTCTTAACAACTCTAGATTTTTTTTCAAAAACAAAGGTTCTAAGAACATTTTTTTTACACTTACAATACTTTTCCTTTCACAAAATAGCTCAATGTCAATTCTCGTTGATGATGAAATTTGCTAGTTCTTGCATACTTGACTCTTTTTACTGATGATGGTTCTTCAAAGATGAATTCTGATGGAATGTAGATGCTTGTTATTGCTTATTTGAACCTCTTGATGTAGATTATGTTTTTTAATGTTATTTTTGCATCTAATATTGATTCAAGTCCCTTCTAATGAAATATTGATGTTGTTCAGGTCCCTTCTGCAATGATATTTGAATGATGTTTCGGGTCCCTTCTGCAATGATATTAAGAATGATGTTTCGGGTCCTTCTACAATACAACTGCTCAAACTATTTGCATAGTTTCATTATGAATCTTCCCCCTTGCTTATGTTAAGACTTTTCCTCAAGTCTTGGAATTCTGGAGGATTATTTCTGCAAAATAAAATAGAAGTAAACGTAAAACAAAATAGAGAATTCATATTGGCCAAACAAGTTGGTTTTCCAATATGAATTCGAGTTTGTATTGTGCTAGTTTCCTGGATTTTCACAACCAAACTCTTTTATTTTTATTTTTTTTAAATTCTAGAAGTAAGGAAGGCATATCACTATGCTGTTCCAGTATTTCCATATTATTTTCTATTGAGACTCTTTTTAGAAAGTCCACTTATTTATAGGATTATTATAGACCTTAAGCCTATGTCCATTGACTAAAAATGAAATTTTTGCTTCATCAATTGCTTTTATTTTAACTGCTCCATTGTCAAAATTTTCTTCTATCTCATATGGCCCAAGCCAATGAGTTGTAAACTTTGCTTTGAAATATTTGAACTTGGAGGCAAAAATTAATTCATAGTCTCCTTTATGAAAAGTTTTATTTTTAATAAATCTATCATGCCATTTGTTTCTCTGTTTTTGTATTAGTGTTGTATGCTCCACTGCTTGTTGTATGATTTCATCAAGTTCATTTAATTGCATGACTCTCTGTTGTTATGCTTCATATAGTTCCAATCCCAATTCTGCTGCAAGTTTGTATGTATTAATTTGAAATTCAATGGATAATATAACTTCCTTACCATATACCAAATGATATGGACTAAATCCAGTTGTATTCTTCCATGTAATTCTGTATGCCTATAGTGCATCTCTTAACTTTTCTGACCAATCCTTTATGTTCATTTTCACTGTTTTTGTCATGATATTTTCCAAGAATTTATTAGTGGACTCTACTTGTCCATTTTCTTAGGGATGGTATGGAGTAGATTTTTTGTGTTTGATTTTATACTTTTCCGTAAGATCCCAAACAATTTTGGAGGTGAAATATGCTCCTTGGTCTGTAACAATATGTCTCGGAACTCCAAATATGACAAATATTTCCTCAAAGAGGAATGAAACCATTATTTCCTCTGTTACTCTTTCCACTTCCTTTTCTTCTACCCACTTTGTAACATAATCTGTACACACTATAATGTACTTCTTCCCATTTAAAGGAGGGTTAATTGGTCCCACAATGTTCAAAGCCCATTGCTCAAATGGCTCTATGAGTACTTGTGGATTTAATGGAATTTTATCTGATATTACAGGTCTTCCAGTTCTTCAGCAGCTGTCACATATTTTAACATAGGATTTTGAGTCCTTGAAGATTGCTGGCCAGTAGTATCCAAGTTTGAGCACCTTGTATGTTGTCCTCTTGTCTACAAAATGGCCACCACATGGCTCATCATGACATGATTTCAAAATATCTAGAATTTCATCTTCTCTAACAAATTTTATTATTAATAGATAAGAACTAGTATAAAAGAGGTCACCATTGACCCAACTATATCCAACACTTTCTCTGATTATTTTTCTTTTCTTCTTATTGGTGAAATGGGATGGTAATATTCCAGATGATAAATAGTTGACTACTGCAAACCATGGGGTTTTAGCTGTTATAGAAAATAAATGTTCATCTGGAAAATTATCTGAAACAAGAATTGGATTACCAGGTGAATGAAGTCTTGACATAAAATCTGCTACTTGATTATCTTTACCTGGTCGATCATGAAAAGTGATGTTAAATTCTTGGATTAATAACAACCATCTAGTAATTCTGCCATTTGTAATTTCTTTGTTTATTAACTATTTAATGGCTGAATGATCTGTGTGAATGAATACTTGATAGCCTGTTATATAATTCCTAAACTTATTAATTGCATTCACAACAACAAACATTTCTTTTTCTGTGACTGTATAGTTCAAATCTATCGGAGTTAAATTTTTGCTTATGAAGTATATGAAATAATTAAACTGGTTTTATTTTTGTCCAAGTGATGCTCCTATAGTTGTATCATATGCATTAGTAGATATATGAAATGGAAATGACCAGTTTGGTCCTCAAAGAATGGGTGCTACTGACAATTTTTCTTTCAATATTTCAAATGCATTTTGACAATTTGTTGTCCATTGGAACTCAACATCTTTTGCAAGTAACTTGAATAGAGGTAGAGCTATTTTACTAAAATTTTCAATGAATCTTTTGTAATAGACTACATATCCCAAGAAAATTCTTACTTCTTTCTGTGTTTTTGGTGGCATTAAGTTCACAATGACTTGTATTTTTGCTGGGTCCACCTTGATTCCTGAAGAAGAAATGTGGTGTACAAATACTATCCCTTCAGTTAACATCATAAAGAATTTTTCATTGCTAAGGGATAGGTTTGTCTTTATGCATTTTTTTTTTTTAAATTTCAATATTATTCAAACAATCATCAGATGTTCCTCCATATACAGTGAAATCATCCATGTAGACCTCTACACACTCATGAATTAGATCAACAAATATTGCAAGGGCTGCTCTTTGAAAAGTAGCAGGTGCATTACATAACCCAAAGGGAAAAAAATCATATGCATATGTTTCCCATGGACAAGTAAATGTGGTTTTATCCTGGTCCTCCAATGCTATCTTAATCTGATTGTATCCACGAAATTCATCAAGAAACGAAAAAAAATTCTTTTCAACTAATTAATTTAGTACTTGGTCAATAAATGGTAATGGGAAATGATCTTTCAATGTGGCTTTATTCAATTCCCTATAGTCTACACATATTCTCCACTTTACATTTTTATTTGGTACCAAAACTAAGGGAGAAACCCATTGACTATTTGAAATAGGATATATGAATCCAACTTGTAACAATTTTTTCAGTTCCTCTTTCACTATTTATTTCATCATAGGTTTCATTCTTCTTTGTGGTTGTCCCACTGGTTTGATATGATCATCAATATAGATGTGGTGAATACATGTCTTTGGATGAATTCCTTGCATGTCTGTATAATCCCAGGAAAAAGCTTTTGAATATTTTTGTAATAATTAAATTATCTGTTGTTCTTGTGATGATTGTAAATTATTTCCAATATTTAAACTCGTTCCAAAATTTATTTCAATGATTTTGCTTTGTGAATTGGTAATTGAGTTAACAGGAAAAATACTTTCAAATGAATTTTGAAATGATTGAATAGTGAAATTTTCCTGAAAACATTGATTTAAAAGATGATTTGCAGCTTCATATTGTGATATTTTTAGCTGCTACGAAACATTAGGTTCTAAGATGAAAAGGTCTAATAACTCCTCTTTTTCTTCCTCTTCTTTAAAATTAAAGACTTGATTAATAATTAGAACATATTGAGTTTCTTGTTGTTGTTCATCAAGCCATGATAATAAAGAAGGATATTCTATTGGAGGATAAAGTGTAACATGTTTCCTTTCAATTCCATGTGCTATGATCATACTTCATGATCTGTATCCAATGAAGGCATCTGCTGTGGCTAACCATGGTCTGCGTAGAATTAAAGGATGGCCTCCTAGATTTGTTTTTGGTTGCAAGTTTAGAAAGTCTACAGGATATTCCCATGAATCCAAAGAAACAATGATATTTTCTAATATTCCCTATGGTACAACTTTAGATCTATCTGCTAGCTCCAAAATTGTAGTAGTAGGTCGAATATTGGGAAATTTCAAATATTTCATAGTTTCTGTTGTCATGACATTTATAGCTTCTCCCAAATCTATTAAATTATTTGGAATTGAAAAATTATTGATTAAAATGGTAACCATAGGTATCCTAGGATCAATATCTTTTTCAATTGTTGAATTTGCAGACATGAGACTAGCTAATTTTCCAATGACCTAGATTGTGGGTGGATCTATTTTCTTTCTTCCAATTTTCTTAATACATAACTCCTTTATTGTTTTTTCATAAATTGGAATATATTTGATAGCTTGCAACAAAGGAATTTTGACATAAGCATTATTTAATTCATCTAAAATATCAAATTCAAGAAGAGACATTGGGCTTTTTTGCTCTACTAACCTCTTTGGATCAGGTGGTGTTTGAGTCATAATAGCTTTTCCTTTATGCATTTGATTTCCTAGATGATATTTTTAAGATTGTTCTCCTTGTTCAGTTTTCTCTTCTATGATTGGTGGAGAATATTTGTGTAATACTTTCCCAGACCTTAAGTGGACATTATGTATAGGAAGAATATAATATGTAGGAAAATATGTTTCTTCTTCCACATTATATGTCGGTCTGTCCACCTTGTTACTCGGATTTGCTATTGGCTGAGATGGTAATTGACTTGGTCTAGGTGGGGGTTGGTTAGAAGGCAACTGAAGCTGCTGTGGTTGAGTTAGTAAGGGTGCCAAATTTTGTTGTGGAAATGGAATTGGCTAAGAATGTTGCTGGAATTGTTTATATTGAAATGGTTGTTGATATGTCTGTTGGTATTGTTGAGGTGGCTGGGTTCCATAACTATATCCTCGACAACCTTGTGCGGGTTGGTTTTGGTATTGTTGTGGAGGCCAAAACTTCCATGGCATTGGAGTATTCCATGAATTTTGAGGAGGATATTGATAATTCTGGGGGATTTGTTGAGGGAATTTCTGAGAAATCCTTGGTTGCCAAGGTCTCCTTGGTGCCATATAGTAAAGAGAATATGTCACTTGTACTTATTCCATTTTCAATTCTTTAAGCTTTGGACAATTTTTAGTTGAATGATTCTCTGTACAAAGTCCACACACCTGAATATTATCGAAAGGAAATTCTCTTAGTGGATGTTTCTTTCTAGAATTAGGACAAAATATTGATAACATTTGATCTTTTTCTTCTTTATTTTTCTTAGCTTTCAAACATCAACTTGTGTTCCTAAAGTGCTTAAAAGATTAGTCTTAAAATTTTCTAACAAAATTCCTATTTCTGCTCTTGTTACTCCTCCTGATACAGATTTTGAAGCTCTTGATGTAACATCGCTTTTTCAAATTTTTGATCTTCCCCTAGAGTATTTTTGACATAGTTCAACAATCTCATCAAATGGCAAGTTTGAGATGTCTCCTTTTCCCATCACATTGATAATATCAAGGTATTAATCTCTTATATCTTTAAGAAAAATTGTGCGGATGGTATCAGGATTCAAAGGGTGTTGTTTGGATTTCTGTAGATTGTAGATGAATATTTCTAAGTACTCTTCCAAACTTTCATCTTCTTGTTGTGTCATTCCGAAAATATCTTATTTTAAGTCTCTAGGCCTACAATAGGCTTGATAATTTTTCAGAAAAATTCTATTCGTGTCATCCCAAGAGGAAATGATTTGTTCTCCTAATCCCATAAACCGTTTTAGTGCTGCCGCTTTCAGAGTAGCAGGAAAGAGACAAAGTCTATGTGTATCATATGTGTAGCCATAAGTTCGACATAAGATATCAAACTCAAACATAAATGAATCAGGATCTTCAATTTACATTCCATAAAAATTGGGCAAAACAAAAGGTGGAATGTTTTTCATTTTCACTTCTTCTCCTCGCATTGCTCTTGTGTCAAGTATTGGGAATCCAAAGGTAGCTTCCTGATCATTTTTTGGTTCAATATCATTCTGTATTTTGTTATCATATTCTCTTTTTGCATCTTCTTCTCTCTTTTTCTCTGCTTCTATTCTCCTGTCTTCCTCTCTTTTTCTCTGCCATTATTTTTGTTTCCTCTCATACGGAAGTCTTTGTTCTGGAGTCACAATTGGTATATTTTATCCTTCTCCTTCCTCAGTAATTTTCTCTTCAGTTGTTTGTAATGTTTCAAGAAGAGGCTGAATTGGTGTTTCTTCAACTATATTGATTTGTTCAAGAACTGGTTGCTCTAATTGTCTAACGATCGGTCTCCTTGCTTCCTTTTGTTTTTCTATGAAAGGGGTTTCTTTCGGAGTTTGTTTTCTTTTAACCTCATAGGCTAACAAGGTTTGTCTTTAAATAAGAGTCAATCTTTGTCCCGATCTTTGTTTTTCTTCTAATTCCTATAGAGTTGGTCTCCCAAAAACTGGTGTAATTAGTCATGATGGTCTTGCTCCTATGGATGGTTGAATTGTTGGGGGATTTTGTTTAGTAAATATACCTTTCTGATCTCTTTCTCTAGGCATAAAGAAACATAATCGAAAGAAAAACTAATTTTTGTTGTGTTTTATTTTTATTTTTATTTTTTTTAATCCTCCTAATTGAGTGTATTTATGTATGCTTCCTTGGTAACAATGCCAAAAATGTTAGGTCAATTTATTGGGTAAACTAACACAAGTATTTAATTATGAATCTAGTTTTGTAAACTTGGAAGCATGTCCAAAATATATGGATTTCAGATGTAGTCAATTTTAGAAGACAAAATGTAGAAACTGAAAGAAATGCATATTAAAAATATAAAACTTAACTAAGTATTTTCTGATTCAATATGTAATAAGTGAGGGAAGAGGCTTCTAACTTAGAAGATCCTGATTGTCCTTCCCTATAGTATTTCATTCATGAAGAGAAACCAAATAACTGATTGACAATAGTTTATGATGTATAAAAATTAGGAGAAGAGGCTCCTAACTGAGGATGTCCAGGTTGTCCTTCTTTAAAATTCTATTCATATTTGTTACCATTTCATTAAAAATAGAAATTCAAGAAATAACTCAAGCAAAGAAAAAGAAGATGAATTTTAGTTGTTGTTCTTTGATCAGATAGAAGGAGAATTTAACTTAAACTCTTATTTTTCCCTTCATATGAAGATTAGAATTAAACCAAGAATCATCAGAAAAAATAAGAAATCTTCACACATCTAAATGTCTGAATAAATCTGAAGAAAAACTAGTTCATGAAAATTAAGCTAAATTAACCAAAAAGTGTACTTAGCTTGGTGTGGGGGCCCTCCACCCTTGTCTTGCACACTTGAGGAACTTCTCAGCTACAACTAATTCAATCAATCATCCACACCATGAACATCAAATAGAAGGTGGAATTGGTCCCTCAAATTAACTCAAAATATTCAGAAGTCTCAATATGAAATTATACAAATTCTCCATGCTTGAATGGTTCATAAGCTTGGTTTAAATAGACAGATGATAAACAAAATAAGCTAAAATTTCTCTAACAACCTTATCCATCCTAATACCATCCATATAGGTCGAACTCATCCATTCAGTTACACAAAATATGGAAAAAAACCAAAAAATACTAATTCTGCCCCTTTTCTTAGGGATTTTTGAAAAACAAGTCATGTTTGACCAACGTTGACCGTGCCTGTTTTAGCTCAGTTTGACCGAACCAATAGATGATTTTCCATCCATGGTTCCCAAGATTTCCAAATCTATGCTCATCTTGTGCCCATGTGTCCTGCACTTATGACTTCCATGAAGCTCTTACGGGAATTTTCAGTTCTGTCCAAAAATACTCTTAAAACCCAATTTTTACAAAAATATCTAAAAATTGAAAAACATAATTTATTTACCTGAATATGCATAATAAGGTAAAAATAAGGCATATGTGGATGATATAAGGTGGAAAATGATGGAAATTAGGTGGATTTTTAATAAGAAAAATTGACCAAAATTGAGGGCCAACACCTACCCCACTCCCTCGTGATGTTGATTTTCCATCCTAATCTTGGTTTACATCCTTTGGGGTCCCATTCTTCCTTTTGGTCCATTCTTATATCATTTCTCCTTAAGTCTAAGTAAAGGGCTTTCTCCCACCACAGAGTTGGTGGAAGAGGAGACTTCAATAGCATTTGAGCCCACACTAGAACCAAATATTCAACCATATTACAATACTCTCAGACCCCCATAAATCCAACATGAAATCCATGTGGCTAAGAAGGAAATTACTTCTAATATAAGAAACCATTTTGATTCCAAGGTTATATAATTTTTTGCTGATTGGGTTCCTGATATATGCAATACCACACGAAGGAAAAAAATAATATCTCCACATTATTGATCTTTATTGATATTTAAATTCAATGGTTGTGAAATTTCTATTGGACAAGAATGGAACCATAGATGAGAGTCTCCTTTGAATGGAGGAATTGCAAGCGTTATTTTAGGACATGGATGACCATAAGGCTCATTTGGAGAATTCTATTCTACATGGAAAGGGACTAGATCCCTCATATAGTCCAGGGAATCCAATTCTCATAGACATCTCCACCTTGTCTTGATTGCTTACATGTTTTTTTTTGTAACTAGAGAAATTGATAATTGGTTCCATCTCGTACTCATGTGACATGTGGTCGATTTTGGCTGCTACCACTACATCTCTAGGGCCTATGAATCGTCATCCTATACATGGAACAAGATAATCTGGGGGATTTGAAATTTAGATCTCTTAATTAACACAATACTTTATTTCACGAGGATCACCAATTGCAGCTGCACCTTGAGGACGACTGCTTACATGTTGTTAATGATGATTACAATTACAATTTTTATGTTTTTGGTTGTTCATTTTGTTATCATGGACATCGAGTATATGTTAGTTGTTGGTATCTGTTATATGGTTGTGAGGCCATGGTTTTTTGAGTCTATATACTATCATGGCAAGCATGCTTATATTTATCTATTTTTGGGGACACAAACTCTACTGTTCTGCCTTTTGTTTGGTTTCCAATCTAGCAGGGAAAGGTAGACAACAAAGCTATGTAATCTATACTCTTTTATGTGATCGATATTAATACCCAACTTACCAAAAAAAGAAACAACGAAAGAAAGACATTTTAAATTAAAAAACCAACAAAAACACAATTAAAAATTAAAGAAACAAAAAAAAACTAAAAATTAAAAAATAAACATTTAGATAAAAAAAGAGGTTATAAATGAAGTTTAAAAAATTAAAAAAACAATAATTTAAAAACACATTAAAAACCATTAAACAAAATCTAAAAAATTAAATTCAAAGATTGTAAAGATATAGAAAAAAAACAAAAATAAAGTGAGGTGAGGGTGATCTCTAGAATCACCCCCACCCACCCACCTGCAATCCTTTCCCCCTCATGGCCCCCTCTTAAGCCTCGTCGAATTCCTATAACTCTCCTTATCCCCCTCTCACTGCATCTATACCAAAGCTGTAGGCAGACTTTGAACCTTTGAATGGTGAGCTAGGGGAAGGGGATCCCTTCCTACCATAGTCACCTGGTTTGGGTTTGTGTTTGAGTTCGACAATATTGAAATTTAAAAAAAATTCGCCAACAAAAAATAGTAGATAAAATTTTTCATTAAATTCAACAAGTGTAAATGTGTGTGTGTATTTTTTAACTAATATAACTTTAATGTAAATTTATTTAATTCATATATAATTTTTATAATAAATCATATATAGAAATAAAATTTTATAGTCATTTAAAAAAATAATATAATATTACCTTTTATCTTCCATTCTTTCCTAAGTAAAAGAGGACGAGTTGATCGACGAATTTAATGGCCGAACTTCATTGAATTTAATTGACTTGTCTTCATATGCACCGAATTCCTAATTTTATGGATAAAATTTTGGGTATGTGGTGACTTAACTTCCCACTATTGTTAATGTCCCCTCTTTTTTCTGGCCTAAAATTACAATATTTTTCAAATCTTGATTTCAAAGTTAAGTATTTTTTTTTTTTACAAAAATGAATAAATATTGTTTTAAATTTGTGCTCGATCACAATAAATAAGTGAGAATTTCATTACATTGCAATTATTTCCATGGGATATTCCACTGAAGAACTGACTAAAATCATAGGAGATGTTATGACTCATTTTGCATTTTCATTTTCCAATGATATATATATATATATATATATATATATATATATATATAATGTTTTAAAAAGAAAAATGAATTAAGATTTCATATGCTAAAAGCAGTTTTTATTTATATGAGAAACATTAATGTTATGTTTCAGAGCATCTGAAAGGTGGGTCAGACCACAACTTCAATTAGCACGCAACTTGTCGGGCGGAGATGAGATGATGGTAGATGAAGGTTGATTGGGACAAACCCACAGGCATAAACAACCCGATAGATAAGTCATGGGGTGCCTCCGCAGTTGACCATGACATAGGCTGGTTGACTCAAATCAATGACCCACGATCACTGCGGTAGCACAACTCTGAAGAGCTCACCGTACTAGAGGTTCCCCCATGGTGATGTAAGTGGCTAGAGACGACGTCAGAAAGCAAGGCAACTCACTATCTGTGTCAGTCCCATACATGTCTTGTCATGCAGTTAATGAATGTTTTTCCCCAAATTTCCCATTGCGCCTATAAATACTGAGTCAAAACCCGTATTATTTTCACTTGTCTGTTTCAGTTCAAATTGGAAAACTCATCCTAATCACCTTTCTCCTTGATTTTGATTCTGTCCAGTCATCATCCAAGTGTAAGCATGGCCAAGTCATCCCTATCCGATTCGTCTAGTCACATTCCCTTGATGGATATAGAGGAGGACATAATGGACACCCGTTGTACAGTGGAACATTTACCTCTATACCAACAAGTTGTTCTTGACCAACACAATTCCCTTGTCTTCACAGCCATGGTCAGGTCTGGAATATTTTCTGCATGTGTCCCAAAAACCCATCTTGTCCCTGAATTTATTCACTGGCTAGCATCAGCATTACACCCCAGCAAGTGTTTTGTAATGAACCATTTGGGTGAAAGTGTCTTCCAGGTTTCATCCTTGTTAATTTATCAATATTTCTACTACCCAGAGTCTGAGTCATATGTTAGTTTCACTGAAGAGTCATTGATATCACATTATGACAATCTTGCAGGGCAAGATTACACACATATTATCTTCTTTCTGAAGCCATAACTAAGGAGGTTTTCTCTATATGAAAAGGTATTCTCTTTGGAAATTTTTGATGCAGAAATCAAACCTATATTGAAATTTTTATAAAAAATTCTTGGAAAGGAGGATGCTTTTCAGATTGATAGGTCAGTGCTTGGGATGTTTGCTTTGATGATGAAACCTAAAGTAGTGTTGGACATCCAATCACTTTGGCAGGATAATATTAATTCTCAATTCACGAGCTTAACTTTAACAGGCTCTTTCAAATTTCATTCAATTGTTACCTATTTGTTCATGTATCAAGATGCATAAGAGTTTTTGAATTTGAGGTTGAAATTTATGGAAAGTGATTCAGCAACTAAAGTTGGAGAAAGCTAATTCCGGAGCTCTCTCCACTCAAAATGAAGAATTAAAGAAGATAATTATCAAAATTGGAGTAGATCCCACTGACAGATAAGCTATGTAGAAGTTGTTGTAGAGTGAAAAATCAAAAGTAAATGTACTAAGAAAGAAGCTAAAGCTTCCTACTGGAGAACAAACAATGGCAGCTGAAGTAGCAAAAATGGAATCTGAAAAAGGAGAAGCTTTTACAACAAGTGTTGTAGAAAGATGAAGAGATTTCAAAATTGAAAGAACCAGTAACAAAGTTACAGGGGAAGATTGACTCTCATGTCTGCACAATAGTATTTTCATCTGAAACTGATGACCATAAAGCTCAGATATCACAGTTGAGTATAGAGTTGAGGATGCTGGAAATTGATATGAAGAAAGCTCAAAGTGATCTTGATACAACTATAAAATTTATAAGGGAAAAGGATAATGAAATTGTAATATCAAAGGACACTGTAGACAAATACAGAATAGATTATTAGTCAGCTTGTGAAGAAATCAAGTATCTCAAAGAGAGGGTGAAGGGGAACATGTCCCTAATTGAAGCTAAACATATTATTTGAATGAGATTATAGGAGTGATGAAAACAATATGGGAATCTCTAGTAATTTTTTCAGGAGAGAAGAGTATAATCAGAGATCTTCAAGAGCTTGTATTAGCTGACAAACAAAAAATGCATGATAGAGCCATATGGGCCAAGAAATTAATAGATTTTTTCAACTCTAAATCAGATCAAGAACTGGGTGAAGATGAAATAAAAGATAGAACATTATGTGTTCTAGAAATTAACAAGGTGTTAGTGAAGAATGCACATAGGAAGTTAGTAGAAAAGAAATTGACAGAGATCAAGCAAGCAGTAGACAACTTCAACACTCTATTTGATAAAAAAAACCAGGGCTGGATTGCCATATTGCTGGGACTTGCAGGGTAAATTATTGTCCTGGGAAACATATGAAACTTTGTTGGTGGATGCAAAAAGTAAAATTGACAATACTCATGAGAAGACTGCAATTTTAAAAGGGATAACAATTACCCATTTCCTGCATAAATTTTTTTAGTTGTTATGGATGGTCAAGATTCTATTTTTGGACAAACCCACTTACACCACGATCACTACTTCTAGATTGGAACATCATAAGTTAATTAATTCCACAAGGAAAAATGTTGAACTCTGTCAGAAATGCAGAAAATGGATGACCAATCTTCCTGAAGACACATCAGCAGCAAACGATATTCAGAAGACCACATTAGTAGTGAAGGGAAGCACATCATGAACAAAGGGAAGCACACCAACAACTAAAGACATTCAGAAGACATCATAATATTTCTATTTATTATTGTATTTTCTTTCTGTTGTAGAACGAGGTTGTAATGTTACCCTCAATTGTAATGAAAGTAGTTGATAGAGGAAAGAAGTAGTTTAGGTAGTTTCAAGAAGTTTTGACAGTTACAAATTGTTTTTCAATGTATTTAAGAAAGAGGAAAATGAAGAAGAGGGGCTCAGAGTTTTGGAACCTATGGAAGACTATATTGTTGTACTTATTTCTCTGAAGAATTAGTGAAAGAAGTATCAGGTTTCTAGCAATTGTTGATAGTGGTTTGTCTTTCCTATGTCATTTTATGTTGTTTCTTCTATGAATGAAGTGATGTAATGAAGCTGCAGGTCTCTAAATTACATTTGTAAGTAAGATTTAAACATCCTTAAAATGCGCTCCTTCACTCCAACTCCTTTCTATTCATGACTTCTCTCTGGAACATAAGTTAATAGATTCTGTGTTTACAACATATTATCTTAAGTTCCCTCACAATTCTTCTTATTCATTAAAATTTCAGAAATGAAAGGAATTGTGAAATATTTTATTTATTCCAGAGCATTAAGGGTTTTAAAACTAATTTCAAAAGGAAAAGAATGAAGAATAGATGATAAACATTGTTTCTGTAATATATTGTTAAAATGTCTTAAGCACTGATTTCTTTCCACAACCAAGGGATTGTCTCTTAAGAACAGACATTTTCTGGCACCGTTCCTGGGGACGAAGGATAGAAAATACCTTTTCCCTGGGTTTCATATTATTTCCTCTGGTTGTTCAATGAAGAGGAAATTTTTGGTTGAGTTTCATCATACTCAGAATTCTATCTTACAAAAGGCCTCACACGAGGTCAGATACCTCTCAGCAGAAGGTCCCTGCTTTTTCAGACCCTGAAAGATTGGTTTCTAAGAGAAATGAGAGACCTAAAACTCCCTCAACACCTAGTCCTACATTGTTTTCCCCTGGCAGTAGCTCATGTCATCCTTTTTTTAGAAATACATCTCAAGTACTTCATTTCTTGGAACACAATTCACCTTTTACACCTATTCATTTTGAAGAACCTAAATTGGAAGAACACTCGTTTGCATTTTTTTCTTTTTCTTTTACACAATATCAACAAGTTCCCATTGGTTGTTCCTATGCCATTGTTATTCATTCAACGCACCCCCATATCTGTTTCACCACCACCTCCATTTACCTTCACATCAGGTTCATCATCTACATTTAATAAATTTACAATTAATCAAGGTGTAAACATGGTAGCACCAACCTTATTATTAAACAAATATCCTCCACTCAATCTTCCACAACCATTTAATGCAATGCCTCAAGAATACCTTAAATTAATTCCTCATTTCACTAGAGAGGATGAAGTTATTGCAGAAAAAACACTTATTTATGTTTTGTAAATTTGCTGAAAATTTGAATGTGGAACATCTTGATGTTGTAATGAGGCTTTTTTTTTCAGTCTTTGGATGGAGAGGCTAGAAAGTGGTTCAAAGGATTGCCAAAAAATTCCAGTAATACCTGGGATGAACTATAAAATCAGTTCACTCAAATATGGGGAGATAAAAGAGATCGTGGCTATTCATTAACTGAATTCAATGAAATTAAAAGAAAATATGATGAAAATATTTCTGAGTTTATCAAAAGATTCAATAAATTGTATAATAGTTTTCCTGTAGAGATTAAGCCCCTCCTTTTGGAGAAAAGGTAGTTTTTGCTGGGGATTTTGAAGCCGATTTCAATTTCACAATTAGAGAAAGGATATCCCCTACTCTTGAACAGATACCAACAAATGATTTAGAAATTGAAGCCAATATGACTGCACCTGGGAAGGTGACAAGAAAACAACTAGTCCAAGAGAAGGGGAAAGCAAAAGAAGAGTCATTACGTCAAAGGCTTGAAGATATGACTAAGGTAATACAAAATTTATGAAATAAATTTTTCAATATGGAATTGGAAAGTAAAAACTCCCAAAGACAAGTCCAACAAAATCAAAGCAGAGGTTTTAACCCTCAATTTAGGAAACAACCTGTGCAAATCTTGAAGAGGGAAAGAAAGGATCGAGATCAGGTCTAGGCACCATTGTATTTAGATGCCGGACATGGAGAATCATCAAAAGATGACTAAAAAGGACAAGAAGATGAAATATCAGTTGTGTATGTTAGAGAGGATGATGAAGAAGATAATTGTGAAGAAGAATATGCTAAGGCTAAAGTGTATTTTGATGAAGATGAAGTGAATGAATACTGTAAACAATTCATAGATTTTATGCAGGCTGAGTTGCATAAGAATTATAATCTGAGATCAATGAAGAGATCTAGGGTACAAGACATTGAGGGTGAACAACAAGATTCTGCACCTCCTCCAATGGCGACTCCACAAAAACAAAACCCTGTAAAGAAAGTGAATAATGGGAAGCAACCTGAAAATTCAGTCAACAAAACAAAGATGCAACAGGGTGAGTCTCCCCTGACAAATTAGATAACACTAATATTTTGGAGAAAGTTTTTCCTTTACCTAAACAAGTTTCAAAATATAAAAAGAGTGAAGAAGAACCTGAAAAGAATGTTAAACAAACTTATGGCTTCAGTTTAATAAAGGATTTGGAGAAGGTCAAGATTCAAGTACCTCTTTTAGAATTAACTAAAACATCGATATAAAAGAAATAAATCTCAGAATTTATTAATCTCACACAGAATGAAGATATAAGTGACACTGTGAATTTACAGGAAGAGAAGCTAGTGGTCACCTTTGGCCCTCATGTAGAAGAAGTAGATTCTTCTGTTCCTCCATTTTACATTTCCATGTTGGTTCATGATTTTATTCTCCACAATTGTATGCTGGATTAAGGATCTTCCCATAATCTTATGCCATTGTCTGTTATGAAGGAATTAAATATGCAAATAACTAGACCTTACAAGGACTTGTATTCATTTGACTCCAAGAAGGTAAAATGTGTTGGGGTACCTCATTAAATACATGGTAGTTTATTTGTAAGAGATTGTAGCAAAGAGCATGGTTATTTATGTAGTTGTTGTTGACATTCCAGCCAGGTTTGGGATGCTTCTGTCAAGATCTTGGGGAGAAAATTTGGGAGGTGTTCTCAAGCTTGATTTTAATTATGCTATCATTCCTGTATTTAATGGGGAAGAAAGGAGGTTGTATAGAGAAACAAGGTTTGTAAAAACCACTACTAAAAAGGATGCAGGTAACTCCCCTATTTATATTCGGGAAAAAGAAGATCTTTCATGTTTCATGCTGCATGAAGATGCAGAATTTGCTGAAGACACAGGGAAACAACTCTCTTCAGCAGTTGTAAATAATGAGTTGTACTCAAAAAATATTTGGAAGTGCTATTTTGATGGTGCCTATTCTAAGGAAGGCACAGGAGTTGGTTTTTTATTAATATCACCAGAAGGTAATTTCTTGCCTTTTTATTTCAAATTAGAGTTTGATTCAACAAATAATGTTTTTGAGTATGAGGCTTTGATCATTAGCCTTAAAACTGCAAAGCAGATGGGAATTCAGTGTATTTCAATTTTTGGTGATTCTGAATTGATTATAAGAAAGATAAAAAAATCATTGTCAAACTAAACATCCAAGATTGAGATCATATAGGAATGAAGTTTGTGATATGATTGAGAATTATTTTGAAGCCTTCAATATTCAATTTATTCCAAGGGATGAGAATAGATTGGCTGATTCATTAGCAGTTGCAGCCATTACTTTCAAGCCTCCAATTAATCCAAGGCTAAGGTATGAGATAGAGATTAGACATCGGCCTTCTATCCTAGAATATAAAACATTGGAAAGTGTTTGAAGATGATGAGAAGATAAATCAGTTTTTGACAATGATTGGAAATTTTGAAAATGTTGAAATAGATCAGGATGAAGAACAAACAGAGCAGAAAATAGAGGTAAGACATCTTAAAAAATCAATTTCTAATCAAAATATTATTTAGTTGAATGATAATGTTATTCCTAAGGGTTTGGTTCCTCTTAACATGATGTTTTATTCAAATGATGTTATTGTTGATTCAAAGAAGACTCACCAGGAGGAGGAATTTCAGGATTCTAATCTGGGAACTCAGCAGGAACCAAAAATGGTGAAGTTATTCAAATATGTTCCCAAAAATTATAAGGAAAGGCACATTGATCTTTTTAAGAAATACATAGATGTAATTTCTTGGTCATATGAAGATCCGAAAACATATCATAAAGGTATCATACAAAATAAGAACCCATTCAAAGAAGGAGTCAAACCTCATGGACAGAAGCTCAGAAAAATAAATCCATTATTATTGTCTCCCATTGAAAAATAAGTAAAGAAGCTACTCCAAGAAAAGATCATAGTTCCCCTCAGACATTCTGATTAGGTTTCTAATATGGTTCCTGTGAGGAATAAAAATGGAGAGATAAGATTGTGTGTGGATTTTAGGAACCTAGAAAGAGCATCTCTAAAGGATAATTATCCTTTACCCAAGATAGATTATGTTTTACAAAAAGTGACATGATCTTATAGAATGTCCATGGTTGATGGATTCTCTAGGTATAATAAGGTGGCAGTAGACAAAGAAGATAAAAAAAAGACAACATTCACAACCCCATGGGGTACTTTCATGCATGTTAGAATGCCATTTGGGCTAATGAATGCAGGTGAAACCTTTCAAAGGGTCATAGACATATAATTCTTTGGAGATAAGTATGTGGTTATATATGTGGATGATATCACTATTTTTTCAGGATCAGATGATGAACGTTTAGAACATTTGCAACTAACTTTTGAGAAGTGCAGGAAGTCTGGTTTGTCAATGAACCACAAAAAGTATTTATTTTCCTTAGAAGAAGGTAAATTATTGGGTCACATAGTTTCCAAGCAGAGGGTAAAAATTGGTCCAGCAAGGGTAGAAGCAATCTAGAAAATTCCTTTGCCCAGAAGTAAGAAAGACATTCAAATTTTTTTGGGAAAGATTATTTTTTTTTATAAGATTTGTATCAAATTATGCAGAGATTGTTAAAAACATAACTGATATGATGAAGAAAGAGGCAGAAGTGCAATGGGCTAAGGACGCAAGGGAATAATTTTCTATAATAATGAAGGCTCTCCAAACAACTCATGTTCTTATCAGTCATGATTATCAGAAGATGTTTCAAATATTTTCATTTGCTTCCCCTTCAACTATTGATGTTGTGTTATTGCACAAAAATGAACAAAATAAAGAGCAACCAGTGGCATTCTTCAGCAAAGTTCTCAGATATGATGAGGTCAAATATAATACTCTTGAAAAGTAGGTATATGCATTGGTTAAAGCACTTAAAGCCTTCAGAAATTATGCATTTCAATCTCAAATAAATGCATATGTCCCTAATGCTGTTGTCAAGGATGTGCTGATTCAGAGTGATGTATAAGGGAAGAGAGGAAAGTGGATAGCGAAAATTTAGGAATATGATCTCGGCATTAAACCTACAAAACTAATCAAAGTTCAAGGTTTGGAAAATATATTAACATAAACAAATTTTCAAGCATTGGGAATCAATTTGTTAGCACCAGTGGATGAAGCTGTCAATGAAGAAGATAAAAATAATCCCAAATAAGGTATGAAGATTCAATACAAGTATTTATGTTCATATTGGTACAAAGATATTGTTCACTATCTGTGTTTTTTATCTTGTGCAACTACACTGAATAGGAAAAAGTATAGAGCCCTCAAGCTTAAATCTCAGCCATATGTCATAGTAGAATCAAAACTATACTGGAAAGATCTTGCTGGTATCTTACTACTATGTTTAACTGAAGGAGAGTCCATTGAAATTAGCAAAGAGTACCATGAAAATCTGTGTGGGGGTCACTACAGTCAGTAAGTTACAACACATAAGATTCTTAAATCAAGTTTTTATTGGCCCACATCATTTGAAGATATATATAGTCTGGTCAGAGGTTGTTAGAAATGTCAATTGTTTGCAGAAAAGAAGAGACTTGTTCCTTTACCTCTAATTCCCGTATTTATAGAAGAGCCTTTTAGATAGTGGGGACTGGAATTTATTGGAGAAATCAATCCACCATCAAGTGGTAGTTCAAATGGATTCTAACAGCCACCGAATATTTCACAAAGTGGGTCGAAGCAATACCCACAAAGAAAGCAAATGACCAAGTGGTGATGAAATTCTTGGAGGAGAATATCTTCAGTAGGTTCGGTTGTCCAGTCAATATTGTGACAGATAATGCTCAAGTATTTAATTTTGCTTGATTTATTGATTTCTGTCAAAATTATAATGTATTTTTGTCCCATTCTACATCCTACCATCCAGAAGGGAATGGATTGGCAGAGTCCTCTAACAAAAAATTGGTTAGACTCCTGAAGAAAAAAATTGCTGAAAATCAAAAGGATTGGGACTCAAAACTTTAGTTTTCTCTTTGGGAAGTTCGGGTTACTACTAGAAGGTCCGCTGGTATATCACCTTTTGAGTTGGTATATGGAATACAGGCATTGTTTCCTAGCCAATTGGCTAAACCTATGATTTATTTTATTCAAGAAGCTCAGGAAGAACGCAATGCTCTGGTTAGAAGAATGAATAAGGTAATTGAGTTAAGTGAAAATAGAGACAAAGTTAGAGATAACTTAATTACTTATCAGACAAAGATGAAAACCATTTTTGACAGGAAGGCAAAGGAAATTATTTTTTAAGCAGGAGACTTAGTACTGAGGTGGGATACCAGAAGGGAGGATAAGGGAAAGCATGGTAAATTTGATCCCCTCTGGTATGGACCATACAAAATTACTGAAGCAAGATCCAACGATACTTTTATCTTGGAGAATTTAGATGGACAATCTCTGCAGCTGCCAGGGAATGGGAAATATTTAAAACATTATTTTCAACACTAAAAGTCAAGCATTCCACCATTGTAAATACCGAATTTCTCATTGTTCATATGTCACTAAAGAAATATTTGACTCCATGCCTGAGGTGAAGGCACTAAACTGCGATTCTTAGTGATTTTGTGGAAAAAAGAACTATCCCTAGGTGGAGGCAGATGTTGTGACTCATTTTTCATTTTCATTTTCCAATGATTCTCAAAATAATATATATATATATATATATGTATGTATGTATAATGTTTTAAAAATAAAAATGAATTAATATTTCATATGCTAAAATAAGTTTTGATTTATATAATAAACATTAATGTTATGTTTCAGAGCATGTGAAAGGTGGGTCCGACCACAGTTTTAATTAGCACGCAAAGTCTCAGGCGAAGATGAGATGACGGTAGATGAAGGTTGATCAGGAGGAACCTGTAGGCATAAAAAACCCGACAGATAAGTCATGGGGTGCCTCCACAAATGATCATGATGTAGGCTCGTTGACTCAAATCAACGACCCACGATCACTATGGTAGCAAACCTCCGAAGAGCTAGCCGTACCAGAGGTGACCCTACGGTGATGTAAGTGGCCAGAGATGACATCAGCAAGCGAGAAAACTCACTGTCTGTGTCAGTCTCGTACATGTCTTGTCATGCAATTAATGATTTTTTTCCCCCAAATTTCTTGCTGCACCTATAAATATTGAGTCAAAACCCCGGTTACTTTCACCTATATGTTTCAATTAAAATTGGAAAAATCGTCCTAATCACGTTGCTCCCTAATTTTGAGTCCGTCCAATCATCATCCAAGTGTAAAATTGGCCAAGTCATCCCTATCCAGTTCGTCTAGTCACATTCCCCTCATGGATACAGAGCAGGACGTAATGGATACCCATTGTACAGTGGAACATTTTTCTCTATACCAAAAAGTTGTTCTTAACCGACACGATTCCCCCATCTTCATAGCCATGGTCATGTATGGAGTATTGTCTGCATCTGTCCCAAAATCCCATCTTGTCCCTGAATTTATTCATTGGCTAGCATCAACATTATACCCCAACAAGTGTTTTGTAATGAACCATTTGGGTGAAAGTGTCTTCCAGGTTTCATCCTTGTTAATTTGTCAAGCTTTCTGCTACCCAGAGTCTGAGTCATATGTTAGTTTCACTTAAGATTCATTGACAACACATTATGACAATCTTGCAGGGAAATATTACACATAGATTATCTTCTTTCTGAAGCCAGAGCCATGGAGGTTTTCTCCAGATGAAAAGGTATTCTCTTTGGAAAATTTTGATGCAGAAATCAAACCATTATTGCAATTTTTATAAAAAATTCTTGGAAAGGAGGATGCTTTTCAGACTGAAAGGTTAGTTCTTAGACTGTTTTCTTTGATGATGAAACCTGAAGTAGTGTTGGAAATCCCATAATTTTGGCAGGAGAATATTAATTCTCAATTCATGAGCTTAACTTTAACAGGCTCTTTCAAATTTCGTTCAATTGTTACCTATCTGTTCATGTATAAAACTGCAGAAGAGTTTTTGAATTTGGGGTTGAACATTATGGATTCAAATAAGAAAAGGTAGTCAATAGTGTTTTCGATTGGCCTGGTAAGGAATGAACCTAGTGATGGGGGGTTATTTTATTTTGCTTCTTACTACATACCAATTTCTTATAAAATTTTGAATGGGAATTCTCCCCCATGTTTTCTGCCTAAAGCTCAGGAATTCCTTCAACTGAGTAATAGTTGGAGATATGGAGACTTGTTTGTTTTTTAATATTATTCAGAGATTATATTGTATGGGGTCGGGATTGAACCTTATAGATTGCCTACTTTTGTCCCCATGAAAATTTTTTCCTTAGAATTTATTAGATAGAGTTTAAATGTGGATCGGATCCACTTTGTGCCAATCAAGAAGGGACATTTATTTAAATTTCCCATGACTGTTGGACCCTTCATAGTGAATATGAGGCAATCTGCAAAAGAGGCAAACAAAATTCTACAAGGCATGCATCTATCTAGGAGAAAAGTGGGCTTATGAACCA
Source organism: Pinus albicaulis (assembly GCA_034641835.2). Classification (NCBI taxonomy): domain Eukaryota; kingdom Viridiplantae; phylum Streptophyta; class Pinopsida; order Pinales; family Pinaceae; genus Pinus; species Pinus albicaulis. Next base: position 1,206,769,367 of record CM076578.1, on the reverse strand, counting down.
CATCAAGTGATTTTGTAAAAGGAGAGTTGAGAATGGTTATTCTACTTTTACTCATGGGAGCAAACCTGAAATTGAAAAGTTGGATAATAAGGGTTTTGCAGGAAATGACAACACTAGTATTGAAACTCCTGCTATCTATGAAAAGGGAAATAAAAGAGATAGAGGAAATAATGATGATACAGGGGAGCAAGGAGTTGAGGAGAGAGCTAAAATGAGTGAAGAAGTGCCATATGCACAACCAAGATTATCAATTCAATTGGGAGATATAAAGAATGCACCAACTTCACCATCCAAACATGGAGGTTGAGAAGAATCATAACTTCAACATCCATCCACTAGGTACCATTGATTAAGAAGGTTTTTTCCCAAATTTTTGAGAAGAATCAGAAGATCAGAGCAAGCATGGAGGCTCAGGCTGAGTCTCAAATCACCAGTGATCAAACTAGATTGGTAACTGCTATGGATTTAGAAAAAGAGTAGTTGAAGATTACTTTTTCACACCCATCTGAAATGAAAATAAGGTCATCAAGAAATTTTAGGATTGTTAATTTGACTGTTGATGCCAGGAATATTCCCTTACCTAATAAAATTAATTTACATATGCAAACTGGTTTATTGATTGTAAATTATTTGACTAAGACTAGTGCGGCTATAAGTAAATATGAAAGCATGTTGCGGAAAGTGATTAAATAACTGAAGTTGAAGAAAGCTAATTCCAGAGCTCTCTCCACTCAAAATGAAGAATTAAAGAAGATCATTATCAAAATTGGAGTAGATCCCACTGAAATATTAGCTATGCAGAAGTTGTTGCAGAGTGAAAAATCAAAAGTAAATGTACTAAGAAAGAAGCTAAAGCTTCCTACTGGAGAACACCCAATGGTAGCTGAAGTAGCATAAGTGGAATCTGAAAAGGAGAAGCTTTTACAGCAAGTGTTGCAGAAAGATGAAGAGATTTCCAAATTGAAAGAAGTAGTAACTAAGTTACAGGGGCAGATTGACTCTTATGTTTGCACAATAGTTTTGTCATCTGAAACTGATGACCCAACAGCTAAGATATCAGAGTTGAGTAGTAAGTTGAAGATGACATAAATTGATATGAAGAAAGCTCAAAGTGATCTTGAGACAAATATAAAATTTATAAGGGCAAAGGATAATGAAATCGTAATATCAAAGGACACTGCAGACATATACAAAACAAATTATTAGTAAGCTTGTGAAGAAATCAAGTATCTCAAAGAGAAGGTGAAGGGGAACATGTCCCTAATTGAAGCTAAATATACTCTTTGGAATGAGATTATATGACTGATGAAAACAATATGGGAATATCTAGCACTTATTTCAAAAGAGAAGAGTATAATCAGTGATATTCAAGAGCTTGTATTATCTGACAAAGAAAAAATGCATGATAGAGCAATATGGGCTAAGAAATTAATAGATTTTGTCAAATATAAATCAAATAAAGAACTGGGTGAACATGAGATAAAATATAGAACATTATGTGTTCTAGAAATTAACAAGGTGATAGTGAAGAAAGCACACAGGAAGTCATCAGAAAATAATTTGACAAAGATCAAGCAAGCAGTAGACAACTTCAACACTATATTTGATAAAATAACCAGGGATGGATTTCCATCTTGCTGGGACCCGAAGGGTAACTTATTGTCTTGGGAAACATATGAAACTCTGTTGGTGGATGCAAAAAATAAAATTGATAATACTCATGAGAAGACTGCAGTTTTAAAAGGGAAAACAATTATCAATTTCCTGCTTAAATATTTTCAGTTGTTATGGATGGTAAAGATTCTTTTTCTGGACAAGCCTACTTACACTAGGATCGTTGCATTTAGATTGTAACATCATAAGTTAATTAATGCCTCAAGGAAAAATGTTGAACTCTGGAAGAAATGCAGAAAATGGATGACCAATCTTCTTGAAGACGCATCAACAATGGATGATATTGAGAAGACCACATTAGCAGTGAAGGGAAGCACATCAACGACAAAGGGAAGCACATCGAAAACTAAATAAATTTAGAAGACATCATAATATTTCTATTTATTATTGTATTTTCATCTTGTTGTAGAACGAGGTTGTAATGTTACCCTCAATTGTAATGAAAGTAGTTGATAGAGGAAAGAAGTAGTTTAGGTAGTTTCAAGAAGTTTTGACAGTTACAAAATGTTTTTAAATGTATTTAAGAAAGAGGAAAATGAAGAAGAGGGGTTCAGAGTTTTGGAACCTCTGGAAGACTATATTTTTGTACTTATTTCTCTGAAGAATTAATGAAAGAAGTATTAAGTTTCCAACAATTGTTGATAGTGGTTTGTCTTTCCTGTGTCATTTTATGTTGTTTCTTCTATGAATGAAGTGAAGTAATGAAGCTGTAGGTCTCTAAATTACATTTGTAAGGAAGAGTTAAACATCCTTAAAATGTGCTCCTTCACTCCAACTCCTTTCTATTCATGACTTCTCTCTGAAACTTAAGTTAATAGATTCTGTGTTTACAACATATTATCTTAATTTCCCTCACAATTCCTCTTATTCATTCACATTTCAACAATTAAAGGCATTGTGAAATATTTTATTTATTCCAGAGAATTAAGGGTTTTAAAACTAATTTCCAAAGGAAAATAATGAAGAACATATGATAAATATTGTTTCTATAATATATTGTTAAAATGTCTTAAGCATTGATTCCTTTCCACAACCAAGGGGTTGTCTCTTAAGAACCAACATGAGACAAATCACAGTAATCTCCACAAGTACTACAATTGAGTCCTTATACATGTTTACGAGAGTAAATTCTTACATATTGTGAGCATATGAGAATGCAAAAGAAATACATTGAACTAGTTGGGAGACTTTTGGGAAAAAGAGTCCACATGAAGTTGGGATATTGAATTCATGTTAGAATCCCTTTCACGATTTCGATTTTCTTTGTTAGTGTGAATTCAAATCGCAAGCGTACGAAAAAAACTCACTTTAGTTGTGCATAAAAAATAACCCTAAAATCAAAGATGGCTACCAATTTCTTTAGATCTGCAGTTAGTTGACCAAGATAAATGCTACAAAATCCAGATCTATGCAGTAAAAGACATTAAACAACAAATAAAAGCAAGAGTTGCTCCATGCATCCAACAGACAAGGCAAGAATATTTTTAAATAATTTTTTATTTATGACACCTGGGAAGGGGACATATAAATATGTTACCATTCCCCCTAAATGGGATGGGTTCTTGTATGTTCTCAGCACTTCAGATCTAAGATCTCTCTTTCTTGATGGTGTAGAAATCCCAGACAAAAAATGGAACTCTAGGGGAGTTCAAAAGCAAAAAGATAGAAAATTATGACAATGATGGAGGATCAAAGTCAGACCAAAAGTATAGATCTAGAGTGATCTTTAGGCAACAAAAGGTAGTGAATGAATTGAAAAACCCTCCTATTTATAACAAAATATTGAGTTAGTTTAGATATTGGCACATAATTAGAATATTAGTAACCAAATCTAGATCCAACTTTGATGGAATATTTTATTATATTTGTTGGAGGGAAAAGGAATTTGAATTTGGTCAAATCCTTTTATTTGTAAATAATAAATTAATAAATAATTTATTTATTATTTTAAGAATGTGGTTGAGTAATAATTAAATAAATAATTATTTATTCAATTATTTATAAATGATTTAGTCAAATTTAACAAGGAATATTATTTAAATAATGTTTTAAACAATTATTCTAGGAAAATAATAAGATAAATAATGATTTATCTAATCAATTTTCCTGTTTTGGGTTAAATATGACCAGGAATATTAATTAAATCCCTTGAGGAAAATCAAACAAATGTGGATTTACTCAATATTTCCTCATGGGGATTCCTGTTTAGATCATAAAAAAATTAATAAATTATGGATTACTAAGCTATTTTTCATAGTGAAAGTAATTTTACTTAGGGTAAAATTGGTCTTACATGGTGTACATTGGTCCATCTAATAGTAATAGGTTAGATGACCAAAAATTGGTGTAACAGATTGCCCCCCAACATGTGAGCGTTATGAGCTAATCATATGACCGAAGTACGTTGTAGGAGCTCAATCACTAGACACCGAAGGGGAAGTTAGAGAGAGAGAAATATAAGGTAGACTAAAGTGATAGAGGACAAGACCAGAAGGAGGCGAGACTTACAGGTGTGACAAGTCTCTTTTAAGAGTGATTACATGTTCTACAATAGGCGGGGGAGGCATACCTATGCCCGTCGAGACAAAGTACAAAGAATAATGCGTCTAGTAAACAAGGGACTGAACTATATAGTACATGCTAGCATAAACGTGAGCCAGATACACATCATGATAATAGATCCCACATACATACTGTGCCTGGGATAAAAAACAGGACTTATACAATAATATCTGAGTACATGAGATAAAAGTACAAACAAATAGGCCCTATAAAGTAGGAGAGGGCTCTAAAAATATAAATGATACATGCAGACTAAAAGGCACTACGAGCGGCTGAGGCTGAAACCATCAAATCTATGGAGCTGCATCGAAGGCTGTAATAGAGAGGTCATCCGGGCATGTGGGGGGCTACCTAAAGGGCCACCCTTTCATGAGGTCTGAAACATCTCACACATACCCGAGAATCACCTGTACAATCTACTGCATCACTGAACCATCGAGTATATGGATCTCGATCATGCTGTAAGGAGCTGGAGATGAGAAAAAATCAAGTCAAAGGGAAATAAAGAGTCCCTTTTCCTGATCTGAGGCATCGAATAAGAGTGGAATATGGAACCAAGGTACACCGCCCTTGTTACACAGTAATTTGTCACCGTCCCTACCTTTCCCCGTCCCGCACATTGGAGGGCCCATTATGTGACTTGTGAGCAATGTCATGCCTTGAAACCATTATCATTGCATTCCTCTAAACATGAGCTTCAATTGCCCTAAAGACATCTCCTTGCAGAAAACCATAAAAACATCCCTTTTTGCACTGGCGCGGGTATCCAGTTCAACACTCGTGCCAATGAGGAAAATCCTACAAAGAGGTCGCGCCAACTGGCGCTCTGTCCTAGAGTCGCAGTCGCGCCAACCAATTTAAGGAGTGTTTTTTAAATAAGAATGGCGGAAGTTTCGTTTCAACAAACTCAGAAACTGGTATCTATCTTGAGTTGGGAGGTTTGGCTCTGGGAGTTCCATGAAAGGGAAGTGGTTTGCCACCTCTCATGGAAGCTTCCTTGGAGATAGGGCCAATCCCACAATTATAGGGATCCCAACTCCCCTTCCTCCATCTATAAAAGCTAGCTCATTGCCATTGCAAGCTAGTCTGGAAGTGCCTAAGCCTTGAATCTCCAAGTTCTCAAATTCCCAAGAGCCTTCATGCTGCAAGAGCCCTCATTCTTCCCTTAAGGCCAAACTCAAGCAAGGAGACTATCGTCGAGAGACTCTAAGAGAGGCTTGTCCCATCCTTGGCAGGCTTTGCGAGACGTGTACGACTAGAGACCCCTCCGAAGGAGACCTCAGCGTTAGAACATTGGTTGTACTCTCTTTCGATTGCTTATTAATGAATGACTACTGGTTATGGTTCCACTCTGTTTTTCACTTATGATAATGATGAGTTATATCCTTTCTGACTGATATATAGTTGCGTATTCTGGATTTTATGCTTGTATTCGTGTTGTTTCTTCCATGTGCAGGTGTCCATTCACGGAGATCGTGGGGATCGTGATCTGCCAAGGTTGAGGAACGGGAACACTGTCTCTTCTACGAATCATAGCACTGGACTCCAGGTAGGCCTCCATTGTTGGTCTGTTTATTCGCAATTAGGAACTTGCGCTGTAGCATTTGATGATTGTTGCTAGACCCGTGCTGGGCTAGTAGGGATCGCCTCTGTCCGCAGAGGGGATTTACCTCCTCAACAATTTGGCGACTCCACTAGGGATCGTCTAGTTTTGACTGTCTCGTTTTGATTGTCTCGTTTTGATTGTTTCGTGGTTTTCCTTGCTTGGTTGGCCTTCTGGGCTGGGTTCTTTTGCTGTTTTTTGCTTCTTGGTTTGCTTGGGTATCATTGATATGCTTCTGGAGTAGTTATTTTTTATTTTTGACTGAGGAAATCGACTGGTGCACTTTTTAGCTCTACAGTCGCGCCAATTGGCGTATGTTGCTTTTGTATTGCCCGCACCAATTGCTTTCTGGCGCCAGTTACAACCTCACAGTTGCGCCACTCCTGTGAGGCATTAGGGCTTGCTCAGTTTTGAGCTCTATGGGTCTGATCAGTGTATTTCTTTTTGTTTTTTCAGCTACCTGAGTGTGCTGGAATCCTGTTTGACTGGGAATTTGCCTTCGTCCTTTGGTTGTTTGCTTTTCTCCATCGATTTCACGTTTTAAGCCCTAGGGCATCTAGTGGCTTTGTGTATCGAGCCCTCCTTAGGAGTTTTGGTGTTTTGTTAGTCCAGTCAATTCTCTGATTGCTCCTCCACATTCTCTTAGTGGCTTTTCACCATTTCGTTGCGATTTTTGGGTGATTACTCTTCTCTTCATTCAAACTTCGTTTGGTCTTGCTTTGGACCTAGATTACACGGTCCATTGGAACCTTTGAGACTTTTTCTTGGTTTTGAGAGACTTTGGTCGATTTGAGATCTGATTGTTTGTGTCATTGAGTGAAATTTGTTTGTTTTTCTCTCTTAATATCGTTTCTCAAATTGCTTCTCTTTTGTTTTCAGTTTGTTTAGTGCATCTAGCCATCAAACATTGAATTTTTTTTTTTTAAAATCTCTTTTGCTTTTGGTTGATTAGTGCAAATTGAAATCTTTTCGATTTTACTAGTAATTAGTGATTTGAATAAATTTTTTTTTTATTTCATTAGTTGCATTAGAGATATCATTGATTTTCTTCCGATCATTTTGTTTGTGTAAAAAACTCTCAACTCTTCTGTAGCTAGTTTTCATCGAAAGAAATAATGTACTGTGGCATGTAACTTTGCATTTAGGAGATTTTTGAAACAACACATTCGTTAGGGCCTGAAAACTGAAATGTAATTGAAGATCAACTTTAAAATCTACTCAATTTACACTAAGGCAGCATTGAAATCTAACGAAACACGTTTAGAGGTCTAGGCTAGAGACGTGTTCCGACGTCTTTAAACCTAGTAGCTGTCGTTCACCTTTTGGATTTAGACAGCGCTAGTACGGACTTGTGCTCCTCGTACCGTCACGTATATAAAGGGAGACGCCTCTAGGTTTCAATCCTTTATCCATAGGAAGCCGAGTCTGCCACCCTATACCCGTGATACACAGGACACAACATTCGGGGAGATCACCTGCACGTACGGAAAGTCCTTGGTTGATTTCTCTTTCATTATTTGAAACCAAGGTGTATATTGTAGTTCACGGTTATTTGGTACACCCTTTTGCCTAGTATTCCTGAGCAGTCATTTGATCTTTTCTGACTCCCTAAATTTGAAAATATCGCCAAGCGCTTGTCCTTTCACGCTTGTGTCAAATCTGAAAGAGATAGAGTCACCTTTTTTACCGTTTCTCGACTCTTAAAACATGAAACAGTGAAGTTTCTTATTTTTCAATGTGGTAAAAAATTAATCATCCATGATTACACGCCCTCTTAGATTTTTCTCGTTGACCGTTTGATCGTGTGTCTTGACTCTTTTTCAGCCCGTGTGTGTGTTTGTTCTTTTTTCTCTTGTCGTTTGCCACAGTGGCGGAACCTTCGGTTTCGTCTACTGGTAGTCCTTACACAGACGATTCTTCAGAGGTGTCACTATCCTCTGCTGAACCACAACAGCCTATTATTTCTGAGCAACCCTTTGGGGGACCAGTTGAGTTCGATTGGCCCTTTTCGGACCCTGTGTCTGAATTGAGATTAGGAGCTGATTTCCTTTCTCTTACATCGGGTTCGCCTTTTGTTGCTGCTGTATTTCCTCCTAGTCCTCGCCGTCTATTGCGTGATCTAACGGCAGGCTCAACCATGAGTGATTCTGGTGAGGAAATCCCAACGTCTGGTGAAGACTATCAGCTCTTCCCACGAAGATTGTTTCCGGGAGACAACTCTGAACTGGCTGACATGTCAACAGCCAGTCCCTCTTTACCACCGGGGTACAGGTCTTTGGGTTAGATCATTTCTCCTGCAGCCTCTATGGGAGTGTCAGCTCCTTCTCCGAGGCCAGCTGCTCCTTCACTCGGGGTATCCCCTCAGACGCCCGTTACTTCTGTACCTGTTCGGCCCACTGTTTGTGTGGTCGCCTCTTCTCCTATTGTCACAGCACCCTCTGCCAGGGCTATGCCAACTCCTAAAGATATCTATTTAGCGACTGCTATACCGGAGAACATCTCTCTGGAGGAGTATCGGTTGTCTCTACAACAGCCGAACCCCGAGGTTGGACCATCCTCCCAAGATCCCAACCGCTCTTATTTTTCGCACTATGCACAGGATGGTACACCCGTGTATGCTTTTCCAGGTCAGTATGACGAGCACGGGGACATTTTACGTCTGCCCGCTCCTGAGGCTTACCTCCATGCTCAAGGTTTACCTTATAACCAGGCTTATAACCCGCAAGGGAAACCTTTCCAAGGCCAACCTTCGGGCCAACCTGGCTATCCTTATGACCCACAGGGGCAGCCCATGCAAGGCTATCCTGCGGGCCAGCAAGGGCCATCGTACGGTCCGCAAGGACAGTATTACAACCCTTCCGGTCAACCTGTTCAGCCTCAGCCGGGGTATCAGCCGGGACCGGTCTATGGTCCTGGGGGGCAAATCCAACCTTCTCTACCAATGCAACCTCAGTATCCTGTTGTTTCTCACGTTGCATATCAACCGGGACCATCCTATGGTTCCGCTTCAGGTCAAATCGATTTCCAGCAACCACCTGGCCCTGTTCCTCCGCCAGGCCAACCGGCCCATTCGGCACAACCTGGTGTTCCGCCTCCAGGCCAACCGGCCCATCCGATACAACCTGGGGCTCCTTCACAACCAGGTTAGCCTGTGCAACCGGCACCACCTGTTTATCCAGGTCAACCTGTTCATTCAGGGCAACCCTCTCAGTCGGGTCAACCTGTTCACTTAGGGCAGCCCGCTCATTCTATCAGCCCTACCCATCAGCCGATTCATTCGATGCCGCAGCCAAATCAACAGCTACGCCCTACTTATTAGGCTCCGCAGGGTTCCACTTTTCAGCAACCTACTCATCCTCAGGGTGGTTATTATCCTCATGGTCAATCTCAACCGAATTATAACCACCCTAGAGGCTCTCAGTATTATCCTCCTCCACCCAGTTTTACCTACACTCAGTAGCCAAATCCAAATGCTGCTTACACCGGGACGACACATAATCAGGGTCCGTACTCTGGTTATCAAGCCCCACACTCTGGTTACCAGCATCCAAATCAGTCTGGTTATACGACCTACACCCCCTACGGTCAGAATCCTACGGGACAGAACCCATGGGGGCAAGGGTATTCACAACCATTGTGGAGTACAGGTAACGGTCCTCACTCCGGGCCTGGCATGCCGGTCAATCCGCCATTTCCGTTCCTGGCCACCTTGGAGTTGCCGGATGTTTCAAAATTGACCAATGATACAATTTTACATAATCCGTATTGGCCTCCGGTTCCTACCAAGATACCAGGTGATTGCCCCAAGTTTGAGGGAAAAGCTGGAGAGGACCCCCAGGCGCATGTCATGACGTATCATCTTTGGTGTTCGTCTAACTCTTGGGTCGACGATTCGATTCGTCTACGTCTCTTCTAGCGTACTTTGACTGGAGCTACTGCTAAGTGGTACATAGAATTATCCCGTGGCATTTTCCAAGATTTCAACTCTTTAGCCATGGCTTTTCTCACGCACTTTCAGTTACCGGTTCGTTATGAAGCCGGGACGCACCTCCTGACTTCTCTGAAGTAGGATAAAGCCACTCACATCTCTGATCACATTCATGAGTGGCGGCGCCGTCGTAGACTGATCAAGTTTCATATACCTGATCAGATACTAACTCACTGGTTCACCACCTCCTTCGTGAATAAAATCGCCCAAGATATTGCGATGGGAGCGTGTGTGACGTAGGAACAAGCCATTGCGCGTGCCCAATATCTGGATCTTGTGTATTCTTAGTCCGACACGCTTTATGATATCTTGCCTGATGCTCCATGGTCCAAAACCTCTAAGGCTCCGCCTACCCCTGCGGTGGATGGCGTCATTGGTTCTGTCTCTCAGAATTCGAAGAAATCTTCGAATGGGAAGCAGAAGTCTAATTCTTCCAACAATGCTCCTGCTAATCCCGCCTCGTCCGATTCTGGAAAAACCACGGAAGTAAATTCCGTTCAGGCCAATCCTACGAAGAAAAATTCCAAAGGGAAAAAGAAGGGCAAAGGAAAATCTAAATCTGATGCCCCAAAGCCAGAATCTAAATCTCGCACTGAGGATGGTTCTCAGCGTAAACCGAAGTACCCTTGCCTCATTTGTGAAGGGGACCATTATACTAAGGATTGTCCACGACGATCCGAGGTTAGTCAACTTCTCAAGGGCTCTAAAGGGACTCCGGCAGTTCTAAAAGAGCCATTTTCGTCTCAACAGACCCAGATGGTTGAACAGCCGTCACCATCTACGCCATTTGGGTCCCAAGTTTTCATGATGAAGGTTGCTGCACCTATCTCTTTCGCTACGCGTTCGAAGGATTACAACGAATCATGGCAGGCACTCGGGAAGGTAGTTGCAGATGCACCGCCTCCCCCACCTATCTCCGGTTCATTGGAAATCGAGAAGCCTACTCCTGAACCCGTTGTGAAGCCACCTTCTAAAGGTGTCTTACGAAGATCTTCTTATAATCCGAATGCTCGTGCCGCTCAACACTACAACATTGTTGAGGATTTGGCACAGGCACCGTCTGCTATGTCTGCACTCGAAGTTCTTCAAAGTTGTCCATCGAAACGGAAGGCTTTACTATCTGCAATTGGTGGTATTGATCCCGCTGATTCAAGTCTTCTCACCTTCCATTTAGAGAATTTCACTCCCCGACTTCCACATCAAATCACTCTTGTTATTAAAGTCGGGATTAACGGTCTGAACATTCATAGGGCTGTGGTGGATGAAGGTGCTTCTACCTGCGTTATGTCATCCGCTTGCTGGAAGGCCATTGGCTCTCCAGCCCTTGCGTCCTCTCCCAATGCCCTCGAGGCATTTGATGGTCGGAAATCCAAACCCCTGGGTGTTCTCGAGAGTTTAGCGATCACTTTACAGGGGAAGACTATCAACGTGGAAGTAGAAGTGGTTGACGCCAAACTCAACTACAATATACTTCTTGGCCGCAGCTGGACTCATGCCATGCTCTGCGTGCCGTCCACCGTCTTTCGACTTCTTAAGTTCCCTCACGAGGGCAAAATCGTCACGGTGGATCAGTTTTCCTTCTTCACCTCTACCTCCGAGAACAACGTACCATACGTGGATCAGATTCTGAATCCCCCTGACAGTGTAGGAACTAGTCTCTTCAAAGACCCTGTCCTCATGGGTATCTTTCCCGCACCACCACCGCACACCGCTCAAGCTAACATGATTTCCAGGTCCGATGACCCCTGGCTCATTCCTACACCTGAGTAGGTGTTTGAGTTTGGAGAATCAATGCCCTTGACTCCAGTAGAGATCAGCTACTGTGAAATTGTTGCCGCATCTGATCCTCCACCTCCTCAGCATGCTCCTTTGAGCATGGTTCTCGACGTCTACTCTCAATCCCCCTGGCTTGGTCAGGCCGATTCACCTGATCCTCTCAAAGAGACTTTTCCTTCCGATGAAGCCATCATTGAAACTATGTCTCTTAAGGAGCTGCCTTGGGGTGATGGACATCATCGTTCCTCTTTTATGCCTAGCTTGGGGGAAATGACTGACTGTCTGGAGCGTTATGCTTCTCAAGTTCCTACCCCTCCTCTTCAAATGCCCATCTTGACGCACGAGGTTTTTTCGGAAGGTAACCTGAGTAAAATCACTCAAACCATCCCGATCAACATCTCCGTTAAACCGGGGATCGTTGAGAATATTCACGTGGGAGTGACTTGTTCTCCCGATGAGATTCAAGTCTATACTGATCTTCTTAAAGAATTCAGAGATGTGTTCACCTGGTCCTACGAGGAAATGTCGGGGATTGATCGTAGTATCCTAGTGCATGATATTCCAACCTATCCTGGTGCGAAGCCCGTGCACCAATGCTTACGCCCCATGCATCCTTGGAAAGCCGCTGCAATTAAGGTAGAAGTTGAAAAACTTCTGAACGCGGGTTTTATTTATCCTATTCCCCTCACAGAATGGGTGTCTAACATTGTCCCTGTTGATAAAAAGCAGGGTACTATTAGGGTCTGTGTCGATTATCGCGACATCAATCGCACCTGTCCAAAAAGATAACTATCCCACTCCGTTCATTGACCAGATTATCGACGAATGTGCCGGAAGTGAGATTTATTCCTTGATGGACGGTTTCTCAGGGTATAATCAGATCAATATTGCACCTGAGGATCAACACAAGACCACATTCATCTGTCCATGGGGTACGTTCGCGTATAAAAAGCTCCCGTTCGGCTTAAAAAACGCTGGAGCTACTTTTCAGCGTGCGATGTCTTATGCTTTCCATGACATTCTCCATATCGTCCAGCCTTATCTGGACAACTTGCCAGCTCATTCAACTAAGCAAGAGGATCACCCTGAACACCTCCGCCAGATTTTCCTTCGCTGTAGGCGCTACAATATTAGGCTCAATCCTCATAAGTGCGTCTTCGGCGTGGATTCTGGCCGTCTTTTGGGATTCATAGTCTCCAAAGACGGAATTCGCCTTGACCCTTTAAAAGTCGAGGCTATCGTCAACCTCCCATCACCCTCTTCGTTATATTAGTTGCAGAGTCTACAGGGAAAAGTGAACTTCCTTCGATTCTTTATCCCGAACTACGCTGAGGTGGCCAAAGGATTCACGCACCTATTAAAGCAGAATGTTCCCTTCCATTGGGACGAAATTGCTCAGCAATCCTTTGAGAAGCTAAAGACGTTATTGGTTAATGCTCCTTTGCTTCGTCCTTCGGACTATCATCGTGATTTCACTTTGTATCTCGCCGCCGCGTTTAGCACCATTGCTATGGTTCTGGTGCAGGATGATGATGATGGTAATGAACATGTCGTTTATTATCTATCACAAAACCTTCTCGATACAGAAACACGTTATGCTCATGTCGAGAAGTTGGCTTTAGCCGCCGTACACGCTGTGCAACGCTTTCGCCATTACATCCTGCTGCGCACGATAACAGTGGTTTCGGATTGCAACCCCATGACATATATTCTCTCTAGACAATTGCTGGGGGGCAAATACTCCAAATGGATTGTTATCCTGCAGGACTTTGACTTAGAGTTCACTACCGCTAAGTTAACGAAGTCACTTGTTTTCGCGGATCTTGTACGCTCTCTCCCTACAGACTCCGCTCCTTCACACTCTGAAGACCATATACCGGACGAAACTCTTTTCCTCATCAATACTCACGACCCTTGGTATGGCGACATAATCGTGTATCTTCAGACCTCCACATTTCGGTCTGAGTTGACTAAAGATGCCCGACGTCGAATTCGGCATCAGTCTCAACCCTACCGCATCGTAGGGGATACTTTATACCATGTTGGAGTAGATTCGGTGCTCCGCCGGTGCCTTACCTTGGAAGAGGCTCAAAAGGCCCTTAATGACTTCCACAGTGGTGCCTGTGGTGGACATATGTCCGGATATGCTACTGCTCAAAAGATTTTGCGAGCAGGATACTTTTGGCCGTCAATATTTAAAGACTGCATTACAACAGTCCAAAAATGTCACGCGTGCCAGGTGTTTCAGCGCAAGATGCGCGCGCCACCTCTTCCTTTGAATCTTGTTATTACCGTTGGCCCGTTTGCGAAATGGGGCGTGGATTTTATGACGTGTAACCCTCATTCGGCCAGGGGGCATGCGTATATAATCGTAGCTGTCGACTACTTCACCAAGTGGGCCGAAGCGATGCCTACACTTGTGGCCGACAGTAAAACATCTACTCAATTCATCTTCAACCACATTATCGCGCGTTTCGGGGTTCCTCAGGCCATTGTTACCGACCAGGGTACTCATTTCCGAGATTACATGATGGCCGAGCTGACATCGAGGTTGGGCTTATGCCACGATAGCTCAACGCCGTATTACCCTCAGGAAAATGGCCAGGTTGAAGCAGTGAACAAGGTTTTGGTCACCATGCTTCGACGAACAGTTGGAATTCACAAATAAAATTGGCACCTCCAACTATTCTCAGCTCTTTGGGCTTACCGAACGTTTGCTAAGAGTGCGACTGGATTCACACCATTTCAACTGGTGTACGGTATAGAAGCAACTCTTCCGGTTGAATGCGAGATTCCTTCTTTGAAATTAGCTGTAGAACTTCTACCCGACACTTCTGCTGAAGAAGAGCGTCTCATATATCTGGAACGGTTAGATGAAACCCGCCGCTTAGCTGCCTTAGTCATTGAGGCACAAAAGAAGCGGGTCAAAGCTCACTTCGATCAATCGGTTTCACCACGTTCCTTCATTGAAGGGGACCTTGTCCTCCTGTATGATCAAGCACATGATAATCTTGGGGCGAGGAAGTTCCAACCCATGTGGCATGGGCCCTATATAGTTAAATGGGTATTAAAGAATGGGGCCTACGAGCTTATAGATTATGAAGGAGTTCCGCTGGCGCAGCCCAGAAATGGGCTGTACCTGAAGAAATACTACGCTTAAAGTCATTTTTTGTGTGGTGTGTGTACATAGGTGTGTTTATTCATTTGTGTGCATGTGTGGTGTGGTGTGCAGTGTAAACGTCTTTCTACTGATTGGGTCTTCCTGATTGTGTAGATGTCCATCAATCCGTTTGTTGGGTTCGCGGATGGTGCCTCCCGCAGTACCAGGAATTTGTCTTCGGCAGCCTGGGTAATCTACGATCTTGCTGGTGAGTTGGTCAACCTGCAAGGTGTGTGTCTGGGACGTACTACAAATAACATCGTGGAATATAGTGCTGTATTATAATTATTAACTGAGGCTGTAAACCTTGGTATCCGCGAATTGCTTGTGTATCTAGACTCACAAATTGTAGTATTACAACTGAACGGTCATTATTCGGTCAGAAACCCATCCATTTTACGTCTGTATCTGCGTATTTGTTTACTGGAAATAAATTTTGACTATATTAAATATCAACATATACCCAGGCACATGAATACATTAACAGATGCAGTAGCTAATTTGGTGTTAGATAGACATTTGCGCAATTTGTAAATCATCATAACATGTAAAAGGAAAATCCATCCAAAAATAGATATGTATATATATAGATATCGAAATGTTTACATAGTGTGCGTCGCATAAGATCAAAAAATATACATGTCCGTCTTATTACATCCGGAGATGACACGTCTCTCAAAAATATGCATGAAATAAAACCCTAAGAGGCTAGTCTGCGTGGTGCTCATGATAACAAGTCACTGCACGCGCTAGGCATCTCAGTAGACCTTGGAGGCAACTAGGCACTCCCACTATATGTATCTGATATGTTAACGGTACATCCGCCAGCTGGGCGTAGTTCAGAATCCCTCGGGCAATCTCCTCAAGGTTCTGAACCAACTCTCCTCCTTTCGCTCCCTCCTCATGAGGATCGACTGCGAGCTGAGTTCTCCGTGCGATAGGAGACATCTCGGCTGGTCTCTCTGGGCCAACATCTGCATACGCATGTAACTGCTGTCAGAACGGACATGTATTAACAAAAAAATCATAAAACATAAAAAACAAAAATAGATCATACCCAGCTCTTCGTCCCAATCCTCTCCCTCCGGCAGTGGGAGATTTGGGTCTCCAGTAAAGTCTATCCCGGCATAAGGCCAGTCCTCCACTACAATCAACTGGCGTCGCAACCACTCAAAAAACTCTGGCCTCCAGGACATCTGTTGGCCTCCTCCTGCTCTGGGCATCAGTGCTGCCCAGCGAGCCATTCTCGGCTCTCGTGGTATCGGCTCCGCTACAACGGCCCCTTGGCCCTGGAAGATTGGCAATCGTTCCAGAATGAACGATACCAGGATGGACCCATATCCAAACTGCTTTAGCTTGGCTTGTTTGCATCTCGTTAGCTGTCTCTTGATGTTGATCGTTACTGCTGTGGCCCAGTCAAATAGTATGGGACTCATGCACTCTGAAGCCAGTAAGAGTTGGGCTTTCGTCGCTTCGTGCGGTGCCTACGATCCCGCAGCCCGCGTGATGGTATGCAGCACTACTCGTAGTGCCAGATCGGGAATGGTGTGGATATCCACCTTTTTACTCCCTGATCCCATTTGTGCCCGTGGGCACACTCGTGCCATCACTTCCTCCATTTTCTCACCTGACGGTCTACTCCCTGTCAGTATGGGTACCGGACCTCTACGCGACAGTCCGGTTATGAAGTACACATCAGAAACGTCCAGTTCTAACACCTGGTCTCGTAGCTTGAATAATTTTTCTTGTTCATCCCAAATGCTCACCAGGTACTGAAGTAGCTTAGGTTGAGCACACAAACAAGGTGTTAGGAAGAATTTCTTGAGCCCACAGTTTCTGAGGGCATTCATGCAGGCCTCATTTTCCATGGCCATTTCGTCCTCTTCCCCATGCTCTCTTTCTTTCCACTCAATCACCATTTTTCTTGGTTTCCTGCATCAAAATGGTCACAAACCTTCAATTAGATCTCTGTTGAGCTTCAAAAATCATTCAAATTGATCAAAATGTTGATTTTTTAGGTGGAAATTTGGGTTCGGCCGCTAGCGCGGCTGTATTGGGAACAGTCGCGCCAGGTGGCACGATCCCTTTGCATACAAAAGCCCATTGGTGCGGGTCTGTGCCCGATACCCGTGCCAATGAGCGGAGCCCTAAAAATTCAAAAAGTTGCCACAGAAGTCTATTGCATGATGGAAAACTATTAAAAAATGGACTGAAATGAAGGATGAGGAAGCGCCTTTTACCTGGAACTGACGAAAATATGAATGGTGGCCCGGATCGGTCGTAATCGCCGCCAGAATTTTGCACGGTAAATGGACCAATGTTGCTCTTCACTCAGGTAAAAAGTAAAAGTAATTTCAAATTTTTACCATTTAGACCTATTTATAACTTTTTGAGCTCTATTTTAAGTTTAAAAAGTCATTTTTCTTTGAAACTTTGTATGTTTTGTCGAAAATGGATTTCACATTTGCCTTTCTGTGCAGCAACAGGTTTTTATGCAACGTAAACGATGAAACGAGTTGTATTTTATACTTTTTCAGACTCGGTAAAAACACGAAAAAGTCACTTTGGAGTCATCTTTAAGCTCTTTTCTGACTCTCTAAACATGAAAAGATTGCTGAGGCCCTTGTCGTTTCGATCTCGTTAAAGTGGACACGAATCGACATCTACCCAGTATGCGTTTACCCCTTTTTCGGGCTGGGATGGATTGTTTACGAAAAAGGAATACCCTAGCCTATCACGACTAGGAGGTTTTCCCGGATATTGTTTTCTACCTTTTCGGATCTGGGGAACTATTGACGAAAATGGACCTTTGGAGTTTACTTTTCTGTTGTCTTTTCAAACTCTCTAAACATGAAAAGACACCGAGTTCTTCCTTTGTCAGACTCGTTAAACCCTGATGACATCGGATTTAGTCGAAATGATGTTCTCCGAGTTCCTCCTTCCTAGGGCTCGTTAAATGTACTAAGATGGATTCACCCGAAGGGCGGACTTATATTACAAGCATATGCTATCCCCTTCAAGCTTGTTATCAAAAATAATTGGGGTACTCGCCAGAAATGGTGGGGGAAAATGGAACCATCATCATTGTCGTGTCGGCAGTATGTCGCTCTTGAACATGGCACTTGTCTACATTCATGTCGGGTTGGGGACATCTCATCTTGTTTTTCACTTTGCCTCCGTGGGTTTGGATAATCCTTTTTGACCTCTCCTCTGCTCATTGCCTCGTCACCATGACCTCTGATCCGTTGATGTCAAATATTGCCAAAACCACTATTTGTGCCGTTATATGTTCGAGAGAAGTTGACCTCTGCAAATATCAACCTTCCTCTGATTCTCATATGATCCTGATTCACAAAAAAAAACATCATGTTCCTCTGTCTCACGTCGATGATGTGGGAAACACTATGGCCCACCTTCGATCAAGGTCACTTCCTGTCGACTTCATCTCATTATCCAGGAAGATGGTCTAGAGACTCTTTTATGGTACCTTGGAGCCTGCATGCCTCAATGGCAGGTTCGTCGCATTCGACGTGAAGTTCTCATCATTGGCCTCCGATCGAGTGATTCTATGGGTGTTCGACGCCAGCTCATTGATTCACATGCCGTAGATTGTACCTGTAGTACCTTGAGGGCCATCATCATTATTGGTGGTTCCTCTCGCGTCTGTTAACAGCTCTCATCATTGGCTGGTAATCAGACGATGTTCTTGCATGTTCGACTTCAGCTCACATATTCGCATGCTTGAACTTGTACTTTGTTTGGGTCGAGATGGAGCGCAAGACCCTGGATTGTGTCTGTTGTAATCCAGGCTGCGATATTGTGGATTATTTTCATTATGTACATGAATCACTGATTGGATGGCTGCGACCATACCTGAGTCTATTTATTGATCCTCGCTGGATGGCTGTGACCATACCTTGGATCTGGATTATTGTATACTCTATTTTGGATGGCTGCGTCCATACCACATATACATCATGTACTTGAGATATCAGTTGTATTTCTTCACGCAGGTTTTCCGACGGCGGAGCTTCAGTTGGCCTTGTTCTCGTAAAGCATTTCACCCCTCTCTCTCTCTCGGGCCTCATGCTTTAGGGGGCATCTGTTACACAGTAATTTGTCACCGTCCCTACCATTCCCCGTCCCGCACATTGGAGGGCCCATTATGTGACCTGTGAGCAATGTCATGCCTTGAAACCATTATCATTGCATTCCTCTAAACATGAGCTTCAATTGCCCTAAAGACATCTCCTTGCAGAAAACCATAAAAACATCCCTTTTTGCACTGGCACGGGTATCCAGTTCAGCACTCGCGCCAATGAGGAAAATCCTACAAAGAGGCCGCGCCAACTGGCGCTCTGTCCCAGAGTCGCAGTCGCACCAGCCAATTTAAGGAGTGTTTTTTAAATAAGAATGGCGAAAGTTTCGTTTCAACAGACTCAGAAACTGTTATCTATCTTGAGTTGGGAGGTTTGGCTCCGGGAGTTCCATGAAAGGGAAGTGGTTTGCCACCTCTCATGGAAGCTTCCTTGAAGATAGGGCCAATCCCACAATTATAGGGATCCCAACTCCCTTCCTCCATCTATAAAATCTAGCTCATTGCCATTGCAAGCTAGTCTTGAAGTGCCTAAGCCTTGAATCTCCAAGTTCTCAAATTCCCAAGAGCCTTCATGCTGCAAGAGCCCTCATTCTTCCCTTAAGGCCAAACTCAAGCAAGGAGACTATCGTCGAGAGACTCTAAGAGAGGCTTGTCCCATCCCTGGCAGGCTTTGCGAGACGTGTACGACTGGAGACCCCTCCAAAGGAGACCTCAACGTCAGAACATTGGTTGTACTCTCTTTCGATTGCTTATTAATGAATGACTACTGGTTATGGTTCCACTCTGTTTTTCACTTATGATGATGATGAGTTATATCCTTTCTGACTGATATATAGTTGCGTATTCTGGATTTTATGCTTGTATTCATGTTGTTTCTTGCATGTGCAGGTGTCCATTCACGGAGATCATGGGGATCGTGATCTGCCGAAGCTGAGGAACGGGAACGCTGTCTCTTCTACGAATCATAGCACTGGACTCCAGGTAGGCCTCCATCGTTGGTCTGTTTATTCACAATTAGGAACTTGCGCTGTAGCATTTGATGATTGTTGCTAGACCCGTGCTGGGCTAGTAGGGATCGCCTCTGTCCGCAGAGGGGATTTACCTCCTCAACAGCCCTCTAGACCTGTAGTTTGGAATGAATGAGTTGATGTTGACAGAAGGAGGTCTGCCCTAGGTGAGGCAGTAAGGGGTCCTCACCTAAGGCATGAGAGATAATAGTAGAGCGACTAATAGACTGACACCAGGGATGATGGTGAAATGGGGGTATTGAGTAGTGGGATGGAAACTTCCCTTGTTAGAGCATGAAGGGCATGGATGACCTGGCAGCACCTAACACAATATCAAAGGGGATAGGGGACATTATAACTGAAGGTCAAAGTGTGCGACATGAGAGAGCGACAAAGAAATGAAGGATGGAGGACTATGACAGGATACAAAGGGACTCAGGATAGACTCCATGAATGCAATGATGACTCAACTCGGATGCTCTTAACAAGGGTGACTCAATGATGCTGCCACACAGAAAAGGCCCAGTGGGGACCATAAAGACATGAGTACAAGGTGGGTACTCACAAGGAAAATCGACAAGAGCGTGGACAAGTGTGAAGGCAAAGTGGTGCCCCAAGTACAAGTGTTGCAAGTGAAGAAATTCGATTTTGAGGAATGGTGAAGGGACTCTTCTTGGGAAAAATGTGTCTTGGTGAATTATCAAATAAAAAAAAACAACAGATACCCATTTTAGAGCTCGGCGAGAGATTTCCAACGATATGGATGGTTTGTCAAACTGAGCTATGGTTTGGCCACAGTGGGCGAAAGAAAAATCTAGGGCTTCTCTTTTAATAACACATTTTCCCTCCAAATTCACTCATTTGCAAGTGTAGCTATGGTGAATGTAGAGAGGAGAAAAGGCCCTACATCTTGCGATGATCATAGCGGACAAATCGACCGTTGGAATTGAGATCCGTCAGTTGTAGATAAGAGGCCTAACCCTACTCTTTCATTTCAATGGATTGAAAGTTTAGTTTAGGCACCCAGAGCTTAGGAACATACCCTTGCTCTTCTTCACGACCTGGTCGCACTTTTTGGGGCAATATCTACGACCTCGGTAGTAGGTTTTGGGCATAAAACTATGACCTGTCCCAGGATTCTGCCTGAAAAGTGCGATCTGATAGAGAGGGGTATTTTAATGATGTTTATTGGCTGATAGATGGGTTTTTATGGTTGAATGCAGTCTTTCCTTTCTGTACACTGAAAAATATGATGGTGTTGTGTAGATATGGTAGAATTACAGATCAAATGGAGAGAGAGAGACCTGGACACATTACGGTCGGAGATCAGAGTGGATCATGGTGTCCGTAGTGAATTGGCTAGGTTTGGGGTCTTGAAGTTTGTGGAGAACCCTTTGATGAGAGCTGGGGAGCCCTTGTTGGCCCAGATTGTTAGTTATTGGGATCCAAACCATGAGGTCTTTATAGTGTAGGGGCATCAGATTGAGTTGACGGTCCAGGATATATATTTCCTGATTGGTCTCCCACCACTTGGGATGGTGGGGAATACATAGCCAGTGTTACCGCAAGGGTGGAATATCATGGATTTTGTAGAGCGCCATTTCCAATCAGGTCTCCATGTGAAGGGGACATAGATATCGATTGGGGATCTAGAGAGGCTAGAGACCCATGATATGGCCACAACGGTGCTGTGAATCCTAGGAAACCAGGCACTCCACCACATCATTGGGGGTCAGATGATGCTTGTTGAGAGTGTGTTGAGTGGGACCTACTATGGGTGGGACCAAATGATGCTGTCGTCATTGAAACGATAGTTGCCACTATGTAAGCGATAATTTAACCATGACTGTGCATATGGCATAGTGTTGTGCTCACTCTTCTTTGAGAAGATCCCGAAACTCCGGCCTTGCATCCAAATCCATGATGGGCCTGAGAGAGCCCAGTGATGCAGGGGCATTAGACACTAGCCCGCAATGTAGGAGGTTTTGTCCACATGTTGTGGCTAGGAGGGTTTTAACCATCGAGTTGTCACAGCTAGGTGTCACTACCTTAGCTGATTATGTTATTAGATCAGTTAGAGTCATAGGAAGTCAAATAGCTTAGTTTACTAGCTGTCATATTTCAGTTAATTGAATTATTATGGTTAGACTGTTGGTTTCTAGAACGGTCCTCTCAGAGGAATCGAAGAGTCATCAATCTATGTATATAATTGTAAAACCTTGAGTGTATGGGGGATATAGATGAGAAGAGAAAGAATAGAGGAATTCTGCAGTAGCTCTGTGTATTTCAAATCGCTTCCAATTAAATAGTTTTGTGCATTATCTCAGTATCGTGCAAATTTCTTAAGTGTGAAAAGATTGTCTAGTTGAGAAGTGAGGAACTCCTGCATGATTTCCCCTATCTCTGTTGATTGATTTCCAGATCCATTGGAATAATCCCTGCGCATTTAAAAAGAACCCTCGTGGCGTGCTCTGTATAGAAAATCATGGTTAATATTGGTAACTTTTCCCATATAAAAGAATAACCTTGTTTTGTTGCATAGTTACATCAAATTCTATCGAATAGACTGTATTGAAACACGGAGTTAATCGATACAACGGAGCTCGAACCCCGACGGAACCGTGGTTTATTAATGTAGTAGGAAAACCGGAACGGGTTTGAAAAGGCGAGTTTCCTCGTTCCGCACCACCTTTGGCACGAAGGCAGTATTACCGGAGTGTGGAGCGATTCCATACAGGAATCGACACATAACAGATTTGACGTCCGACGAAACCAACCTTTTCGTATATTTCGCGCGTTAACGACTGGATCGAAGTTGCCGAGCGGAATTAGTTCGAGCCGTTGATTCGAGAGGAGGTCATCGGACGGTCCTAGTTCGACGGAGATGCATGATATTTAGTCAGGTACAATGCCCACGATGATTGGTCCACAGGATATAGGCGGGGCCGGATCTACGTGTTATTCCAAAGCCAGTTGTTTATAATTGTTGAACTATTTATTCGGGTTATAAATCAAATATCAAAGGTTTACTATAAAGTACAAAAGGTTGAAATAGTCATAAAAAGTCCGGGAACAGTTATATAAGGCCAAAGGCATAACCATTGATCATAGGGTTCAGATATATATATATATATATATACATGTATAATCCAGAAGATACAGTTGGAAATTTGTTGTGAAATTATTTATTCGTCAATTTCTGTGAAATTGACAAATAAAAAAAAAAAAACAAAGGAAAAATAACAGAGCTACGTCTCAGTGAAAAAACTCTCCTTGGCGACTTCCAGTTTTGTGTGATTGCGTCATTTGTGGTATCAGAGCGGGAAGTTTGAGCTGTTTGCTGACATGGCAATCCGACTTGGTAGAGGTGCTGGCAGGAGGAGACCTGTAGCCAACGCTGAGGTGTTGGAGGTGTTGCAGAGGGTCGAGGCCAGAATGGATGCCGTGGAGCGAAGACAGACCAGAGATCCTGAAGACATCAGCGAACCAGAAACAGAAGCAGCACAAGAAATTGAAATTCCTCCTGACCTGAGGCTCCTCAGAACTGTTCTGGGGTCTGCAGTTAAGCCCAGGATCGAAGTATCAAGCAATGCAGGAGGACTGAATCCAGAGGAGCTGGTGGACTGGATAAATGAACTAAACAAGTTTTTTGATTATGAAGAAATAAGTGAAGATAAAAGGGTCAAGTTTGCAGTGACAAAGCTGAAAGGACATGCTGCACTTTGGTGGGATGGAGTGCAGGCAGAAAGGAGGAGGGTTGGCAAGCAACCTATCAAGAGCTGGACCAGAATGATGGCTAAACTAAAAGGTAAATTCTTACCCAGTGATTATCAGCTGACATTATATAGACAAATGCAGAACCTAAGACAGAGGTTGCTGACAGTAAAAGAATACACAGAGGAATTCTACAGAGTAAGCATAAGAGCTGGGCAATTCCAAGATACACCAGAGAAGACTACCAGATATGTGAATGGTCTCAGACTGGAGATCCAAGATGAGATTGGTCTCTTGTCTCCTAAGACAGTGGAAGAGGCATACCAGATGGCCTTGAAAGCAGAGGAGAAACTCCTGAGGAAATAGTCTGCCAAGAAGAGAGGTACTTTCCGTGGGAAGGGAAGTCAAGGTGGTAGAGGAAAGCCTACACCCAGCGATGGAGCTAACAGTAGCTCACCTCAGAATGCATCTACAGAGGAGGATGCAAATGGAAGAAGGGGTTCTTACAGAGGAAGAGGAAGAGGAGGCAGAGACAGAGGAAGAGGCAGAGAGTTGAGGTGTTATAGGTGTCAAGGAGTGGGACACAAGCATTATGAATGCCCAGAGAATGTGGGTGCTGGTCCAAGGAATGTTGTTGTTGCCCAGGTTGAAGAAGAAGCAGAAATTGAAGAAAAATTTCTTCCAGAGAGGGGAGAGTCCTTGGTGGTTAATAAGGTCCTGTTGAAACAAACCAAAGAAGTCACTGAACCTGCACAAAGGAAGACTTTGTTTAGGAGAATATGAAAAGTCCAAGGGAAATGCTACCAGCTAATCATTGATAGTGGCAGCACAGAAAATTTGGTTTCCACTGAAGTGATAGGAAAACTGAAGCTGAAGACTAGGGAGCACCCCACTCCCTACAGGTTGTCCTGGCTGCATAAGGGGCACCAGCTGGTTGTAAAAGAACAATGTGAAATAGAGCTGCAAATGGGAAATTACAAGGACAAGGTTTTGTGTGATGTAATGCCCATGGATGTGTGTCATATACTGCTGGGTAGACCTTGGCAGTTTGACAGAGCAGCAGTGCATGATGGCAAGAAGAACACTTACAAGTTCTTCAAAGATGGGGTACATCATATATTGATTCCCATGGAAGAAGGAGAGCCATCCAACAGAGTAATTGATCCAAAGACCTTGTTGTTGAGCGGGAAGAAATATCTGCAGCAGATAGAAGAAGAAGAGGTAAGCTTTGCTTTAGTTTGCAAACCAAAAGTAGTTCTTACTTCTACAAATATTTCTGATTTACCAGTAAAGATACAAGAGATGTTAGACAATTACTGTGACATTGTTGTGGATGATCTACCTAATGAGCTGCCACCTGTGAGAAAGATCAGCCATCAGATAGATTTTATCCCTGGTTCAAATCTGCCAAATAAGGCAGCCTACATAATGACTCCCAAGGAAAATGAAGAAATCAGGAGACAAGTACAGGAACTGGTGGACAAAGGACTGATAAGAGAAAGTCTGAGTCCATGTGCAGTACCAGCAGTTTTGAGCCCAAAAAAGGATGGAGGCTGGAGGATGTGTACTGATGCCAGAGCAATTAACAAGATCACAATCAGGTACAGATTCCCTTTACCCAGAATTGAGGATTTGATGGACTGTTTGAGTGGTGCTAAATATTTTTCAAAGATAGATTTGAAAAGTGGATACCATCAGATTAGAATAAGAGAGGGTGATGAGTGGAAAACTGCCTTTAAAACAAATGAAGGACTGTATGAATGGATGGTAATGCCTTTTGGGTTGTCTAATGCACCTAGCACTTTTATGATACTTATGAATGAAGTATTGAAAGAGTTCATTGGTAAATTTTTGATAGTGTATTTGGATGATATATTAGTTTTCAGCAGAACTAAAGAAGAACATTTGAGGCATCTTAATCATGTCTTGAAGAAGCTGCACCAAGAGAAACTGCTGATAAATTTAAAGAAGTGCTCATTCATGAAGGAAGAGCTGGTGTATTTGGGTTTCGTTGTTTCTGCAGAAGGATTGAAGATGGACCCAGAAAAGGTTAAGGCAATTTTGGAGTGGTCTTCACCCAGGAATGTTTTTGAGGTAAGGAGTTTCCATGGACTTGCTAGCTTTTACAGGAAGTTTATAAGGAACTTCAGTAAGATTAATGCACCCATAATTGAGACAATAAAGAAGAGCAAACAACCATTTAAGTGGACTGCTGAAGCAGAGAGAAATTTTAAAATTTTGAAGCAAAAGATAACAGAGAAGCCTGTTTTAATTCTGCCTAATTTCACCAAACCATTTCAAGTAAAATGTGATGCCAGTGGGGAGGCCATTGGAGCTGTTTTGAGTCAGGATGATAGGCCTGTAGCCTATTTCAGTGAGAATTTGAATGATACCAGGAGAAAGTATTCCTCTTATGAGAAGGAATTCTATGCAATTGTCCAAGCACTGAAGAAGTGGAGACATTATTTGATGTCCAGGGAGTTTGTATTGTATTCCAAAAATCATGCTTTACAGTATATTGTACAGCAACCCAAGTTGAAACATAAGCATGCTAAATGGGTTGAGTATCTCCAAGGTTTTAATTTTGTCTTGAAACATATAAGTGGCCAAGCCAATAAAGTAGCTGATGCTTTGAGTAGGAGACATTTTCTTGTTCAAGAGACTAATTTTGAATTTGCAGGATTCGATTTTCTCAAAGAATTATATAAAACAGATCCGGATTTTAGAGAAGCATTTGAGGCATGTAGTAACCCTGTTTTGACAGATAGAAGTCAGTGGCTGGATTTTTTTCTGCAGGAAGACTTGTTATTCAGAAAGAACCAACTATGTATACCAAAATGTTCCATGAGAGAAAATTTGATCAAAGAAAAGCATAGTGGTGGACTTGCTGGACACTTTGGTACTGATAAGACTTATGAAAAACTGAGTCACTTTTATTTCTGGCCCAGGATGAGAACAGAAGTGGATAAGTTTGTGAAGAATTGCAAGAACTGTCAATGTTAGTATGAATCCTTCGTCGAAGTGTACGAAAAAGAACCACTTTAGCTACGCATAACTAATAGCCCTAACAACAATAATGGCTGCAAAACATCTTCAGATCTGCAATTAGTAGTTAAAGTGCTGCAACAAACAGATCTATAAATGGAAAGACATTAAGGAGTAAAGTAAAGAGTTTGCTCCATGCATCCAACAGACAAGACAAGAACACGATTTTTGAATGAATTTTTATATTACAGGGCACCTGGGAGGAAACAAGAAGGTGTATCCGGATCTCCTCAATGGGATGGGTTCTTTGTAGTCCTCAGCACTTCAGATCTAAGCTTTCTCTCTCTTGTAGATGTAGAAAAACCCAATGTAGAAGGTAGAGCTCAATGGGAGCAAAATGGAAGAAATGAGACCAAGTGTATAGATCCAGAGTGATCTAATATGCAACAAAAGGTGAAGAATGAAGGGAAAAACCCTCCTATTTATAACAAAATATTGGGTCATTCTAGATCTTGGTGCATGATTAAAATAATGTTAATCAAATCTAGATCCACCTCTATGGAATATTTTATTATTATTTGTTGGAGGGAAAGGGTGTTTTGACTTGGGTCAAATCCCTTGATTAGTGAGGAATAAATAAATAAATGATTTATTTATCCTTTTAAGGAAGTGGTTGGGATATAATCAAATAAATAATGATTTATTTAATTAAAAGTGGTTGATTTGGTCATATTTAACAAGGAATATTATTTAAATAATTATTCCTAGAAAATAATAAGATAACTATGGGTGTATCTCATTAATTTCTTTGTTTTTGGGTTAAACATGATTGGGAATAATAATTCAATTATGGTTTAATTAATTATTCCTTTTGGGGTTTCTTTAATTAACATAGTGAAAGCAGTTTTACTTGGGGTAAAACTGGTCTTACATGGTGTACTTGGATCCATCTAATGATAAAAGGTTAGATGACCAAAAAATGGTGTAACAGATTGCCCCCCAGCGTGCGAGTGTCAGGAGAAAATCGTATGACCGAAGTACGTTGTAAGAATACAATCACCAGACAACGAAAGGGGATGTCAGAGAGAGAAGTGTGAGGTAGATAGTGTGCTGAAGGACTAGACCCTGAGGAGACGAGACTCGCAGGTGCAACAAGTCTCTTTTTATGAGAGGGTACCTGTGCTGAAGGCGGCCGGGGAGGCATACCTATGCCCGCCGTGACAAAGTACAAAAGAATAGTGTGTCCAGTAAACAAGGGACCGAACCATAGAGTACAGCTGGCATAATCAAGGGCTAGATAAAAATACAATGAAGAGTCTCACATACATGCTGTGCCTGGGATAACAGCCAGGACTAGTACAATAATATCTGAGTACATGAGATAAATACAACCCAAATGCCCCCTGTGAATGGGGAAGGGCTCACAAAATCTGACTGATACATGCAAATCCTTAAGTCTTTATGATGGCGAAAATTAAAATCATCAAATACGGGAGAGTGACATCAAAATTTCATTGAAGGGGTCATGGGAGCATGTGGGGGGCTACTGTGAGGCCACCCCTCATGAGGTGAGACATCTCACCTGCACTTGGGAATCATCAGAGCGCTGTTTCTTTGGGTCAACGGGGCATGTCCGGTATACGAATCTCGATCATCTTGATGGAGAAGCGATCAAGTCAAGGGGAGGTAGAGATCCCTTGCACGATCCGAGCACCGAACAAAAAGTGTAGGCGGAACCAAGATACACGCGCCCTCACAGACCTTGTGGAATAAATGCGCGTGTCGACGAAGGAGGGTCCTGGTAGGTGAGGAACTTATTGAGAGATCCTCAACTAAGGCATGGAGAGAAGAACAATAGAGCGACAGACAGACTGACACCAATGATGATAGTGGAAAGGGGAAGGAGGGAGTGGTGAATGGATGACTTCCCTTGTTAGAGCATAAAGGGCATGAATGACATGGCAGCGACTGACACAATATCAGAAGGGATAGGGGACAGTGGGGCTGAAGGTCATGATATGCGACACAAGAGAGGAACCAAGCAATGAAGGATGTAGGGCTATAGTGGGGTACAAAGGGACGCGGGATAGACTCCATGAATGCGATTATGACTCAACTTGGATGCTCTAAACAAGGGCGACGCGATAGTGCTACCACACAGTAAAGGCCCCAATGGGGGACCGTGGAAACATGAGTACAAGGTGGGAACTCATGACGAAAATCGTCACAAACATGGACAAGTAAGGGGGCAATATGGTGCCCCAAGTACAAGAAGTGTGGTACCAGTCGAGGGGTCGATTTTGGGAGCGGTGAAGTGACCCTTCGTGGAAAAAATGTGTCCCAGGGTGAAAGTATCAAATCACCAAAAACAAGTAAAACCATTGGATAGCTAGGTGAGATCCCTCCGGCGGTGGCGACGGTTCGTCGAACGGGGCTACGGTGTGGCTCGCGACGGTCGAAAGAAGAAACGAGGTTCTCTTTTAATGAGGGCGATTTCCCTCCAAAATCACTCATTTGCTATTGTTGTTGTGGTGAATGTAGAGAGGAGAGAAGGCCCTAAATCTTGTGGCGAACGTAGCGGACAAACCGACCGTTAGAATCGCGATCTGTCAGTTGCAGGTAAGAGGTCTAACTGTTCTCTTGCATTTTGATGGATTACATTGTCAGTTTAGGGCTCAAAAATCCAGGAACAACCCCTCCTTCATCTCTACGGCCGGGTCGCACTTTTTGGGGGCAAAAAGTACGACCCGGGGACGCGGGGTATTGGGGCAACAGGTGCGACACGAGTCCGAGAAAATAGCGAGAAGCTATGAGCACGGGAGATGAGGGGGGTTTGGTGCTGTTTTATGGCTGGGAGTTGGATTTTGGTGAAGTAAAAAAAATGAAAAAACAGATGCCGGCTATCCTTACAAATCCTTACAAATGATGTAAGGGCCTAGCCATCATGAGTCAAACTTCCCACGACCTAGGACATCATGGGCCTGGTCATATACTAGAACAAGGTCGCCTCCGCGAAAAGTGCGAGGTTGGACTTTTCGGTCATACTGAGCTTTGGTGCGTTTTTTGGCCGCTTCCATGGTTTGCAAGGCAACACGGCGGTCTTCGGCGGCACGCTCAAGCATGATAAGTCATTGTTCTAGCGGTGGGGTGTCAGGGAGAAGTTCGACGGCTAGTTGTAGAGAAGGAATTTCACACTCGATTGGTAAGACAACCTCCTCTCCAAAAACGAGGTGGGGAGGGTTATGGTTGGGGGGCAGAGGTGCCCCCAAGCATGGTGTGGTCATGCCAAAATGTATCTAGAAAAATGGGAATCTAAACACATTTTAATGATGTGGTGTGCCACTTTTTTTCGGTATGATTATGTAGTTTGAGAAAGGAAATAGACGATTACCAATATCTTTTGGTACTGCATATATGAATCGAATGGACTTTAAGTTTTCGAGTTGGCATTCATGGTGTTACTATCCCAAAGAGAGGATTCTAAGATAATGAATTGATGTTCTCCCAGAAAACCCATAGGTTGGTCAACCACAATGTCTATGAGACTGAGTTGCTTATGTAATATGAAGGAATGATGAGGGGTATCATCCCTAGAGTGATCTGAAGTGATATGGGACTCTAGAGGTTCGTCTAAATGTGGAAGAATACTGGGTCTAGAGTCAAAACGACCAGATACACTAGGAGAGTGGTGGAGAATGGCGTCTCGTGGTCTCTCAAATGTGGGTGCCCCCTTACCCAAACATTGGGTTTTGATGTAATGGCCACAAGGTGGATGTGGTGTCAACGCATGGGTTCGATGTAAGGGAGAATAGAGAAAGTCAGGGGTGGGAATTTCTTCCATAATGTCGTCATCGTGATAGAAGCTGGGGTGACTGGTGGAAGAAGAACCACCTGACATGGTGAAGTGGCCTGAATCATCAACATGAGAAGAGAGGTTCACATGCGCATCGTCACAATGGGTGACCGAAGATTAAGTAGATAACGGATCTACCGATGTTGAGCCCAAGATGACCGCTGAAGGAAGGTCAAGCGAAACAACAGGGGAGGATTAAGATGGAACGTTCCCCAATGGTCTCATGGATGATGACAGGTACAAAATGGTGACTGAGGGCGCCGTTGGCGTAAAAGCGGGAGGCGGAATGTGAATGTCCTCTGGTCCGATCGAAGCGGCCTTGAATTGGCGGTACAAGTCCAAGGAGGAACGGTACTCGGCAAGGTGGGGATAGAGGTGGGTGTAATGGCCGTGAAAATCGCACAAGGCACAAGGGTGGTTTGTGCGCAAGTGTTTGAGTTTTGGGAGGGAGTCAGGGATAGTGACATGGACTTCCGGGATATCAGAGTCGGGGAATGTCTCGTTGACCAGAAGCTTGAGGTGTGGCAATTCAGGACACATGTGAGTGGCGTGATCGACGACATCACACAAAGCGCATCGAATGGCGGGCTTTGGTGGTTGTGGGGGGGTAAGGGTTGTCGGGGCGGCCTGATTTTGATGGGTGCCCCCTTTCGGGCTTTGCCTTTCTTCTTGGGTGCCGTCACAACAGGAGAAGGGTCCTGTGGAGGTGCTGGAGGCACAGTGGCAATGGAGGAAGCAAGGGGGACCGGTTGAACCGGTGTCAAAGCCATGTAAGGTTTGGGGTGACCAGGAGGGGTGGCGGCTGGGGGATCAAGGTACCAGACCGGAATGCCCAAGGTCAAGTTAGGGAGAGAGAGGGTGGCCATGACGGGGACGGAATATACTCCGGGAGGGGAGCCGAAGGGGGATGTGGCGGGGTAATGACCGGGAGGTACGGCCTCGAGATGGTTAAGGCCGAGGGGGAGGCCCGATCCGGGAGGATAAAGAGGTTCAGGGATACCAACTGTAGGGGGAGGGCCAGAAGGAGGAGGTCCGGCTGGCTGAGATGAATGGCTAGGAGCGGGTTGCGGAGGGCGGGGGGGAGGTTGCTAACTAGCCGAGGCAGGCCGCTTATGGGTAGCCTGAGATGATTGCATCATGCAAACATTCGACAAGCTGGGATCAATGAGAGGAGGAGGGGGAAGATGAGGAAAAGTACCAAGCAGGGTGGAATCTTTATAGACGCCGGGGGAGACACTGGTCAAAGAATCGACGTTTTGCTTGTTGGCTACAAAAGAGATGGTCGTCTCGGAGGTGGTCTGAGACGGCGGCTCATGATAAGATAAGATAATTTCGGTCCCATGGTGACTATCTTCCCCGTATGTGGAAAAGAACATCTTGCGGAAAACATCGGATGGGACAGCGGAGACTTGGCATGAGTGTAGCTTCGCCCCAAAAGAATGTTGTAGTCTAGTGGGGCGTCAATGACTTCGACATCAACGCAAACAGTCTTACCGGCGAGTGTGATAGGGCAATTACGGAACAAGCCAATGGGCTGGGAGGCATGACCGTCCCACGCTCTAAGGGTGATCGTGGAAGGGGCTAGCTCAGGGGATCCGAGTTGCTTCCAAACCGAAGCGGAAATCACGCAGGTGGATGCCCCCTCGTCAATGATACACCGGGAAACGATGGCGTTTCGTATTTTGACTGAGATTTGGAAGGCGACGGAAGGAGGGAGGGGAGGGTGGTCCGATTGAGTGGCGTCGAAAACAATTATCTGGTCATCAGCAGGATCTACAGCGCCCACGGCAGATAGTAGAGCCTTCTTTTGGGAAGGGCATGACTGGAGGAGTTCCAGTGTGGAAATGGCAGCAGGGGACTGCGCCAAATCATCTACTATGCTATATGGTAGGCGGCTCGGCCGGGAAAACGACATTCGGCGTGTGGTCCCTTTGGAATCTTTGGATGAACCTCAACTTTGGGTTGAGGGATGTGTGAGGGCCATTGGATGCCCGAAGAAACTCTGCGGTGCCCACCGAAGAGGGCTCGGGGAGGGGGCGGCGGGGAGGCTTGGGGTGCGGCGAGGCCCAGGGTTTGAAGGTTAAGGTCGACGGTGAAGGGTTGGTCGAGAGTTCATCATGAGGATGCGGCGTCGGTGGAGCCGAAGGGAAGGTGGAGTGGCCACCTGTCCGAGTCGGTGGTTGGAGCGCCATCGTCCTGCTTTGTGCATCTGCGCTTGAGGGGCGGGGAGGAGAAGCATTTGTTGCGAGGGGTTGAGAAGGCAAGGGAGGGCGAGGGCATATGCGGAGGGTTGGCGCGCTAAGGGTTTGTGGATAAGGGTAATGGTTAGGTTGGGCAACATTGAGGTAAGCAGGAGGTTGGGCAAAAGGATGAGGCATGCCGTATCCTGGATGCATGCTACCGGGAGGGGGAGAGGTGCAGGAAGTGGTGCCCCCTCCCCCGGGAAAACCATAGCTCATGTGAGGTTGAGCGGATGGATGAGAGATGGGTCCAATGATACTGTCGGCGGCATGAGGTGCCCCCGGTGTATTGACACGACCGGGTCTGGGGAGATCAGGTAGAACGGTATAAACATAACCTGTCTGAGCGTAGATCAAGTCATATTTTAACGCCAGTTGGAGGGCGGCTTCTTCGGTTTGGGGAAAATGCGATGCGACATCTTTCCCGATAAGGGGCAAGAGAGATCTAAGGAACCGGTCCATGTAGACACGGTCTTCGAAAGTAGGGGATTGACATAGGCTCTTTCACCTCCGCCATTCCTGGACATGGGTAGAAAATTGGGTCGAAAGAGGTTTGTGAAGGAAGTCGAGAGTTCGATACCGGTGTCATAACGAAGGGGAAGGCCCAGGTAAGATAAAAAGCCGGGCAAGAGTTGCAAAGGTGGTATGGGAGGGGAAGTGGGGTGGGGTCAACATACCACTTAGAAGCTTTCGCTGGCGTGCGTTGGAGTCTAAGACGAACGGAGTCATCGATAATGGGGGTAGATGAACACCACATGTGGAAAGATCGAACATGATTTGAAGGATCTTCCCCAGCATGACCTTCAAACTTTGGGATGTCGGAAGGGAGCTTTGTCGGCATAGCAGGCCAACTAGCGTCATGATGTGTAAATTCGTTTATCAACCGGTCTAGATCGGGGAGGCGAGGCACTGCCAGAAGAGAGCACGGGTGAAGCGAGGTGGTTCTGTGGTGGGTTACACTAGTAGTAGTCCCGGCTTGGTGGGGCCGGGATTCCCGCTGGTGTTAGGCCTGGACCCGAACACCCAAGTGGAGGTAGCCGGAGGAGAACCGGAAAGAAAAATGAGAACCAAAGAATGTCGATATGACGCTCGACGATGGTGGGACGGAGCGGGTCGATCGACGGAGACGAGAGGGTGAAGGCCAAGGAGGCTTCGGGAAAGGTGCCTTGGGGGCGCGATGATGACGGGGAGAAAGGAAACCGACGAGGGCGAAGAACGAGTCAATTCGAGGTCAAGGGCAGAAAAGGTGCAGTGACAATTGATTTTAGAGTCTTTGCCAGGCGGTGTAAACCAGGCGCTTCTTCGCTTAGGGTCAGTGTGTGGCGTGCGTTAATTTTAATTTTTAAACCCTTTCCGTTGTTTGAGAGCAAGAAAAAGTGTGCGACGTAGCTGAAAATAAACCTACAGAGAACAGAATAAAATGCTGAAATAACAGCTACGTATGCATCTATCTAAACCAAGAAGGTGGGTCTCTCACAACTATGCTGAAAAGAAAGGGAAAAACTATGGAAACATACACAAAGGAAGCTCGACAGATCTAGGGTCAAAGGGGACAGAGATCTGGAGGATAAAGCTGCAGACAAGGGGTGCAGATCACAGCCAAGAGACAGAGGCAAGGTGGCTAGAAAAAGGGAAATCAGCAAAAAACCCGGGGGGGGGGGGCAAGGCAGAGGCCTCTAGAAGAAGTCCAAACAAACGACAAGAGGTGATTTGAAAGGAAAAGAGGCTGATTTTGATGGATCTGAAAGTGAGGTAACAGATCTGGAAAAAGAGGGGGCTGAAGCTCTGAAACCGACGGCTGAAACAGCTGAAACTCTTCCACAAAAAGTGGAGGGTACTAAAGCCCTAAGGGACTGGGTTCCCACTTAGATGAGTACAAACAGACGATTCGTCAAGGCGGCTGGTACAGGCCGGAAAACCCCCGCAGGGCCGCAAGAGTAACCTTAAAAATTTCGTAAAAAATGTCGGAAAGTGCGTGTCGCAGGTTCTCGACTCATCCGAGCGAGGTCGGCAGTGAAATGTTGCAAGGTGCGCCCAGCCGCGGTGTTTTTTGGGCCAAAGGTGCGTTTCCTTGCTCGGTTGTTTCTGTTGCTTTTCCGGTGTTGCCGTCTCGCTATAACAAAGCCGCTTACCCGCAACAGGGTTTAAACACACGGAAGTTAGAAATTTTAGGTTTTTAGGGTTTTATGTGAGAAAAATGACATGAAAAGAGAAAACTAAGCAGCTAAAAAAGAAGCCCTAGGGCCTGAAGTAGCTGGATATGCAGGAATATGAAAAACGACAGCGGTCGTAATTTAAAACCCGTGTGGAGTCGCCATTTGTTAGTATGAATCCTTTGTCGAAGTGTACGAAAAAGGACCACTTTAGCTACGCATAACCAATAGCCCTAACAACAATAATGGCCGCAAAACATCTTCAGATCTGCAATTAGTAGTTAAAGTGCTGCAACAAACAGATCTATAAATGGAAAGATATTAAGCAGTGAAGTAAAGAGTTTGCTCCATGCATCCAACAGACAAGACAAGAACACGATTTTTGAATGAATTTTTATATTACAGGGCACCTGGGAGGAAACAAGAAGGTGTATCCAGATCTCCTCAATGGGATGGGTTCTTTGTAGTCCTCAGCACTTCAGATCTAAGCTTTCTCTCTCTTGTAGATGTAGTAAACCCAATGTAGAAGGTAGAGCTCAATGGGAGCAAAATGGCAGAAATGAGACCAAGTGTATAGATCCAGAGTGATCTAATATGCAACAAAAGGTGAAGAATGAAGGAGAAAACCCTCCTATTTATAACAAAATATTGGGTCATTCTAGATCTTGGTGCATGATTAAAATAATGTTAATCAAATCTAGATCCACCTCTATGGAATATTTTATTATTATTTGTTGGAGGGAAAGGGACTTTGACTTGGGTCAAATCCCTTGATTAGTGAGGTATAAATAAATAAATGATTTATTTATCCTTTTAAGGAAGTGGTTGGGATATAATCAAATAAATAATGATTTATTTAATTAAAAGTGGTTGATTTGGTCATATTTAACAAGGAATATTATTTAAATAATTATTCCTAGAAAATAATAAGATAACTATGGGTGTATCTCATTAATTTCTTTGTTTTTGGGTTAAACATGACCGGGAATAATAATTAAATTATGGTTTAATTAATTATTCCTTTTGGGGTTTCTTTAATTAACATAGTGAAAGCAGTTTTACTTGGGGTAAAACTGGTCTTACATGGTGTACTTGGGTCCATCTAATGATAAAAGGTTAGATGACCAAAAAATGGTGTAACAGTCAATATGCAAAAGGAAGGAGCCAGAATGCAGGATTGTATACTCCCTTACCTATTCCAGACAGGCCTTGGGACATGGTGAGTATGGATTTTGTCCTAGGGTTACCCAAGACTCAGAGAGGGAATGATACAGTCTTTGTTGTGGTGGATAGATTCTCCAAAATGGCACATTTTATTCCATGTTACAAAACTAGTGATGCCACCCATGTTGCTAACTCGTTTTTCAAAGAAGTTGTTAGATTGCATGGGTTGCCCAAGAGTGTTGTTTCAGACAGAGACACCAGATTTGTGGGTCATTTTTGGAGGACACTATGGAAGAAACTTGGCACTAAACTGAGTTTCAGCTTAGCTTATCATCCCCAGACTGATGGGCAGACTGAGGTTGTGAATAGAAGTCTGGGAAATTTGTTGAGGAGTCTTGCAAGAGAGCATCCCAAGCAGTGGGACCATATTTTGCTCCAAGTAGAATATACATATAATGATTCACCAAAAAGGAGCACAGGGCAGAGTCCATTTCATATTGTTTATGGAATGCATCCCAGAGGAATATCAGAGTTAAGAAATCTAGGAAGTGCAGAGCTGAGAAGTGCAAATGGTGAAGAATTTGCTTCAGAGATCCAGGCCATACATGAACAAGTGAAACAACAACTACAAGGCAGCAGCATCAAATACAAAAATAGAGCAGACTTGAGTAGAAAAGAAGTTCACTTTGAAGTAGGAGACTTGGTTTTGGCACACTTGAGAAAGGAGAGATTCCCAAAGAAGCAATATAACAAATTAAAGTTCAAAAAGACTGGGCCATGCAAGATACTTAGGAAGTTTTCTGCAAATGCTTATGAGATTGAATTACCACCTGATGTTGGAATATCTCCCATTTTTAATGTTGCAGATTTGTACAAGTATGAGGATGATGGTGCAGAGGACAAGTCAGCAGACAGGGAACAGATTGAGTGGAAGGAACAACTACCCACAACACAACCATTGCAACCAGAGAAGATATTGGATAAAAGACCATTCAGAAGGACCAGAGGACGAGAATAATATCAGTATTTAATCAAATGGAGGGATAAACCAAAGGAAGATGCCACTTGGATGACTGAAGAAATGCTGCAGAAGATAGGCAGATCAGTGGAGGAGCTCATGGACAGGAGTCCATAAAGAAAATTTCCCTCGCGAGTCTGATGCAAGGGCATTAGACACTAGCCCACAATGTAGGAGGTTTTGTCCACATGTTGTGGCTAGGAGGGTTTTAACCGTCGAGTTGTCACAACTAGGTGTCACTACCTTAGCTGATTATGTTATTAGATCAGTTAGAGTCATAGGAAGTCAAATAGCTTAGTTTACTAGCTGTCATATTTCAGTTAATTGAATTATTATGGTTAGACTGTTGGTTTCTAGAACGGTCCTCTCAGAGGAACCGAAGAGTCATCAATCTGTGTATATAATTGTAAAACCTTGAATGTATGGGGGATATAGATGAGAAGAGAAAGAATAGAGGAATTCTGCAGTAACTCTGTGTATTTCAAATCGCTTCCAATTAAATAGTTCTGTGCATTATCTCAGTATCGTGCAAATTTCTTAAGTGTGAAAAGATTGTCTAGTTGAGAAGTGAGGAACTCCTGCATGATTTCCCCTATCTCTGTTGATTGATTTCCAGATCCATTGGAATAATCCCTGCGCATTTAAAAAGAACCCTCGTGGCGTGCTCTGTATAGAAAATCATGGTTAATATTGGTGAATTTTCCCGTATAAAAGAATAACCCTGTTTTGTTGCATAGTTACATCAAATTCTATCGAATAGACCGTATTGAAACCCGGAGTTAATCGATACAAAGAAGCTCAAACCCCGACGGAACCGTGGTTTATTACTGTAGCAGGAAAACCAGAACGGGTTTGAAAAGGCGGGTTTCCCCGTTCCGCACCACCTTTGGCATGGAGGCGGTATTACCGGAGTGTGGAGCGATTCCATACAGGAATCGACACGTAGCAGATTTGACGTCCGACGAAACCAACCTTTTCGTATATTTCGCGCGTTAACGACTGGATCGAAGTCGCCGAGCGGAATGAGTTCGAGCCGTTGATTCGAGAGGAGGTCATCGGACGGTCCTAGTTTGACGGAGATGCACGATATTTAGTCAGGTACAACGCCCACGATGATTGGTCCACAGGATATAGGCAGGGTCGAATCTACGTGTTATTCCAAAGCCAGTTGTTTATAATTGTTGAACTATTTATTCGGGTTATAAATCAAATATCAAAGGTTTATTATAAAGTACAAAAGGTTGAAATAGTCATAAAAAGTCCGGGAACAGTTATATAAGGCCGAAGGCATAACCATTGATCATAGGGTTCAGATATATATACATACATGTATAATCCAGAAGATACAATTGGAAATTTGTTGTGAAATTATTTATTCGTCAATTTCTGTGAAATTGACAAATAAAAAAAAAAAAACAAAGGAAAAATAACAGAGCCATGTCTCAGTGAACAAACTCTCCTTGGCGACTTCCAGTTTTGTGTGATTGCGTCACCCAGGATGCACCGTTGGGGGCGGCTACTTTGTAGAGGGGGAGGGGGGGCAGTCGGATGGGTGTTCCGACCCAAGTTTTTCACTCATTGGGATCAGATGCCACTGTACATAGACGACTATCCCTATAGTGGGATGAGTTATCATGGGGACCCGAAATTGCCACTGCCGCCTGGTAAAGTATGGGGTCCCGATGGTAAGTGACAAGTTGATAATCTATTATGTGCATTTGAAATTTTCAGAAGATTGTATATGGTACTGATTCATTCACTTTTGGTATGCAGATATAACACCGGTAAAACCGGCCAAGTACATGGGACAACTTGCAAAATCAGGAGCTACAGGACCTAGTGGGTCGAGGGCACCACAGAATGAGGATGTAGTGGCCCTCTTGGAGGAAATCCATCATAGATGTGAGAGGCTTTTGACCAGTGTTTCAGAGAAAAGCTGGCAAGATTTGGATGACCAGTACATAGAACTATGTATTGGTCTACCCTCGAACTGACGAGGGGTCATGCAGCACATGGCAATGGCTGGACATGGGATGCACGATCTATGAGCTGAAAGAGTAGAGCCATTGGCTTGGGATCCTCCAGATAGTGATTAGGTGTAGGGGCATGTGGTGCCCCCAGTTTTGAGTTTTTGTAACATGCTATGGGCATGTCATATGTATCAGAGTTAATGGACTCTAACATTTTTTACGACACATATAATGGATATGCATCTTTTTTTATGATTTGTGTTATTGTCTTGTCTTAAATGCATGTGCTAAGTGCCAATATAGAATATTGTTTGCAATTCTATCTACATAGTGATTTTATGCTCTAGGTACATGACTGAATGTAATGATTTCAAATTCATGCATCAAAAGCTTCACTCGTAAATATCTTCTAAAAAGGATAGGATTATGCACACGATAGACACCATTCAATTGCATGACATGAATCAGGGAACCTAAACAAACATGAAGGTGAAGGATGCGATGGGAAAGGGAATTGGCTAATAAACCTCGCACTGCATCATATTCGTACAGGTTATTGGTGGAATTACCAATGCATACACTATTTTAGAGAATAGGCGAATGTAAGGGGGTAAAAATGGCCCAACATGCTGAGGCTAGATTCCGGGAGTAGCGAATTGCACCATCAGCATAACCGATATAAGGTGTGGATAGGGGGGCCATCTAAAAGGTGCCACAATATAACAAATGAGAGGATGATGAACAATGCCGGCAACCTAAACGCAAGGTTAAAATACAAAAAACACTATTAGAGGGAGTGCTCTGGGTAGGATGTTTACCACCTGCACACCGACAGGTATGTGGTGTGTGGGAGCAGCTTGTGCTCAGGTTGCGAAAGTCACCATAGACACAGATGGTGCCATTCTACTTATGGGTGGGAAAGATGAAGTCAGGGGTGGAAAAGGCTTCCATGATGTCATCATCATAGTAGAATATGGGGTGATTGGAGGAAGAGAGAGCACATGATGCGGTGAAGCTACCTGACTCATCATCATGTGAAGAAATGTTCACATGCCCATCATCACGGGGGATGACAAAAAACAAGTAGATAAGGGATCCATTGATGCTGAGCCCAGGGTGATCACTGAAGGGAGGTCAAGTGAAACAACAAGGGGAGTTTCAGAGGGAGCTTCCACCGTGGATCTCATGAATGATTATAAGTAGATAATGATGGCCGCTGGCTCCGTCATCTTGAAACCAGGAGGGGGAATGTCAATTGGAGTGGGTAAATCCTCAGGTTGGCCCGAAGTATACTGCGTGAGGATGAGAGAGGCGTGATGGTTTTGTTCAATCTCATACTCCCAAACTACCTCCAAAGAGGCGTGGTAATGTGTGAGGCGGGGAAAATGATGGGTATAATGGCCATGGTGATCAGACAAAGCACATGGCTGGTTGGTGTGGATAGTATTGGGGTTCTTGGCTACAGTCGAGGAAGGAACAGAGGTTTCTGGGACCGTATACTCAGGGAACACGACATTGACCATGGGTTTGATACGAGGCAACTCAAGACAATGATCGGTGGCATGACCAACAACATCACACAAAGAACACGGGGGGGTATGATTTGGAGGCTGAGGAGGAACAGGGTTTTTCAGGGCGACCTTGTCATTAGGTTCCTTCTTGCAAGCTTTCCCCCTCTCTCTCGAAGCTATCACAATAAGAGTGGGTTCTTGTTGAGGTGGATGAGGCACAGAAGCAAGGGGAGGGGTCATAGGGACCGGTTGAACCAGGGTCAAAGCAAGGTAAGGTTTGGGCTGACCAAGCGGGATAACGGCTGGGGGATCGGTGTACCAGACTGGGATCCCCAAGGTCAGGTTAGGAAGGGATAAGGTAGCCATAACAGGTATCAAAAATACTCTAGGAGGGGGAGCTAGGAATGGTATCTGACTGGAGGTGTATTGGCTAGGTGGGATAGTTCCGAGATGGTTAAGGTCAGGAGGAACTGTGCCGAGAGGGTAGAGAGGCTCATGGATACCAGCTGTAGATGAGGGGACTTGAGGAGGGGGTATTGAAGGTTGAGTCGAGGTGCTAGGAGTAGGTTGCGGAGGGCGGGGCTATTGACTAGTCGAAGCAGGCCGCTTGAGGTCAGACCGGGATGATTGCATCATGCACACGTTTGATGATATGGGATTAGAGATAGGAGGAGGAAGACCAAGGAAAGAACCAAGAAAAGAGGAGTCTTTGTAGACTCCGGGTGAGAAATTGGTCAAAGGTTTGACTATTTGTTTCTTGGTCACCGAAGAGATGATGGAATCAGGGGGAGTCTGAGACTTCGGTTCATAATATGTTAGCTGGTCAATGGTGATAATATTTCCATTGTGAGGAAATCAAATATTATGATGAACCACATATGGGACAATAAACATCGCATAAGTGTAGCTACGAACCAATAGAATGTTGTAATCTAAAGGGGCATCAATGACTTTTACGTCAACACAAACAATCTCGCCTGTAAGAGTAATAGGAAAATTGCAGAACAAGCCAATGGATTGAGAAGAGTGGCCATCCCATGCTCGGAGGGTGATAGTGGAAGGGGAAAAATTAGGAGATCCAAGTTGCTTCCAAACTAAGGCTGATATCACATAGGCGGATGCCCCCTCATCAATGATACAATGGGAGATGTTGGCATTCCGGATCTTGATAGGGATTTGCAAGGTGACAGAAGCAGGAAGGGGAGGATGTTCTGACCGGTCAACATTGAAGGCGATCAAACGATCATCTAAAGGATCCACATCACCCATGGAATTTAGTAGAGCTTTTCGTTGTGAAGGGTATGACTGGAGGAGTTCCAGCATTGAGATGACAGCAAGAGATTGCGCCAAATCATCTACTATATTATACAAATGGGTAAATTTGTCAGAAGCAACGTTTCAGCGTAATGGTCCCTTGGGGATCTTGGTATGAACCTTTACCTTAGGCTGAGGGATCTGTAAAGGACCATTGGTTGTCGAAAGAGGCTCTGTGGAACCTGAAGAAGGGGGCTCGGGGGAAGACGGAGTGGGAGGCTTGTTGTACTGATGAGGGAAGGTTGAGGTCAACGTTA
Organism: Pinus albicaulis; assembly: GCA_034641835.2. Classification (NCBI taxonomy): domain Eukaryota; kingdom Viridiplantae; phylum Streptophyta; class Pinopsida; order Pinales; family Pinaceae; genus Pinus; species Pinus albicaulis. The sequence continues at coordinate 1,206,727,319 of CM076578.1, read as the reverse complement.
ATGGGTTGGTCAGAGTTCATCATGAGAATCTAGAAATTATAGGTACTAGATGGAGGAGGTTGAGTGGCTGCCAGACCTTTAGGGGGTTGGGTAGCCGTGAATCCTTGCTGGGGGAAAGAATTGGTAAAGACAACCGGCTAGATAGGTGCTACATTGGGAGGGACCGAAGGGGAGGCTTGCTGTCCTTGGGATGCCGCTTGAGTCTCCCACATCTGATGCATCTGAGGTAAAAGAGGACAATTGTGGGTGTATTGACCATAGAAACTGCAACAAGAACAAGGTTTATTCGTGCGAATTGGCCTATCCTGCTTGGGTTGAGTGCCCTGTTGCTAGTTAGCAATGTTAGGTGCATTCCGTTGGGGATTAGGTCCTAGATTACCGGGGGAAGATTTATTTTGGGTGCCTTTCCTCTTCTATTTGGAAGTAGGAGGATTAGTCGCACCCTGCTGTGCATACACTTACCCCTGGGGGGGTGGTGGCTGTTGTTGCGGGGATTGAGAAGGAAAGGGAGGCGGGGGTGCTAATGTTGGAGGAGCTGGAGCACTAGGCTTTGGATACGTATAATAAGGAGGTTGGGCAACATAGTGGTAAAAAAGTTGGCCAAAGGGAGGAGGCATACCGTATCCTGGATACATGCTATCGGGAGGGGGAAAAGTGCTAGAGGAGCTGGCCCCTCCCTAAGGGAAACCATAACCCATGGGAGGATGAGTGTACAGATGATAAAGGGCTCCAATGATACCGTCGGTGACATGGGATTCCCTTGGTGCGTTGGTACCACCGGGTCTAAGGAGATGAGGTAAGACGGTATAAACATAACTAGAATGTGTGTAGATCAGATCATATTTCAACGCAATCTAGAGAGTGGCTTCTTTGGTTTGAGGGAAATGAGATGCGACATATTTTCCAATAGCAGGAAAAAGAGATCTGAGAAACTAGTCCATGTAGACACGGTCTTCGAAGGTAGGGGTTCGACATAGGCTCTTTCTTCTCAGCCATTTTTGGACATGATCGGATAGGTGGGTCACAGATGATTGACAGAAAGAGGTCAAAAGTTCAGTACCTGTGTCATAACGAAGGGGAAGCTGGAAGTAAGATAGAAAAACTCAAGCGAGAGTCGCAAAATTTGTATGAGAGGAGGAGGCCTGGTCAACGTACCACTTAGAATCTTCTCCAGTAAGCGTACGTTGGAACAACCAAAGGCGGATAGAGTCATCGGTGATGGAGTTAGATAAACACCACATGTGGAAAGATCTAACATGGTTTGTGGGATATTCTCTAGAAAGACCTTCGAACTTGGGGAAGTCGGAAGGGAGCTTGGTTGGCATAGCAGGCCAACTAGGATCATGGTGTATGGGGCCATGCATCAACTGGTTAAAATTGAGAAGACTGAGACCTGCCATATAAGGGAGTAAGGGTGAATCGGGGATAGTTCCTGTTGCCGTCCCACAAGTGGTATTACCAGCATTAGGTTTGGGGTTACCACCAGCGTTAGGTCTTGAACCAGACATGGTGAAGGTGACAGGGGGAGAAATGGGGATGAAACCAGAAGGGGAACCCAATGAACCAGAATCGGAGTCGGAATGGGGACTCGGTGGAGGAATAACTTGAATCCTATGCCGAGGAGTAAGTCTTCCTAATAGAAACTGATGATGAAGGCCAAGAAGTCTCTGGGATAAATGCCTTGGGGGGCGCAATGATGGAAGAAAAAACATGGATCACAAAAGGAAGAGAGACCAACAAGGGCAAGGAGGTGTAGGATCAACTGATTACAATGTAGAAACAAGGGCAGAGAGGTGCGGGATAAAATTATTACAATGTTATAGTCTTAGCCTATTAGTGTAAACCAGGTGCTCTTCACTTAGGGTGTGTGTGTTAAGTGTGTTAATTTTAATTTTTAAACCTAGACATGTGTAGAGAAAAATAAAAAGTGTGATGTATAACTGTAGATAAATATGCAAATAACAATGAAGTAAACTGAATATAATTGAAAATAAACAGCTAAATATGCATCAATCTAAACCCAAGGAGGCAGGCTTCCCAACAAATAGTCTATGGGTGGGAAAAAATCTAGTCAAAACACACAAAAATAGCCAATGGATCTAAAGTCGGGAGGGACAATGATCTAGAGGTCAGATCTGCTGGAAATAGGTGCAGAAAACAACAAAAAACCAGAGGGAAAAGTGTTGCAAATGAGGTGGCGAAATGTTACAACTTGAAGGGAAATGGAGCGGACCCTAGAGGAGGACCAAAAAAAAATGAAAATAGGTGTTTTGGATGGATGAATAACCAATCTGAAATGCATCTGAAGGTACAGGATCAGATCTGAAAATGGCTGAACACACTAAAATCTCAGATGACCTGCTTCAGGTTAACTCCTCCTAGAAAGGTGGAAGCATACTGAAGCCCTATGGGGCTAGGTTCCTACTTCGACGAGTAAAACAGAGCAATTACAGGTCCAAAATGGGTGGAGACGGAGGTCAGACAACCCTGAATAGTAGCCCAGACAAACCTAGAAAAATTCCCGCAAAAAGTACATGTCGCAGTTTCTGACCTGTTTTTGAAGAGGTCGCAGGTTTGTGGCTATTTTCTGCATCCTAAGGGTTGAGGTCACAGGTTTTGGCCCAAAAAGTGCGACCTACACTTTTGGCACTCTCGGGAGCAGGTTTCAAAAAAAAGTGTCGTCTTAGCTGCGACTGATGCCTTTCACCTGCGCAATAGGTCCGAAAACACACGAAAGTTATAATTTTTACTGTTTTAGGGTTTTATAGGTTAAAAACAACATCAGGAAAAGTAAAAAAAGAAGCTGAAGAAAAACCCTAGGGTTTGAAGTAGTTGGTCATGCATTGATCTGAAAAATGATAGAGGTCGTAATCGTAATCCCTAGTGGAGTCACCAGTTGTTAGTGTGAATTTTAATAACAAGCGTACGAAAAAATCTCACTTTATCTGCACATAACAAACAACCCTAACATCAAAGATGGCTGCCAATTTCTTTAGATCTGTAATTAGTTGACCAAGATAAATGCTACAAAATCTAGATCTATGTAGTAAAAGACATTAAAAAACAAATAAAAGAAAGAGTTGCTCCATGCATCTAATAGACAAGACAAGAATATTTTTAAATAATTTTGTATTTATGACACTTGGGAAGGGAACATAGAAAGATGTTACCAGTCCCCCTCAATGGGATGGGTTCTTGTATGTCCTCAATGCTTCAGATGCGAGATCTCTCTCTCTTGATGGTGTAGAAAACCCAGACAAAAAATGGAACTCTAGGGGGTTCACAAGCAAAAAGATAGAAAAATATAACAATGATAAAGGATCAAAGTCAGACCAAAAGTATAGATCCAGAGTGATATTTAGGAAACAAAAGGTAGTGAATGAATGGAAAAGCCTTCTATTTATAACAAAATATTGAGTTAGTCTAGATATTGGTGAATAATTAAAATATTATTAACCAAATCTAGATCCAAAAGTTATGGAATATTTTATTATATTTGTTGGAGGGAAAAAGAATTTGAATATGGTCAAATCCATTTATTTGTAAATAATAAATAAATAAATGATTTATTTATTATTTTAAGAATGTGGTTGAGTAATAATTAAATAAATAATTTTTTATTCAATTATTTATAAATTATTTAGTCAAAATTAGAAGGAATATTATTTAAATAATGTTTTAAATAATTATTCCTAGAAAATAATAAGATAAATAATGATTTATCTAATTAATTTTCTTGTTTTGGGTTAAATATGACCAGGAATATTAATTAAACTATTGTTTAACTAATTATCCCTCGAGGAAAATAAAAAAAATGGATTTATTCAATATTTCCTCATGGGGTTTCCTGTTTAGACCATTAACAACTTAATAAATTATGGATTACTAAGTTATTTTTCATAGTGAAAGGAATTTTACTTAGGGTAAAATTGGTCTTACATGGTGTACTTTGGTCCATCTAATAGTAATAGGTTAGATGACCAAAAATTGGGGTAACATTCTTTATTGAATTTATTGTCTCTTGTGAGAGGTGGTTCCACTGTATTCGAGGAGAGGGATTTTTCAACATTAACTCCGATGAATAAATTTGCATTAGCTACTCTAACTGCCATATCTTTCTAGTGAAGATTTGGGGTAGATCTCTTCATTTATGCAAGTTTAGAGGATGTCAATGCCAATGTTCTTTCCTCATAAAATGAGTCTAATTTGGAGAGGCAACCTCTTAAGGAGCTTACTCTGCATTCTCCACTGACACTTATGTATTTCCCTAATATTCATCCAGGGATTCATCTAGAGGGGTATCCTCATCTTGTTCTGGATCTTAAAGAGCTTCATTTTTTTTTTCGAAGGAAGGTTCTGGCACTAGATTCGCTTTAACATATTTATTTAGGGTTGTTGTCTTGTTTAGATTATTCCTTATTTGTGTTTGTGCTAGTTGGAAACTAGCCTCTTTAGAAACAAGGGCTTGGGGCTACTCGTCTTTTTTCGTTGGGGGAAGTTTTTGGTGAAGTGCACATGAGTATGACAATCATTGCACTTGAAAGGAATGTTATCACAGTCCAATTCCTGGATATGGCTCCATTCTCCTAGATTTATCCTTAGCGATTTTGGTAAACCTTCATTGAGTTTTACCTCAACGAAGATGCAAGCACAAAAATATTTTTGGTTTTTCTTTATCCAGATAGCGTCCAAGCTTATTTCCTATGTATTTTAATGCATCATGCCCCCAAATATGAAAATGGAGGTGTGGCAGCCAAACCCATAATGGCGCGACAATAATTTCAGAGGTTTGGATTAAAATTTAGAGTCAATGGAGTGACAAAGAGATCTCCAGACCCCATGAAATACGATCCCAATATGAAAGTCAAGCCTCTTTCAATTTTGTTGAGAAACAAAAAGACATAGAATCCCCTACTAATAACAAATAAAAATACATGACCTTGAAGCTTGGGGGCCCATTGTATCTTGATCCAGGTTTCAACTCCTTTTGGATTCAACCACAAGCCATAAACTTGCCTACCAATTCTTTTTTTGAGATATTTAAGGCTCTCTTGCATGGATATGAAGGAGAGAGATCCACTGCAGGGATCTCAACTAATTTCTTCACAAATATTTTGGAGGGGAGAAGAACTTCACCCTTGTGGTTTCTAAGCCTGTAGTAGGGATATGAATGAAACCATATCCTCCACGGCACAATGAACAGGGGAAAATTGACCAGCAAAGGGAGCCTTGCTCCATATCTAAACACCTACAACAAAACCTGTTTGAGTTGAATTCCTTGGGATTACAATAACATGCTTGTTAAGAGACAAGCTTGAACAAACACTACATCTCTCTGAAGCGATGATGTCAACTTACAAAGGATCCAAAGTTGTTGAAATTAGTTGTCGGTGACCACACTCAGCTAGAGGGCCAACTAATGGATCATGATTTAGAACACATTAGCATTTTCCATTCAAATCTATATTTGCAGAGTTGCAGTGACTAGGAAACACTAATTTCCAAGAACGAGGATCTATATAGCTCATTTCTTCACAAGGCTTATAAATAATTTAAAAAACAAGTTAAGTATTATTTTAAACTACATCATTGATAAAGGAAGGAAAATAAGGGGGAAATAGTTGGAAAATGGAAAAACCTATAATTTTTTTAAATAAAATTGAAAAAAACATATTTTAAACTTGAAAAACAAAAAAAAAACACAATTAAAAGGAAAAAAATTTAAGAAGGAAAACTAGAAACAAAAAATAGTTTTTTAAGAGAATTGAAAAAACTAAAATAAAGGCAAAAACAATTGAAAGTGGAAAAACCATATATTTTTATAAATAACACTAAAAAAATTGAAAACAAACATATTTAAGCTAAAAATATAATAAAAATATAGGATAAGAAAAATATAAAAAAGGGTTAAAAAATACACCTTAAAAAATAAAAAAAATTGGAAGTTAAAAAACATATTAAAAACAATTTAAAAAACCTAAATAAAAAAAAAATAAAGATTAAGAAAAAAATAAATATAGGAAAAAAAACATAAAAATAAAAAAAAGACAAAAAAAAGTGGGGTGGATGTGATTTCTAGAATCATCCCCTCATCTTGTCGACCAAGAATCTTGCTACTCTCATGTCCCCCTCTTAATCCTAGCCCACTCATGACAACTCTCCCTATCCCCCTCCTGTTGCATTTATAGCAAATTTGTAGCTCAAGTTCGAACCTTTGAATAGTGAGCCAAGGAAAGGGGAACCCCTCTCCTTTTGACTCAACCAAAGGAATTTCCCAATTAGGGTTGTGAACTTGGTAGAGTCATGGAGGGAGTGGGAATATTGAGGGTTGTGACGGGTCGATTGTGGAATGTGCAAGAGGGCTATGGTTTTTTAAAGGTGATTACCCCCTTTATATATATATATATATATATATATATATATATATATATATATATATATAGAGAGAGAGAGAGAGAGAGAGAGAGAGAGAGAGAGAGAGAGAGAGAGAGAGAGAGAGAGAGAGAGAGGCATGACACATATTAGTATGGGATGTGACTATGATAAGAATTCATTCCACATTAGTACATGCTCTACTCTATCAAAACAATTTTTTCCACGCTCATATGTTTTCATCACAAGTTTTTTTCTCATGGTATACCACCAATACCTATAATAAGCATTTAAGAATGGATTTAGTTAATCAAATTGAAACGAACCAATTTTTTTGTAATATAATTTCAATATGTTAAATTTGCATTAAATAGAAATACAAAATAAGGTGTAATTTTGGATATAATTAAAATAAAAGCAACATATTATATGTGAGATGAAAAGAAACAAATTCATTTGATTAAATATTCTATGTTTTTTCATACAAACATGAAAGATTCAATGTTGACAACATTGACAATGTTTTAAGACAGTGGTCACAATAATGATGAAAATCAAGATCACAATCATGATGATGGAAGTGATGACGATGATGATAATGATGATGGTATAGGTTGTAGGTTGATTAAGAAAAAAACATGTACACTGCATAAATAAGGCACATGAAATAATTGATGTCGTAACCTCATTAAAAAACAATCTATTTACACTTATGGATTGAATTCGCAAACCTCATTTCTTTGTATTTTGATATAATATTTCCCATGAATTTTTTGATAGATATTTCCTTAATCAAACTACCAAGTTACCTTTTCCATTATTATGGACCTAAATTCCTAGTGGAAAAAAACATTCTCTACCCACTACCCATTATAATTTTATATAAAAGAAAGCTTTGGCCTTCTCTACTACACACACCAATGAATCAATATATATTTCCAAGTCCTACTGATTTTCTAATTATTCACTATACATGTCTAATTCCTAGTTATTTTCTATAGTTCAAGTATGTGGATCCTAAGTCACTCAATAGTGAAAATATTTTCTTAGGCTTGCGATCCTCATGGGGCTTAGGCTTGAGTTCAACTAACATTATGGATTTTGATTTGGATATTTTTTTGAGGTTTGTATAATAGTTGGTGTACTAGTGGTTCAATCATGGATACATGTTTTTGGTTGACACCACCACCACCATCATTTTCATCATCATAATCATAAAATATATGAATCTATAAACACAAAAACAAGAAATGCACTAAAGAATCTAGGCACACCTTTCAATCATAATGGAGAATAGTTGTTCAATTCTCCTAGAATGTTAATCTCATCATGCCTACTAAAATCCTTGTGATGATATATCACAAGGGTAACAAGCCCATGCTATTTTGTTTATCCTCCTAGTTCAAACATCTTTATTGTTTGGTAAACTGACAAAATAAAAAAGATACAAATGTAATGCTAAAATAAAATAAATAGAACCAATATTAAGAATAAAAATAATAAGAAAACCTTTATTGATAATCAAACCTATGAACAATGTTCTTTTTCCTCTTAGAGGGTGTGACATCCTAGTTTTGGATCCAAAAACAATCATTGTGTATGTGTGTATATGATGAATGGTTGAAATCCAAATAATGTAATATGTAAATGTACATTTAATAATAACAAAAAAATGCATTACATGCTCTAGACAATGATGAAAAAAAAACAAGGTGGGATATGATTCCACAAGAGGAGAAAGAAAGGGGGCTTGAGGGTTTCAAAGGGGGAAAAAAGAAATAATATTGTTTATAGTAATCCTAATTCCTTTATCTTATATTATCCTTAGTCATATCAATCTTGGAGTTAGTGGGAAAGGTGAGGTATGTGGGCTTCTTAGGAAGACACATGGTGAGTTGTTAGATTGCAAATATAATCCATGAATTTTGGTCATTGTGGGGAGTTTTCCATCATTATTCCAAGGGGTTTTCTAAGGGAATATGCTACCATACTAAGAATATAATACAATGATAAGCATGGCTGCTATGAATACTATGCAGGAATTATGCCCATATGCATGAGGAAATATTATCATTGAGAAAAATCCATTATGGTTGAGATTCCATGGAGTTCCTAGCAGAGATATTTGTTAACCAGTCTATGCTAGAGCCCAAAAGGAAGTGAGATAGCCTAAGTAACTCCTCAACATAGAATGGGAACCCTTTCTTTGTGTTGTGTAGTTTGAATGGGAAAGGGAACTAGTGGATTAAGATCACTATGATAATTTCCAAATTGTGAATTGTTTGGAAACTGGGTTGCATGAGAGGATTAAAGCTAATCATAGGTGAATTCATCCTTGTGGTATCATAGCCTTAGCTCAAGGGTGCCCTTGTTATAGAAATAATATAAGAAATAAAGAGTTTATGGTTGGGTGGAATGTCCTTTACTTGTATCCAATTAGTGGTTTATTAGAGACACATTTGCAGTTTATTCTAATTGTGTTGAATTGTGATATTAACATTTAGATTAAGTGATGTTATATTTACATACATGTATAATTATACATCTATATCTATAATTAATTAACCATGTCTATATGAGTTAATTTTGTTATGTTTGGACACATTAACCAACTCATAACAAGATAGTGAGGTTTATGATATCAGAATTACAAGGCACAAATTTTAGATGCTATTTGGACAAAATAAATGAATAGAAATTTTTTTATTTTCAAGAAGTACCCCATATCCTCAATGATGGTCAAAGGGTATTGGGTAGGTTATAATGTAGTATCAAAGCTACTAGTTACAAAACTAGGGCTATGTGGGTGAGAAATTAGTTTGAAGGTGAAGAAATTGTAGTTGCAAATTATATATTTGATATAATTCCTCAAGAAGCATAATTTAGGAAGTGCTCATAACCCAATGAGTGATGGAACGATGGATAGATTCTTAAAATTTGATTAATTTTATAGTATATATAGGAATATGAAGAAACTGTAGTTTCAAATTATATATTTGATGTAATTCCCCAAAATCATAATTTAGGAAGTTCTCAAAACCCAATGATTGATGGAATGATGGCTAAATTCTTAAAATTTTATTAATTTTATAGTATATAGAGGAATTTTAGTAAAATTCATGGTTTTCCAGTGTTTAATTTTGTGAAGGAAATTAGACAAAATTGTGGAAATCATGAATTAAAATTCAAATATTGGTATTGAATCAATAGGCCATGGAGTAAAGTTTGATTGGTGACTGAATGGATATAAAGATTCGATTAATTTCAAAGGCCAAGCTTGGGAAATCCATGGCAATTTTAAACACACACACACACACACACACACACACACACACACACACACACACACACACACACACACACCTATATGCATGCACATTCACACACACACACACACACACACACACACATGTATGAATGTATATAATTAGATTATGTCGACTCATATACACAAATACATACAATGCATGCATGCATATATGTATGCGTATAACTAAATTATGGGGAATTGTACTACTGACGTGGATTGACGGGGATGACATGGAGGTGTTAGGCATTTCCATGTGGAGTCAAAGTGTGTATATGGAACCATTAGGTAGGGTCTACATTGGTAGAGGTTGTTGGTCCCACAAATAGTGATAAATAGTTTGAAAAGGCTAAGGATATAATGTTTCACAAGGTAACAAATACTTCATAATTATTGTCAAGGTGACATGTGTCCCCTCGGTGGTAATTAATTTGTTGAGGCTAAGGAGTATTTTAATGAGCAAAAAATTATGCCTATATGATTGATCTAAGTTATTGAAATGATATCTAAAATGAGGAACATCTGCACCAATAGAGGAAGGGTCAAATATGGGATGCCACTCCACCTTAATCTCATCAATCATAGGCAACATGCTAGTTGGAAGACTTAAGGATGGAATGTGACACCTTGTCACTAACATGGTTAAGATCATGCCAAGTGGTAGATAAAGACAAAGGGGTATATATGGCCCAAAAATTAATTAAATATACTACTAAAGTTAATAAAGTGGGATAAAGGTAAGGAAGGGACCACAAAGACTTGACATGGAAAGTGAGAGACAAGGGATATGACATGATCATATGAACAATTAATAGGTTGAGATTGGTGCCAAATCATTAGCCATGTGTCATCCTATGTAATTAAGGGTGAAATATTGGTGATATATATATATATATATATATATATATATATAGAAATTATAATTTTGGAAACAAATATTATTTTGGTCACAACAAGAATAGTGAGAATCAGGTGAAATTTTAGGTGTTGGTCCATAACGATGACCATAAAAGTGCTAGTGAGGGTCATTAACAAATTAAGCTCTATAATTACAAAAATGAAAACCAATGGTTTATAATGAATAAGGTGGTACTTATTGATAGAGACCTTGTTATTGATGAAATATGGATACTCAGGAATAAGAATATACATGAGGAATCCTACTGGGTAATTTATCCAAAGTTTGAAGGGTTTGGAGAGGAAATGCAAAAAGGGAAAAATCCACTATTCAAGAGGCTTTTTGGTGATTTTTGGAAACTTCAATGGAGGTAAAAGGACCCAAGATTAGAAATATGGAAAAATTTTCCTAGTCAACATTTTATGTCCTCAATAATTAATCAAATTTATCCTACTAAAATTTTCCCAATTTTTCCCCATTTGAGAGACAACAATTTTGGATAAAATTTCTTTGTTGAGAGAAGGTGCAAAAAGGAAAAAGTTGAAAATTCCAATTTAATGTAGAGTTTGACTTGAGCATTAGATAATTAATCTAGAATTTTCTATGTACTATTATTTGTTCTTAATGCAAACATTTTCTTGGTTCTCTCTATATTTTCTTATGCGAGTGCAAAAATGTTGGTAGGGATTATTCTAATTATACTAGTGAAAAAGTTCATAAAATGGGAAAAATTGGTGAGTTTTGAGAGCTATAAAATTGATCTATGATATCAAATTCGAGCACAATCATAGTCATTAGAAATATTATTCAAGGGAAAATATATATGAAGGATTATAATTTAGATAAGTGATTTAGGTTTATTCAAAAATTGAGAAGAACAAGGACTTGTAGCCTTAATTAAAAAAATATGACATTGTGCACATTGAAATAAAGTGATTTTGATCTAGAAATGAGGTATCTCTAACAATTTCAATTGTGTACACACTTTCCTTTAGAATTAGTTCTATAGAAATAACAAGTAAACATTATAATTGAAGAGAACCATTGAAGAGGAGACATGGAAGATGCACAAGAATCTCACAATAATGAAGAGTCTAGAGGCCTGAATATTATTGAAGGAAACTATGAGACAATAAAATGACCATAGAAGGAGAATGGATCCATTTGAGCTGATAAAAACCATGAGGAGTTCGAATATGTAAGTATGAAGTTATAGAGTCGATGGTGTGCGACTATTAAAAACATAGGAAGATCAAAGTCAACTAGATAATTAGCTGCTATAGAGTTTAAATTAGCTGTATAGGAAAATAAAAAATGGGTAGGATTTAAGCAATTAGGAAGAAACTAGATCCCATGCGATAATGGATAATCATAGGGATCTATGTAGTCAAGAAGTGCAACCAAAACTCAAAGGCATCATTGTTCGCCTACTCATTTAGCCAAGAAATCATATGCATCTAAAGAATCAAAGAGTATCCCTGAAGCATATACATCAAAGAAGAAGACATGAACAATATTGCTTGCAAGAAGATATTAGGAAGCTTTAGCCACCAACCTTTGATGATAAAAATGAGTTGAAAAAATATGTTGAAAACTAGTTGCTATGGATAATAAAATATGTTTAGTTACATAACTACTCATATGATATAGAATCTAATATTGCTAGATACCATCTAGAAGGAAATGCCTCTATGTGGTGGAATAAGGTAAAGAAATTTAATCACATCAATGAGGAGATGATTTATTAGAAGTTGTTCAAAAAGTATTTGTAGTAGATATACCTTTCAAAGCACTAATATACAAGAAGATATTGGAGTTATCTAAACTAAACTAGGGAAGTATGACCATGGAGGAATATGAGAAGTTTTCTCAGCTGTTAAGATAAGTGGGATTTACTAAAGATGAGAATTTGAAGATTTAAATGTTCTTAATAATACTACCACCATTATACAAAGAAATAATCCAATTTGATGAACTTAAGACTGTTGAAGAGACCATACAAAAATCCAAATATCTATGTGATTTAATCAAGTGTAGATCGAATTTAAACATGATTTAAGAGATAAGAAGAAGGAAAAAATGGATCAATTAAAAAAAGGGTTCAAAATTCCTTTCATCAGGAACAATATATATACATATAAACATAGTCAACTAACTTAAAGTGGGTTTAATATGGAAAAATATTTGGAGAAAGGGAAATGCCACCAATCAAATTTTGGGAATGTGAAAGAGTGCACATGTATATATATTATCCTCATAAGGGAGATAGAATGAGGAACATGCACAACATATAGGAGGAAAATGCATTGGAATATGTGGGCAGAAACATTCTAAGAATAGATGCAACTGTTAGGGCACTATAGTACTAGTGTAGTTCCTTATTATTGTTAGTGTAGCCCCTTTATTGTTATTGTTGTACCCCTGTAGTCCCCATATTGTTATTATTGTGCCCCATAATAGCCCACTATTGTTATTTTTGTTCCCTTACATTATTATTGATAGGTCGGATAGGGTAATATTGTGACCCCATGGACTCCTATATATAGAAATGAAGTTTTGTCATTTGAATCATCCAATAATTGTTCATTTATGTAATGTAAAGGAGGTTTCCCCCTCGAAGACGATTATTTCTAAGTCATTGAACTATATTTTCTTCTATTTTGTGAGCTGGTTCCAAGACATTTATTATAAGAGCTTTGGATTCTAGGGTTTTTTTGCTTCAAACATGTCATCGTGGAATTTCCACTATTACTTTTTTTCTAAGAAGGTTCAGAAGCCAAAAAAAAAAACCATTTCCGCTGAAATCCCGGGGAACTTCGTAGAAGAATTTCAGATCTTGGTTCGTAATATTTTTGGAGATATGATCTGTGGAATATAGTTTTTTTGAAGGCTCTCGAATTGCATCTCAAAGAGGTGACTTTGGGAAAATCATCAGAACTCTCTCTCTGAGCATCAGATTGGAATTCTGTAAAAAATGGCCGAAAGTACATGGAATGTAGTTTTGTGTGTATCAATTTTAGAGATGAAGGAGGAAACAATGACATGTGGCATGCACACAATTAAAATCTACTAAACCAATCCATAATTAGGTCAATATGGGAGATTGGACATAACTTTGACTTGAAGAATCCAAATCAGATCATAACCATGGAATTGGAAAAAAGATTTAGAGGGGTACTAAAGGAATGAATATAAAATATTGGGGATCTAAAATTACAGAGATACATTAGTTTCAATATCGAGCTCCTTAAAAGCAAGAGAAAGGTATGCATTTTTTTTTTAAATTGCATAATTCTTGTTTGAAAAATTAGTTTGAAGTGATTGCAAGGGAATATTGAAACATAGATATCGATATTTGGTTATAAAATTACCCCTAAAAATAATTCAACACCCATTAAGACCTCAGAAGGTTATACTATGACTCATGAAGAGGAAAAAGTGAAACATGATATATCAAAATTACAAGACCAAGTGCAACAAATTTTTCTCTCACAAAGAGTAACAAAAAATGAAATGTATGGTTTGAAGAAAGACATGGAAGCTAAGATGGATGGTTTGAAGAAATGCATGGAAGCTAATATGGATGGTTTGAATAATGGAATGGAAGCTAATATGGATGACATGGAAGCTAAGATGGATGACATGGAAGCTAAGATAGATTGCGTGGAAACTAAGATGGATGGAATGGAAGTTAAGATCGATGGTATCGAAGGAAACATGGAATACTTGAAGAAATACATGGAAGGTTTGGCAAAGTTGCTACAAGAAAAGCTTTCTAATGGTGAAAAGGTAGTAGAGAAAACTCATGATGAGAACAAAAGAAATGTTAATCATAATTTCATAGACTCTAATATTGGATTTAAGACCCACCATATTCCAAATATAGATATGAGAAAGTTTGATGACAAAGATCTGATAACTTGGATACTACAAATGGAGCAATAATTTTAGCTCCATAATACACAAAGCACACAAAAGGTACACATTGAAACTTTCTATTTATAACAAAATCAGTTTGTATGGTATCGATGGCTTCGTTCTTGTAAACCACTGGTCACTTGGTCATTTTTTACGGAGAAAATGATATCATGTTATGAGGATACAAAGAGCAAGAACTTCTTTATCCAATTGATAAATCTCAAAGAAAAGGGTTCAATGATGGAGCACGTTGAGGATTTCCAAAAATTGAATATAAGGGTAAATAATATTTCAGAGGAACTGTTAAACACCATGTTAAACACACACATGGTGTATGAGGAAGATGAACACACACACACAAGAGACTCAACACACAATGAATGATAAGCGTGTAGCTCACTTATTTTCCATTATACATGATGTACATTTATAATACAATGGTGTGACTCTTGGTTTCATATTCCAAGGTCACTTGGACTCCATTGTGACTTTTCGCATTCCACACCTACCCATGTAGGATTAGGTGTTCCAACATCCCCCCTTAATCCGAAGGGGTATGTGTGAGTCCAAGAAAAGAGTTGTAATACAAATCTGCAAAGTAAGCATGGCAGCACTTGGCTGAATCAACTCTCTGAAATGTTGGAAAAAAGAGGTGGTTTTAGGATGACCACAAACACTGGAACGCAATACATGTTGCAGTTCCCGGAACTCTTCCAAAACTGGCAAGAAGCTGAAGGCTTCTGCTAGAGGAATTATCCCTCATAAAAAAGGGAGACCTTCAACCTAAAAGAAGGGAGGTCTACTACCTGTGATGGTTTTAGGATTACCAACAACTCTGGAATGCTTTGAAGCATTTCCTGGAACTCAACCAAAGCTGGCAAGAAGCTGAAGGCTTCTGCTAGAGGAAGTGTTCCTCATATATGAAAGGGAGACCTTTGACCTAAAAGAAGGGAGGTATACTACCTGTGATGGTTTTAGGTTATCCACCAACCAAAGATGATGGTTTAAGTTTGTCCACCAACCGAAGGCATGCTCATGGGCATCCGTGTCTCTGGCTACATCTCTGAATCCGGAATGACGAATTGTGGCTCAGGCTCGCTTGAACTGCTAGCTACAACTATGAACATGGAATGAGAGATTGTGGCTCAGTCTCGCTTGATCTGTCATCAAAGCTTGTACATGACCACCATTCCCCCCCCTGTCAGGGACAAGGTGAGATGATGGAGAAAACTCAACTGCAAGTTTGCTCAATATCCGTGAACATGTTCTGACATGCGACTTAAACATATTCTTCGCTGCTGATGCCCATTGCCAAGAAGCGATCCATCCAAGGTGAATCTTGGTTCTTGCAGGGGGCTTGTTTCTGAAGCATCTGTCTGAAGAATGGGTGTGCTGACCACAATTCTTGCATGGATGAAGATCAAAACAATGATCTTTCATATGGCCAACTCGATCACAGTGTTGGCATTTCTCAATCTGATGTTGTTGTTGTGGAAGTGGAGCAGGATCTGAAATAGCTACAGGTGAACTGTCATATAGGAATCCAGCACTCTAAAATAATATGGGCTTGGTGTAGTCTAGAATATGAAAGGACACATCCTTGTCATATCCAAGACCAGTTCAGTGCTTGTTGTGGACAAGCTCTTCCCAAGGTCTGATGATGGGCTTGAGAAGTGCAGGCTGAGTGGCTGCATCTGCATGTAAATCTGCTCTAGTAGAAGGAACTGAATGGGAATCAACTTCAACTTTACTGACTTGCTGCTGATGGGAGTCCTTCTCAATATTCTGAACAGAAACAGGTTCAGAATGGTGACTCTTTTGTTGAAGTTCATCTTGTTGGAGTTGAGATTCCAACTGTAAAAACTCAATCTTTTCTTGTGCGTCTAGCAAACAACTTTGAATGTTACAAAGAGAATTCTTGCTCATTCTTATCATATCATCAACATTGGAATGAATGAGGTTATTCAACAAATCTAATGCCTCATTGATTTTAGCCATTTCAACAACTTAGGCTCAAAAATGAAAGGGTGTCGGCTTCAACCGAAAATGCACCCATTTACAATGTGATTCAACAACAAATACAAATGACTCCAAAGAATTTCCAACTATGGAAATCTCAAAGTACAAAGTGTGCTCCTCAAATGATGGAGGGAAATCAACAATTTTTCAACAACTCAAGTACTGATTCCAACTATGAATGAAGAGGCAAATTCCACTCACAATACAATGTCAATATCTCTGCAAAAATATTTGAATGTGCAGCAAAAACACTTGTGCAAGAGGCCTTTAAGGCAGCTGAATTTTCCTTCAAAGAGCTGTTTTCAATGATGGAAAACTTGTCTTCAAATGTCAATTTCTTCAGAAAATCACCCTTATGCCACAAATCACACAATGTCAAATCTGCAATTTTCTCTATGTATTCAGTCCATTTTCTTCATATGTCAATTCCTCTTTTTTTGCTGTTCATATTCTCTCTTTCCTCTCTCTGCTGTTTTTCTTTTTTTTTAATTAATTAAAAAATAAATTAATTAAAAATGGAAATGTGGGGAATTAATTAAAAAACTGTGAGGATGAATTGTAATAAAAATGGAGGAGGGGGATTAATTAAAAGGGGGGAGAATTTAAAATGTGTGGGAGAGTGAGGACTTTAAAAAACTAAGGGAAATTTATTTATTATATATATATATATAAAAGAAATTAATTAAAAATAAGGGGAGGAGGGAATTTATTTTAGTGGAAGGGGAGGGAAATTAATTTGGAAAGGGAGGAGGGTTATTATATGGGGGGGTGGGTATATTAATTTTTTTTAAAAAAAAATTAAAATTTTAAAAGGAGTGCCGTAGGTATAGTTTGAAGGTGTAAGGGGAAGCGTTAAAGTGAGGGGGAATGGGGTGTAGTGTGGGATGCGAGTGTGAGAGCCGCAGGTTTGAGGGTGGTAGGCCACGGTGAGGGGTAGAGCGTAGCTTAGGGGCCAGAGGGTGGAGTGAGCGGGATAGGGTTGGGTTGAGCGTATGGAGAGGGATCGATGGGTAGGGTGTTGTGAGTCGAGAGGGTAGAGCTGTAGCACAGAGTGAGCGGTGCGTTGGGGAGAGTGTAGAGGGAATAGGGGAGCGGCGTGAGGTGAGAGCTCATGGGGTAGCATGGTTTAGGGAGTGTAGAGCACAGGTAAGGTGGAGTGATGGTGCAGAGGTATGACAAGGTGGTAGGCTGCTGTGAGGAGGAGCGTTGAGTGAGTGTTGTTTCAGGTTGAGAGATGTAAGGGGTCGGTTTTGAGTTTGAGAGGAGGCGTAATGCAGGGTAATGCGTATGTAGAGGAGTGAGATGGGGGATTGGATTAGGAGTGTAGCGGGTTAGGTAATGAGCGTTGATTACAAGGGAAGAGGGCCGTGATGGGAAGGACGGCTATGAGGGCCGAGGGCTGAAAGGCCTGAATTTTTTTTTAATTTTTATTAATTTTTATTTATTTATTTATTTTTTAAGACAACAGAGTAGAGTTAGGGGAATTTAAAATAGCAGCATATTTTTCTTCTAAATACACAGCAGAGTGGACAAAATGCAAAAATGAGGGCAATAGTAGAATTTTTCCAGCAGCAGAGAATGAGAATGCAGAATTTTCCAGAAGATTTCAGCAGTAAAACCCAGAAATTTTTCCAATAGCCCAACAACAGAAAATATTTTCCAGCAGTAGAAAAATCCAGAATTTGCAGAAATTTTTCAATGGAAAAACTCAGAAATTCTTTCTAGGAAAAACCCAGAATTTTCCAAAAACTCATTTTAAACACTTTTCCAGCAGTTCCAAAATGGTGCAGAAATTGCAGGAAAAAATCAGAATTTAGAAAACCTTCAGATGTGCTTCTTCAACACCACTGCTGCTCTTCTTCAAAGTCAATTTCTGAATGCTGCCACGGATTTTGAATGCTGCTCCTCTTCAAAACACTTCTGAATGGCGGCAAAAACACTGCTGCAGAAATTCTGAGTGCTGCAAAAATGCCAAGAATTTTTGGAGATATGCACAGGCCATAAACACAAATGGCTCACTCAATTTGAAGCAGGGCCAACAATTGCCCGCTCTGATACCATGTTAAACACCATGTTAAACACACACATGGTGTATGAGGAAGATGAACATACACACACAAGAGACTCAACACACAATGAATGATAAGCATGTAGCTCACTTATTTTCCATTGTACATGATGTACATTTATAATACAATGGTGTGACTCTTGGTTTCACATTCCAAGGTCACTTGGACTCCATTGTGACTTTTCGCATTCCACACCTACCCATGTAGGATTAGGTGTTCCAACAGGAACAAAGGATTGATGTCTTCATAGGGACTCTAAAGGATAACATCCAACATGAGGTTTGCCTTTGGGAACCAGATACATTGGAGAAGGCATTCAGGTTGGCAAGAAAAATTTAAAGGAAAATTATGGCAACAAGGAAGCCTACGACTCACAACTATAAATATGGAAGTGTTGCTACTCCTAGATTTCCACAACCTACAAGGTTGACACCAAAAAAATTGGAAGAAAAAAGAGCAAAAGAGCTTTGTTATAGCTGTGATAGAAAATACACTAAAGGTCATAAGTGTGCCGAGAAGAAATAATTTTACATAGATTGTGAATAGGAGGAAGAAAATGAACAAGAAACTTCAAAATAAGAGGATATACACTAGGAACCAACCATATAGGAAGAAGAAATGAATCCTACCATATCCTGTAATGCATTGACATGAAGTACCACTCCTCAAAATCTCAAGATAGAAGAACATATCAAGAATAAAAATGTAACAGTGCTTATTGATTTGGGTAGTACCCATTATTTTATTCATTATAAGGTAGCCAAGGAATCAAATTGCTTCCTATACCCAGTGACAGAGTGTCAAGTGATGGTGGAAAACAGAGGAACTATAAATTGCTCTGAAAAGTGCCATAATATAGAGCTAACCATGGGGGAATATGTATTTAATACTCCAATGCTTTCCATTCCAATGGGTGGTGCTGATGTTGTACTAGGGGTACAATGGTTACAATCTTTGGGGACGATATTTAATTTTCAAGAAATTTTCCTGAAATTTTTTCGGAAGGAAAGGAAGTTGAATTATGGGGTATCACAGGGAAGTCGTGAAAGATAATAAGCTATAAAGTCATGAAAAATATTGTGAATAAATAAAAACGAGGCGTAATTGCACAATTATGCTCACTAGAAGTTCCAACATCAAAATCATCTATTTTGCCAGATCTCCAAAAAGTCTTGGACAATCATTCCAAGGTGTTTGAAACTCATAAAGGCCTCCCACCTATTCGAGATCATGATCATGCTATTCATTTGATTCCAGGAAGTGTTCCTCCAAAAATCAGGCCTTACAAATATCGTTATGTCCAAAAGAGCAAAATTGAACGTATGATTGCAGAAATGCTAGAGGCTAGTATAATTCAACCTAGTCAAAGTTCTTTCTCTACTCTAGTAGTATTGGTTCACAAGAAGGATGGATCATGGTGCATGTGTCTGGATTATAGGGATCTCAATAAGTTAGCTATTAAGGATAAATTTCCCATTCCTGTGATTGATGAATTAGTGGATGAATTACATGAAGAAATTTATTTCACCAAGTTGGATCTTTGTTCAAGATATCATTAAATTAGAATGAAGACTTAAGACGTTCTGAAACGAATTTTCGAACTCATGAGGGTCATTATGAATTTTCGGTCATGCCTTTTGGCCTTACCAATGCACCTTCTACATTTCAAGGGTTGAAAAATTCCATTTTCAAACCCTTCCTTAGAAAAATTGTGTTAGTATTTTTTGATGATATAATAATCAACAACATGTCTTGGAAGGATCATGTTCAACATGTTGAGAGGGTGCTCAAACTATTGGAGGAGAAACAATTATATGCAAAAGCCTCCAAATGTTTCTTTGGACTACAAGAGGTGTAATATCTGGTTCATATTGTATCTCATGAGGGTTTAAGCTAGACCCTAACAAAATTAAAGCCATTAAGGAATGGAAAGTCCCCACAAGCATAAAGTAGTTGTGAGGATTTCTCGGGTTAACAGGGTATTATCGCAAGTTTGTTAAGAATTGTGGGAGAATATCAACACCTATAACAAAATTGTTGAAGAAAGATGCATTTTCAAGGACTCCTGAAGAAACTAAGGGCTTTGAACATCTTAAAGAGGCAATGTGCCAAGCACCAGTCTCAGCTACGCCAGTCTTCACAAAAACCTTTATTGTGGAATGTGATGCCCCAGGAAATGGAATTAGTGCTATTTTCATGCAAGAAGGAAGACCCATTGATTTTGAAATCTGTCCAATCAAAGGAAAGTATTTAAAGAAATCTATTTATGAGAATGAAATGTTGGAAATAATACATGCACTAAATAAATGAAGACCTTACCTAATGGGAAGACACTTCAAGGTAAAAACTGATCATGATAGTCTTAGCTAATTTTTGGAACAAAGACTATCTTCAGAAGAGCGGTGAAAATGGGTCACAAAGATGTTGGGTTATGACTTTGAAATCATATACAAAAAGGGGAG